>LDEF01000024.1:2350-75777 GCA_001455505.1 Leptographium lundbergii
GTGCACTGAGTAGAAGCCACACTCCGTGCGCTACTATGTGCGGGAGTAAGATAAGATACTTATTCTCCGTACTCCGTATCACCGCCGCCAATACGGAGTTCTCTGCCCAATTTTAGTAAGATATCTTAGGATATTCTGCCAGTTATCGTATCTTAATAAGTGTCTGTAATCCGTAAAATGTGAACCGCATTGATTTTCCCCACAACGCGTCTACGCGTAAAATCTGTGGAGTAATGGTATGTACTCCGTACTTCTCCCATCCGTTTACTATGACAGCCATGGCATCGACGAGGCAGGTTATTGGCGACTCCGACGACGATGAAGATTCTGTGATTATTTTACGAAGTCCGCAAGGCGATGTCCAAATAAGGAGCATGACAGGGGACAGCAGCTCGACAGACCCGCCGTTTTTTCGAAGTATTTACGAAGAACAACACAAGGCACTACGATCGCCTGGCGACGAGCCTCAACGGACGACGGATGGCGAACACCACAAGACCCAGAGCGATGGTCGCTCAATAATCGATGGGGCAATGCGGGGAGGAGGGCAGGTGGTGGACCTGTGGGATGTTCCAAGCAGTCCAGAGGCAGTGGATTGGCACGGGACAAAGCGAAAGCGCGACGGAAGCCAGCAGTCAGACGGCAGCATCACCGCCCAGGCGGCCGGCCAGAGGCTACAGATCCTTATCAGTGCAGCAGACGGGATCGGCAGCGCGACAGCGACAACCGGATCGAAGCGTAGGGGGGAAATGGAGCAGGCGCAGGAGCAGGAGAGAGGATATACGGTCACAGACGATAGTTTTAGCTCCATAGAGCCCACAGACCCGAGCGGTTTGGGGCAGCTGCATCTCCTGGGTAGCTCCTCCTCTGCTGTCCAACATGGCCTCCCCGGGGATTTGGACCACATGCAAGGTTCCAACAGCTACGGCGGCGACCACGAGCACATCATTCCGGCCAGCGCGGCCGTCACAGAGAGCACCATCGCCTACCCAACGCCCAGCAGATATGCCGTTCGTGGTCCACAGCATATGGGAGACAGCAATGACGAAGCAGCCCACTTCAACCACTTGCATGGCAGTCCGCAGGCGACGCCGACAAGGCCACGCGCGGGACTGCCATCAGAAATTGTTCGTACTGTTCTTTCCTCTCTGCAAAGAGCCCTGGCATATGTTCGGCATCGTTTCTGACTGATGTGACAAATAGCCGCCCTTCTCGCCTGACGAGATTGCAACGCCATTCACAGTTCTTGGCCCGGGTCGTCTATCGGCGGATGATGCTTGGGAGCCACATGACAGCCATGTCTCGCACCATGCGACCGTCAAGCCTACAAATCAGAAGAGGCGACGGGCCTCTGACACGGACGAGCTGTCGTCTGCAGCCGCATACATGACCGAACACAACCCGGTGGGATCATCCGAGGCAGACAAGTCTGCCACTGCCGATATCACGGGCGAGGAGAGGATACCGGCCAAGGCAGAGCCGAAGAAGAAGAAGAGAGAGCAGGGGAAGAAGAAAAAGGCAAAGGAGGTGATTGATTTGTCAGACTACAACGACGGCGATCCGTTGACGGACACCCCACCTGCAGCTGTCACAACGAATGTAGGTGCTGCAAGTAGTAAGCCGAAGCGGCCGCGCGGCAGACCGAAGCGCCAGAGTATCACCACAGAGCCACCGCCACAGGAGCCGGCCGAAGAGGGACAACAGGGCGAGCCCAGCTGGGAAGAGATGGCGGAGGAAAAACAGGAACAGCCGCAGAAGCAGGCAGTCGTCCCAGCAGATCCAGTCGTTCCGGTCGTCCCGGCAAATCCGGCAGATCCGGCAGATCCAGGAACGTCTAGCACGACATCAGTGGCCCCTGTCAAGAAGCCCTTCAGCAGCATCAGCACCGGCCAGGGACGCGTGCCGTTTCGGGTAGGGCTGAGCAAGAGACACAGGATAGCACCGCTGCTCAAGTCGATGCCCCGGCCCTGATGAGAACATCCTGAAGGCGGCTCGGCCTACTTACTTTCCGATTCAGGATGGCCCATTGTCTATGCCCTGGCATGGCGCTTACTCGGGATCCTACACCACCTCCGCAGTGGTCATACTACTTGTCGTGGCACACCTGCCCACCCGCACACGCGCGCACACGCGCACACATGCAAGAGACCTGTGTCTTCCAGACACGTCAGCGCGTTAGCCATGGCCAATGGGATGGGTGTCACGGGCGCCTATAACCGCAGCGGGTCGTCCTTAGAAGTTTGGGAGAGGCAGCCAGTGAAACGGGGCGTTCCACAGATTATATTGGAGGCTGTGGAGCTCTCTGGGGACGCACAGCCTAATGCACCCCGGCTTGGCTGTTAAACAAGATCAGCTGAGTTGGCGGTCAGCAACAAGGAGATTGTGTGCATATAAACACGTGAGGCTGGCTAGTATACAAGACGCCCAAGTTGACGAGAGACCGCATTGATCGCGTTGACAAATACATGGGCTGCTTTGAAAAGTTTTGCAAGAGGTAGGAATATAAAGTACAATTGGTTCTGGTACAAGATGTTAACAAGGAAAGGATCATGGCGGCGTGTGAAGCCGGCTCGCTACAAAATCTGCCTCACGTCTGTCTCGGGTCTCGTCCTCTGGCCTCTCTCATCTCCTGTCCTTCTTCTCCTTGGGCCGGTACTTTTGCCAGTTCCATTTTTTGAACTGATGCTTGTACATCCGCTCGCTGTCCTGTCAGTTTCAGACCTCTGTACCAGTCTCGAGGGAGGGAGCAGGGGGGCAAGCTCACGTGGCGCTGAACTGGTGCTGTTCCTTCATGATCTCAGCCACGTCTCGCAGGCTGAGCCGCCGCACCATATACAACTCCCGCAGCAACGGCTGCAGCGGGTCCCAGTCGGTCGGTACCGGCAGGTCGTGGCGGAACCGATACGACGACGGCCGGGCGGCTGCTACGGCGGCGGTGGCCCTTGTCTCGTCGTTGGCCGCGTCAACAGCAACGACATGGGCAGACGAACAGCCACCATCGGCCGCTGCTGTCTCGTCGGCGGTTGGTCCCGCCGAGCTGTCGAAGCAGTAGGCGGCCGCGTAGCCGTCGTAGTCGTCGTAGCCGTCATACTCGTCGAAGCCAGCCAAAAGGCTGTCATCACCATAGCTGTTGATCAAGCTGCCGTCTCCGGCCTTGTTGTTGCCGGTGTAGGTCGCTGCCGCTGCTGCCTGGTCCCAGTGCTGCCAGCCGTTCTCGAGCTCGACCTCGTAGTCAAACGCGGTGTGATCGGCTGGGCTGTCGTGCGGCAGCAGACCAAAGATCTCAGGTTGGTAGAGCAGGACTCGGTTAATGGCCATATCGTGGGTAGCATCAATGGCAGCGTCGGTGCCGTTCTGTTGTTGTTGCCGATGCTGGCAACTGTCGTTCTGCCTGTCCATGACGACGGAGTGGTACGAGACGGGAAAGCTCCGTACTGTGTATCCAGACGGGAGCAAGGAGTGGATGCAGAGGAGGAAGTGGCCGTTGAACGAGTCCTGGCCGATGCACAGAGGTGGGGATGACATGATTGTCTTTATATCAGGCCACAGACAGGAAAACGGATCTGACATGGCCGCTGGTGATGGACGAGACGGTCAGAATGCAGAGAGCAGGAGCGAAGGGACAGCCAGAGTGGCTGCGCATCCGTCGTTTCTGCATCCCGACATCCACTTCTCGACCGCAGACAGAGAAGCGTGTGCTTTTTTCCGGCTCGTCAAGTACAGAAAGGGGGAACGAAAGTGCGCGACTGCTCGGACTGAGACGAGACTCTTCCGAGCTGCGTATGCACGGCGTGGCCGTCATTTGTCGTCTCGGCTTCGTCTTTTCATCCCTCACCTTCTCACACACACACTCTCACACACACCGGCTGCATGTCGTATGAGGGGATAAAAAAAGAAACTCGGCTTTGTGGCGAGGCTGTACTCCGTAGCGGTCGTTCTTTCCCGTCTGGGACTGTCTACTCATAATCGCTTGTTCTGCCGCTTTTGGCGCGACGGATTAATAATTTCCGGCTCCAAGATTCCCTGCAGCTTTCTGGTCAGAAAGAGTGCGTGAGCAAAATAACCCGAAAAAGACAGACATCATGGCGATGATTGCATGGACCCACGACTAATTCCGCTCTCCCGCTTTATTTCCTGTTCGCCTGGCTCGGACTTGCAGTCTGGCTAATCCACTCGCCAGCCGCAGCCGGTCTTCGCTCATCCCGTTCGTCCTGCTCGACCACCCTTTCTCCATCATCTTCTGCTATTTTTGCCCCGATGCTCCCCGCCTTCTGAGAAGCAGTCACCCACCATCCTGGCTGCCGGGTCATGCAGAACTGTTCTATTAAAGCTTCCACACAGGCCGAAGCGTGGCGGCGGGGTGGATGCGACGCTGTCGTCCTGTCTCTCTCATAGAGTGCAGTGCTATTTTGAGGGATCCTGGGGGCCACGGGAGCGAGCGATGATCAGGGGAGACGAGAGATGACTTTGCTCCCGGGTCAGGAGAAGACATGGGCACGTCATCTCCCGAGCCTCGTCCGGATGAAGACCGGACTCGAGTTACGAACACGAATGTCATCGAGCACCTGCCAAACAGGGCTCCCACCGCCGTCAGCCTCTCGTTATTTGTCATGAGATATGTCCTGCAGGGACATCACTCATCACAGACAGCTGCAGAACAGTCTGCAGAGAACCGGTCATCTTATACGAGAGTGGGGCCCAACAGCTACTACATCTGATTGGCAGCAACCTTGCGGGACAGAAAGACACCAGGCCTGAATTGGGCGTCTTATGCGTTGTGTTTTGCCTGCCGGAACGTTGGCCGTTGACGCCATACGTCTGACAGCTCCAAGCGCCGTCAGCAAGGGGAAAAGCAACGCATGACTCATCGCGCTTCGCATTGTCCGGCAAACTAAGTACAAGAATAGTTTGGGGGAAGGGAGAATGAGAAGAAGGGAAAAGAAGGGGAAAACAAAGATCAGATACAGGAAAGTGGGCATGGGTATAGGAAGAAATGTGTTGATCCGCAAGGGCAGATCCACCAAACAAAAAAGCAAGGAGCACAGCACGACGATGAGCAACGCTTCATAGCATGAATGTCCAGAGGGATACGACCAGGATCCCGTCAGCCCCCCTCGACCGGCTTCTCCTTCTCGTCGGCCTTACAGACGTTTTCCAGATACTTGAGCCAGATGCCCGGCTCAGCTGCATGCGACAACTTCAGGTGCTGTCCAAACATATCTTCACGGAAGAACTTTTTGCCCCTGGCCTTGCACTCGTGCAGCTTGTGGTCCTGCTCGATGTGGGCCGTGAGCCGTTCATTGTTCTGGGTGCTCTGGGTGTTTTGGTTGTTGCCCTCCTGACCGTCCTGACCATCCTGGCCATGTCCGTCGACCTCTGGGCCAGCCGGCCGCTGGAACTGACGGCCGCAGAAGCCGCAGACGTCAAAGGCGGCGTTTCCGTCAGTGACGCACTGGTATGCACACAGCGGCTTGCGCAGCCGGCCGCATGACCAGGAGAAGGGACGCAGATGGATGGTGGTGATGTGGCGCTCGGCCTCGTTCATGCGGCTGAAACGGCGGCCGCAGAAGGCGCAGATGTGCGGCTTCTTGGTCTGGTGCAGCCGCAGCTCCTCGGCGGTGTCGAAGCGCTGCGGCCGTTTGGGACAGCAGGTGCAGAGGTGGGCGGGCGTACTCGCACTGCCGGCCGACGGCACCAGGACGTTGCTGTGCAGGTCGACAGACGCCGCCGGAAACGAGGCGACCGAGAGGCGGCTGGGCAGAGAGCCGATGCTGCTCCGACGGTCCGACACGAAGAGGGAGGTCCGGGGCGACGAGGCGGACGAGAGCGGACCACAAGACGACGGCGGGCTGGTGATACCGTTGGACCGCGACGCTGACAGCGAGCTGGCGAAGCTGGTGGACGACGAGTTGGGTGTGGAGTAGCCGGAGAAGGAGGATGCGTGGTCGGGTTTGTGCTGCAGCCGACGCAGCGGCAGGACGGCGTCCAACCCTTCCTCCAGGATGATATCGTCGCTGCGGCTGCTGCTCCGGCTCGTGGTCGTGGTCATGGTCGTGGTCGGGTTGTTGCCGTTATTTCCACCAGCATGACCCATGTCAAAGTCGAGCGAGCCGATGTTGAGCAGGCGGGTGAGAAACTGGTATGACGACTTGATGCCCTCGTCCAGCCACTGGCCGACGACGCAGGCAGTTCGGCCGACGGTGAAGTAGCGCTCCGGGACGCTCGAGGATGTGAGGGCCGTGTTGGAGGGGGTGCTCGAGCTGGCCGTCCAGCCCGGGCCGTCCTCCTCGGCCAGCAGGGCCTGCTGCAGACGCAGGCCACCGTTGCCGGCCACGAGCGGGTCGTACTGGAAGGACACGGCGATGAAGAGCACGGTGACCAGGTGGAGGTACTGGCTGCTGTACAGCGCATCGACATCGACATCGTCCATGCCGGGGAACAGCAACTGCTGCTCGACGGCCAGTAGGACACGTCGCACATACGCCTGGATGCAGAGGCTGTAAAAGGTCGACAGCCACCAGCGGCGATCGCGCAGATTGACCTTGCGGAACATCAGCAGCGACAGCTCCTCAATGTACGTCTCGATGCACAGGGCCAGTTCGCGCAGACAGTCGATGCCACAGCGGTCCTTCTGGCAGCCGCCGTGCAGCTGGCGGCTCAGCAGGTTGGCCGCGCTCAGCCGCAGGACATCCATGCAGCAGCGCAGACAAACGATCGACAACGCCACCATTGGGGACTAATGATAGCGAGTTAGCCTCACCATAGATTACACACAACACCACCACCACACTTACATTTCCCACCTCGACCTCATACACGCAGGCCGTCTCCAGCAGCAACATGAAGCCATCGACCGACTCGATCTCGAGGACGTACAGACTCTCGGCATTGTCGGCCAGATCCCAAGCGATGCGCGCAATCAGCTCCGAGTACGTGGTCGTGCGCTCGTGTACGTGACACGGCGCCTGCAGCGATTCGTTGGCGCGGTACCGCCCGTTGCGGATGGTCTGCGAGAAGTGCTGGGCCGCCTCGGACTTGCCGTGAGCCCGCAGGTACATGGACGGGTTCTCGAGTACGAGCTTATTGTCGAACAAACACTGGGCCTCGGCCTCGTGAAAGCACTGCGACACCACGTCCGGTTGGGGCTGGCCCGTCAGCCCGTCCAGGACCTGCACCTGCACCTGCATCTGCACCTGCTGCTCCGATTCCAGCACGGCCGAGAGCCGACGTGAGGACCGATCTCCATCCGACGACAGCAGGGCCCGCGACCGGGTGCATAGGGCCTGTGGCGGCATAGCATCGCGCAGACTGCCGCGCCGACAGCCGATCAGCGGCCAGGGCGGCGCGTCCTCGCGCAGGTCCGGTGCCGGGCAGTTCTTGCAGGGCACACCGGGGTCGCACTTTCGGCGAAGGATCTTGCAGCGCCAACACGCGCCTCCAGCCCACTCGAGGTCCTTGATGTCCTTGCGACTCTTGGCGCTGAGCGGGCCGCGACGGCCGCGTGGTCGCCGCGACGAGATGCCCGAGTGGAAGATACTCCAGCTGCTGGACAGACGGTCGCCCAGCGTCGGGCTGTCGGCGCTCTCGTCGTCCTCGGGGGCCGTAGTTGCGGGCTGTGGCGTCGGCGGTGAGGTAAAGATGAGCGGATTAGTCAGCGGATTAGTCAGCGGTGTCAAAGAGCCGGTCATCGAGCCGGTCATCGAGCCGGTTATCGAGCCGGTCAACGAGCCGGTCAACGAGCCGGTCAATGAGCCGGTCAACGGGTTGGCCAGAGTGTGTCGCCGCTCCGCCGGATGTGTGCGCTTGTTTGGCGTTGTGGCGGCCGCTGCTAGCGGCTTCCAGATGCAGGCACGGCGCTGTACCGGATTGTAGCTGTAGCTGAGCTTCAGCTTCATGGCCAGTCGGCGCAGGATGGCCTCTTTGGTGGCGTCACAGTCGTCGAACGCGAGCTGGGGTTCTGCCGTGTTGCCGCTGCCGCCGCGCGAGAAGAGCAACATCTCGTCGTAGAGGTCCAGCGTGGCTGGGTCGTTGAGGTCGAGCAGGGCGGGCTGCTGCTGTTGCTGGAGAGCAGTGTCTTGTGTAGGTACGACGTCGGCCTGCTGCATCCCTCCTGCTGCCTCGCCCGTAGCCTCGCTTCCGCAGACCACGGCCACCGTCTCGTCATCGGGGAACAGCAGGTCGTCCGGGCCGGGGACGTGTCGTGCGAGTGTTGTCGATTCTGGCGTGTTCAGATCGACATAACTGACAGACACGGAGGGGATATTGAACACGGGCCCGGCTGCACTCGACAAGAGCGTGGCAGAAGTCTGTTGAGAAAGCTGAAGGTGGTGCTGTTGGTGCTGTGGCTGACTCTGACTGCGGTGATGGTGTTGGTGGTGGTGGTGATGGCGGTGCTGCTGCTGTTGTTGTTGCTGTTGTTGTTGCTGTTGTTGTTGTTGTTGTTGTTGCTGTTGCTGTTGCTGTTGCTGCCGCTGTTGATGATGTTGTTGTTGCTGCTGCTGCTGCTGCAGCTGGTCCTGCTGTTGGCTCGCTTGAGACTGTGGCTGGTGGGAAGGCGAGCGGTACTGCGGCAGGCCCCACGAGTTCACCCAAGATGCCAACTCGGTGTCGTAATCGAGATCCATCGGGTCCTGCGGCCAGCAGTTAAAGGCCTCGTCGTCGCTGACAAACAGCTGGCTGTCGGGCCTGGTATCTGTCGTGGTCGGGGCCATTGCGTGGCCCGACGACAGCGCCAGGGCGGCCGTCTGGGCTGCTCCCGCCTGTACCTCGTCGCCGCTGGGGAAGTAAAAGGGAAGCTCGGGCGCGGCCGGCCCTTCCTGGCCCGAGAGCTGCAGCGCCATGGCCACCTGCAGAGGGTCGCCTCCCGGGTCGATCGGCAAGTCCATCAGAGAAGCCTGCTCAAGAGACGCATCCTAAATGAACAATAATAGAAATAAATAACCAAAAAAAACAGAACCCGCCCGCTGCGCTGCGCCTGAGCTTTGACCAGCTCTGCCTGTGGTGGTGGTTCTGTTTTTCGCAGGCTGGTACTCCGTAGTGGATGCGATTTTCCCTGGATTCCCCCCCTTCCCCGTTCAATAGGCGTAGGCGCCCGGGCACATTGGCATTGCCAAGATCTGTCGGTTCTCGGGTGCGGAAAGAGGCAGCGCGGATGCTCTCAAGAGGGAACGCGAGAATGCAGGATGGGGAGCAGAACACGGTCCCTCCACATCCTCTGGCGTCCCTGAGTGGCGCGATTTCTCAGGACCGCCTTGCCGTTCCCTGGTCAGTTGGCCTAGGCAGGCTGAGCAAAAAAAAAAAAAAAAAAAAAACCCCGGGCATGGTACTGGTTCTTTGATGACGCCTTCAGCGGAGTTTGTCTTAGGCTTGTGCGACAGAGGACACGATGAACAGGAATATGATTGGGCTGGCGTAGCTGGGGTCCTTTGACGAGGAGTGTCATGGAGGGTTGTCATTGTCGGATGGGGATTAGACGATCCGGATGTCGGTGAAGAAGATAAGGGACCTGCTGCACGAGTAGAGATGACGAGGATCTGACAGGAGTGTGTCGTGGGCGATGGGAAGATTGATGTCCTTCTGGCAGCGCCCGACGACAGAGAGAAGACCAAAAAGAAAGCAGGAAAGGCAAGTCCGTGCGACTGGTTCCTGTTTCTGCACATAGCCCCCGGGCGAGACCACCCTTCCACGTGGTGGTGGTGTTGCTGGTGACGGTAGCGAGCTGACAGACAAGCAACAGAGAAGCGGACAGGCGAACAGGCAGACAGGTAGACAGGCAGACAGGTAGACCAGTAGACCGGGCTAGGGCGGGGGGCCAGAAAGGGGGGGAGAGAGGGGGCTTGGAAGAGACGGCACAGAGAAGACAAAATAGGGCCCCAAACGGCAGCATCATCGGGGCGACCGAGCGACGAAAGAAGTCGGCGAGACATGCTGCGTAATAGTTGCGTTGCAATTGCAACAGCAGTTGCTGCAGAGGCCAGGCGTCTATCGAAACAAAGACTCCTGGGGTCTTGTGGGAGGGTGGCGAATGTGCGGCTCTGCTGCTGTGAGTAAGATATCAGTCATGGTGAGACTTGCGGGAGGCTAAGTAGGCAGACGACAGGGTGAGAGGAGGATGGGCGCGTCAGCCGATAGCTGGCCAGGGGGAAGGGGGGGGTCCCTGGACAGTAGGCTGCAGGCAGCCCGGAGAAGCCTGTACTTTGGCGGAATACAGGGTGTCGTTCGCTGCAGAGCATGGCCTCTTCAGAAAAAGGGGGCTGGCTTGGCTACCCGCGGCTTTCCGGCCTAGCCCGGGTTATCAAAAGAATCAATAAATGGATGCGGGCGACCAGAGTGCAGAAAAAAACATAAAAGAAAAGACCAAAAAAACCCCACCAGGCCGCTGGTCGCCTGCTCACGTCACTGGCTACCTACACGTGTCTGCAGTGGGAACGAGCAGGTTAGAGCCGGCGCTCATTGGGGGAGAATGAGAGAGGTGTGGGCCAGAGAGGCGTCCTTACGCCCAAAACGACAATAGACAGCATATCCAGCGGGAAGCTGCAGAAGTGTGTGTGTGAGCGAACTAATTTGCGTCATTTGGTTATTATTATTCCGTTTTTTGGTTGTTCTGCACAATTAATTGTCAGTTTTCTGCTATCCGTTTGGGGCCTAAGTTCCGGCCCATTACTCCCCAGGCTCTAACGCCCTGTCTGCCTGTTGATCCATTCCGTCCACTAATACGACCTCAAGACGGAATTTAGACGCTGTGTTGCAGGACCACCAGATAACTAACCCCCCACTGCGCTACTTACTCTGTACCATGTACTCCGTGCGGCTCTGCCACCATTCTCGCAGTCCACTCTGCTCGGCACGGAGTTCAGCTAGAGCCAGCTGGATCTGTGTGTCTCTTGTCCTGGCCCCGAAACGTTGATATATCGAGATTCCCTGCTACCCTGCCCCCCGCCTCTTCACCTCTTGGTCCCCAGACCCTCTTCATCCCACTCTCCAGTCCGGCCTACTTACACGTCCCCAGACTTACTGCTACTCCCTCCCTCACGCTCTTGCTCGCCCTCTCAGCTCTTCCCAATCTCTAACATACGTTCAGCCCATCCTCTTTGCTGCTCTGCCCGTTGTCTGCCCACTGTCTCGCCCTTCTTGTTGGCTGATTTTATACTGCTCCCCCCGGCTGCGTTCGCCTGCATGTGGCAGACTCGACTGTACGGCCAAGCCACCACGCCATAGTTTGCAGCAGTGCCCCAGGCACCTTGGAAAGCGGAAAGGGCTGCGAGCCGGTTCGCATTCACTCCGACCGCCTATACCTCACCGCCTGTAGCCAGGTCCTCCTAGCTTGACGGACCGAGTCAGTCCACTGGACGCCTCCTCGTCAGTAAACCTGACTCGACGACGGTCCCTGGAATCAACAATAACCCCCCTCCCCCCTTCCCGTGAATTTACATCGCATCGCCCAGCAGCTCTGGCTGTCCTCTTCCTTAACCCCTTTCCAACTCTTCTCGCCCTCTTCTCTCGGCCTGCCATTTTTCAAGACTTTCCTTCCGATATTTTGCAACTGTAAACTTGATTGTCCCCTACGGCAACTATACTCGACACAATGGAAGCCCTCCAACCGTTCTCCGACCCGTCCCTTTACACGGCCTCGGACTACCAACAGGACATGGCCGCTCTGCTCCCCAGCAGCAGCAAGATAATGCACTTACCAACATACAGCGGCATGCAGGACATGCAGAACTTGCAGATCTTGCACGACTTGGAGAACATTGATCCTTCTCTGTGCGGCGCACTCCCGACATACGACGTTTCCCTCCACCCCCTGCCTCCTTCGCAGCACATGTCCTGGATGACTGTCCAGGACGCCATCGTAGACGATGGGACCGCCATTCTGGCCGCCGTCGGGCCTCTCTCGCCGTCTATCTTTGGCTGCGAGAGCGACCCGTGCGACGACAGCGACGGCACGCCGGCCACGCCGGAGGACCACAACATGGCCGCGCCCGTTCGTTACCTGCCACAGGCGCAGTCGCAACTGCATCGGGGCAGCGGCGCGGCCATTGGCAGCAGGCTGTCACCGCAGCCGTTATCGCTGCTGCGGACCGGCGGCCACCCGGAAACCATGTGCGCCACCCGCTATGTGAGTCCCAAGGACGTCAACGGGATCACTGCCATGATTTCCATCGAGTCCGATGATATCTACGACCCGTACTACGACATGTGCTTTGATCCCAACAGCAGCGTGCCCCGGTACAACCCGCAGGACGCTGGCCACACCCTCGACGACGGCGAGATGCCGCAGTCGGATGACCATGTGCTGCAGGGCTATATCTACCCACCCAAAGACAGCGCGGTCCCGACGCTGAGCCCGGAGCCAATGGGGCCCGTGTACGTGAAGGGGGAAGACGGCGAGGGCGGCGACGACGGCAGCCGCCGCAAGAACAGCAGTGGCAGCACCATCAGCACCATCTATGCCCGTGGTGCCGTGGCCACGGGCGATGGCCCCGAGCCGGCCAAGCGCCGGCGCCCGTCCGTGACGGCTTCAGCTTCGGCCATCGCGGCAGGCGGCAGCTCCAAGCGGCGTCGGAACAATGACGGCGCCGCCTATTCGTTGTCGTCTTCGTTGGCGCCGCCGAAGCCGCTGGCCCCGAGCGCGGCCGCCGAGGCGGCTTCGACGGAGCCGGCGCTCAGCTGCGACGTCTGCAGCAGCTCCTTCAGCCAGCCGGCCCGGCTGCGGAACCACCGGAAGCGGGAGCACGAGCGGCCGTTTGTCTGCCTCTTTTCCTTTGCCGGCTGCCGGTCGGCCTTTGGCAACAAGAACGAGTGGAAGCGCCACGTGATGGCCCAGCACATCATGCTGACGTACTGGCGCTGCGACGACCACAAGTGCGAGCGCATGCGCAACAGCATCGGCCTCGGCAGCTGCGCGTACGGCGATGCTGGCAGAAGCAGCAACAACGGCACGGCCTACCACGCGAGCGAGCAGAACAACTCGGGCATCTTCAACCGCAAGGACCTGTACACGCAGCACGTGCGGCGCATGCACATGACGGACCGGCTCAAGGCCGTCGAGAAGCAGTACAAGAAGGAGAAGCGGGCCTGGGAGCAGGAGCAGGCGGCCGCGACCAAAATCCAGGCCGGCGGCAGTGGCGGTCACGTGAGCAAGGCCAAGAACAAGCGCAAGCGTGTTGTTGCAGGCGACGAGGCCAAGGGCGGCGACGAGGCGGCAGCGGCGGCTTCTGCTGCTGCTGCTGCTGCTGCCGCAGCCGCGCCGCCGGTCGAGGAGCCGGTCGAGCTGCGGCGCTGGAACGAGGAGCTGGCCATGCTGCAGCAACAGTCGGGCGTCGTGCGCTGCAGCCTGCCGACGGCCATGACCTGCCCGGCGTGCCAGGACGAGTTCCGCGGCGACAAGGCCTGGGCCGACCGCCTCGAGCACGTCGCCGGCCACATGCAGGCGGCATACGAGGCCAGCCCCGGCCGCCTGCCCTGGCCGTACGGCGGGCTCTCGGACCCGACGCTCACGTGCTGGGCCGAGCACGACGACGTGCGCATCGTGCAGCGCTGCGGCACCGACGCCGACGGCGCCGTCCGCTGGACGCTCAACAAGCCGCTGCAGCAGGTGGCCGGCGGCGGCGGCGCGGCGGCGCCGGCCGAGAGCGAGGACGACGACCTCGAAGGCGAGGGCGACGAAGACTATTTCCCTTGAGCTCACGTGATCTGTACGGACTCGTTTCTGTTTTCGCTTTGATTCTTTTCTGTTTCTGTTTTCACTTCTGTTCCTTTTTCCTTTTCTGTTCCTTTTTTCGTTTCTGTTCCTGGCTCTTCTCTTTCCTATTATTCTTCTCTTGTTTTTGCTTTCTCGTTGTCTTCTTCCTGTTTCTCACCATCTCCCGGGTTATTCCCCTCGCCTATACCCTTCTCAAAGCCGTTTGTGCTGGTTCCTGTAGCTACATTACGTTTCGCGACCTGTCTCCGCTTCTTCTCTGCTGTTTTCTAATTGATCTTGCTCACGACTGTTATGACCTTGGATGGATTGGAGGAAACCCTACGTTATTGATACAGATACCACTTGGGTTTGGACTGACTTTGTTGGATCGCTGTCCTCTCGCGCGTTGTATTTCAGACAAGGCTTTGGGTAATATATACACAGTATTCATGCTCGATAACACATCTGCCGTGCTCCATTCCGAGCATGCCAAGCCCCATATAGTCAAACCAATGTACGGAGTACCTGGCCGCTAACGCGACGGATAACCCGCATGCTGTGTCCTAGTGCATCTGCAAGCAAATCGTATAGCAGTCTCAACCTTGTCTTGAGCACGAAAGGCCCTTGCGCGCAAAGACGGACAGCTGCATCCCGATGCTCACAGCCGCTATATTCCGTATTTGTCCGGAACAGCTATTGCATAGCTGGCTATATCGGTGCGAGTCGGCCGACGAGTCTCAGAACGGCCGCTAATAAAAGGCCATTGTATTCATTTCCGTCGTTGCAAGATCCCTGTCTGCTGGTGCGCCACTTGGGCAGCCTAGTAGACGCCGTCTTCGGTAACTGCATATGTCAGCGGAAATGACCGATAGGTGCATGTGACGTCTCTGCTGCAATTGCTGCCCCGTGATTGGCTGCCATGTCTAATACCCCGCACTTCATACGATACCGAGCTTGGGGCATGAGAGCTGGCCGGAGATGGCTACTATGCATGGCAAGAGACGGAACGGTCATCCCATGTTCCAAAACGACGGGCTTGAGGACGAAGATGGCGAGAATTTCCCGAGAGAGACTGCGGCCTCATGTGCCGAGTCTTGACTAAGACATGTGCCAACTTGATTTGGGCTGGTGGGAGTGGCAGCAACGAATGAACGCAAGGGCTCGTCGAGATGGGAGGGGTTGCAAGCCAGTAAAACGCCCGGTAAAGCAGTGCCCAACGGCCTTTGCTCGGCCTGTGATGTTGGCCGTTTCTCTCCAGCCGGACAGCTACACAAGGAGGGGAAGGGGGGCGATCTCCGGGCTTACGGGGGACTTTGGGACTGTCCGCCTGCCAGAGAGAACAGGCTCATGACTGAAGAGGCACAGCAGACAAAGGAGGGCTCAATCTGGATGCAGGCAACATCCTAGCTCTCCGGCCAGTTCCTGTTCTGTCGCCTCTCTCCTCTTCTCCGCACTCTGGTATATCTTCCGTCCTTTCCCTCTATTTTCGTACAGCCCACAACCACCTACTTTCGACAAGTTGTATTCTTCTGGCTGAGCACGGAATCCCCACTCCGCTTACACCATCTGACACCCCCTCAACAACGGCCGTCACGCCGTCCTTCTTCTCTTCTGTCAGCCATCTACTCCGTAACCGCTCTCGCCCCCCTCCTCGTCCACCCGATACTACGATATCATCAACGGCGACCCGCTTGACTCGCGACAAGCTCCGAGGCCTGCCACTCCTTGTCCGATTCGCTTTGTTGCATATTTGGCTTTAGAGGCTCTCCTTCCAGGTAAGATGCTCGCTATATTTCCTTGCCTTAGCTCCCTGTTTCCCCATGTGCCGATCCTACATTCCGTGAATCAATACGCCACTACCAACTACCCCACGGGCACCAGCCAATACTACCGGCCAACCACAGGCGGCACAATGAAGCTATCTCCAAACCCCCCCGCAGGTTTACCGAATACCCCTGCCATTCCCACTCAATAGCACATGCTTTCAGCACTTACACCCGGATACACCACCACTTACACGGATTCGGGCTGGCCACGCCTTACACCCCGTACTGCTATCGCTTGTCGGTGTTTGACTGTCCTTATCCGGCTTAGCCTGTCATGTCTGGGGCACTTTTATTGGGTTCTTTCTCGGCTCCCAATCGGCTATCAAAAGTCGAGCTTGGAAAGGCAGGCATTTGGCCAACCTCGTCCACTTGCTCTGGGCGGACAACACTGCTCCGGGCCAATAGCCGGCCATGAACCCGTCACTTTTGCCTTTCTGTCCGTTCCTGCTCTCAACTGATGGCCAAGTAGCATTCTTAGACCCATCTTCCCGGCTTTTCTCGGGCCTGGAAACCTTTAACGAGGTTCAAAGGTGGTTGAGTCAGCAGTCTCACAGTCCTACCGATTGGTTCTTCTTCAGCTCTCAGCAGCCTACGAATTTCTTCCCCTCTTCTTGTTCTCAGTCTCAAAGCTCCAGTCTCGAAGCTCGAAGCTCTCCGTCTTCGAACCTGCCCCTTCCAGCTCCCTCACTCCCTCTCCTTCGCCATGAGCAACACGGCCCAGCAGGCGGCTGAGGCGGCCGAGAACAAGGCGTCAGCGGTGGCAGCCACGACGACGGACTTTCTGCATCGGCCGCTGGTGCGGGCGGCGCTGCCGTTTGTCAACGGCGGCCTGAGCGGCATGGTGGCCACGACGGTGATCCAGCCGGTCGACATGGTCAAGGTGCGGATCCAGCTGGCCGGCGAGGGCGTGGCCGGCGGGCCCAAGCCGACGCCGCTGTCAGTGACGCGCGAGATCCTGGCCAGCGGCAAGGCCCTGGACCTGTACACGGGCCTGTCGGCAGGCCTGCTGCGCCAGGCCGTCTACACGACCGCCCGGCTGGGCTTCTTCGACACCTTTATGGGCCGCCTGACGGCGCGGGCACGTGAGCAAGGCCGCGCCGTCGGCTTCGGCGACCGTGCTGCTGCTGGGCTGACGGCCGGCGGCCTGGCTGCTGTCGTCGGCAATCCGGCCGACCTGGCGCTGATCCGCATGCAGAGCGACGGGCTCAAGCCGCTGGCCGAGCGCCACAACTACCGCTCCGTCATCGACGCGCTGCGCTCCATCGCCCGCGCCGAGGGCGTCGGCGCGCTCTGGTCGGGCGCCGCACCCACGGTCGTGCGTGCCATGGGTCTCAACTTTGGCCAGCTCGCCTTCTTCAGCGAGGCCAAGGCCCGGCTCAAGGAACACACGGCCTGGTCGGCCCGCACGCAGACGCTCAGCGCCAGCGCCATCGCCGGCTTCTTCGCCTCCTTCTTCTCGCTGCCCTTTGACTTTGTCAAGACCCGGCTGCAGAAGCAGCAGAAGGGCCCCGACGGCAAGCTGCCCTACAAGGGCATGGTCGACTGCTTCGCCAAGGTCGCCCGCCAGGAGGGCATCCTCCGCTTCTACCGCGGCTTCGGCACCTACTACATCCGCATAGCTCCCCACGCGTAAGTTGTGTCTCTGTTGCTCGCATCATTGCTTGATTGCATCACCGTTTTCTTTCCCACTAACACTCGGCAGCATGGTGACGTTGATCGCCGCTGATTACCTGGGCTGGCTCACCAAATAAATTCGGCTTAAGCCAGTCCAGCCTTTGTTCATACCCCGGCTTTTTGCTCCCTCTTTCTCCTTTTCTTCTTTTTTTCTGGTTTTCTTCTTCATTTCGCAGGCAACTACGGTCCATATTTGCTCAAATATGACATTACAGTTAAAAAAAGACGGGGATGGCAACCAGAAAGGACGAGAATTAGAACGTCACGACTGATGAGTTGTGTAAATAGCCAATATAACAAGACTAAGCAATAGCGCGAGCACTGTCGACTACTCCGTACTCCGTACTCGCACAAGCTGTCAATTTAAGGCACGTGACACTATCTCCAGAACTAATTTAAGTCCCTCACCCCGCCCTAGAAGGACGCTAGCCTTTTTCCGTCACTGACTATTTGGTTGTATCGGCCTTCTTGATCGGAGCTCAGACGCGTTGCTTGGCTGCGTCTCATCCTTTCTCCCGCAATCGCCAGTCCATCCGGCGGCTGCATCCTCGACAAGCTGGCCCAGTCCACGACCCTAAAGACACAATTGCCAGCCGCCACTACGCAGACGAAGCTCCCCAAGATCGAATAAGACGTCCGGGGATGTAATCCTCGTCGAGTTCCTCAAGCAATGGATCCGGAGTCGACGGAGGTGTGTCCGCTCTCCAGCCTCCCTATTGCGCCGGCCGAGGCGCATGGATGCGGCGGCGGACCTCTTGTGGAACCGCTCACTGACATGCTCTGCTACGGATAGGTCTCCTGCGTCCTCCTTACCTCGTCCAATGGCGGCCAAGAAGACTCGGCCGCGCAGGTTTCTGCGCTGGCCTTTGACACAGCCCAGGAGCTTCTATGGACGGGGAACAACGAGGTATGTCGGCGCAACCGGTGGTCTCTCTCTTCTCCGTGCCGAATGGCGCCCTGACCGATCTGTTCTCCGCAGGGCCGTGTTGCCTCGTTCTACGGCGCCGACATGCAGCCATATGTCTCGTACATGATGCAGCCTGCGACCGACGGCGAGGTCCGCCAGATTCTCGTCAACGAGGCCGGCGTGGTGTCTCTCGGGCCCAAGGGCCTTCACATGGCCTTGCGGCGCGGCCTCCCGCTGTGGAACTGCAGGTGCGTAATGCTGCCGGCCTGTTTCTCTCTCCCCCTCGTCCTCTCCTTTCTGACATGCTTTATACTTTCCGTTTCAGACACGACGACATGACAGACCTCTGCTGCATGAGCTTCACGGCCACTGCGGCCACCGAGGTCCTCGTGGCCGGCCGCCAAAACACCATGTTCGTGGTCGACCTCAAGGAGGGCGAGATCACCCGGCAACTGGACACGGAGAACCACTACACCATGATGAAGCGCAACAGCCGATTCATCTGCGGCGCCACCACGCGCGGCACCGTCGACATCATCGACCCGTCCACGTTTACTGTGCTCAAGAGCTGGACCGCCCATTCCGCCTTCATCCACGACATGGACGTCCAGGCCGACTTCCTGGTCACCTGCGGCGCCACCCTTAAGCAGCAAGGAGCCGTCATGTTCGACCCGTATGTCAACCTCTTTGATCTTAAGCAGATGACGTCTATGGCCCCCATTCCGTTCCCGCCCTGTGCCGCCTTTGTGCGCATGCATCCGCGCATGGTGACGACGGCCATTGTGGCCTCGACCTCGGGCCAGATCCACATTATCGACCTGATGAGCCCCAACACCAGCAGCGTCAAGCAGGCCAACATTGTCTCGTTCCTGACCCGCATCGACATCTCGCCCACCGGCGAGGCGCTAGTCCTGGCCGACAGCGACTGCTACATGCA
Organism: Leptographium lundbergii; assembly: GCA_001455505.1. Lineage (NCBI taxonomy): Eukaryota > Fungi > Ascomycota > Sordariomycetes > Ophiostomatales > Ophiostomataceae > Leptographium > Leptographium lundbergii. The sequence goes on from LDEF01000024.1 coordinate 21,379, forward strand.
CCTCTGGGGCTCGCCGTCCGGCATCCAGTTCACCGAGTTTCCCGCCATGATCGAGACCGAGACGCCCGAGGAGCCGCACAAAGAGAACGAGTGGGAGGACTGGTCGGACGACGAGAACGACGACACGTACGTGTCCGGACGCAGCGGCAACGGCAGCGGCAACAACAACGGCAGCGGAACCGGCGGCAGCACCGAGGACCGCAAGAGGGACGGCGCCGACCCGAGCTCGCGGCTGCCGCTCAACACGGTCGGCATGCCTTTTTACCGCGAGACCCTGCTGTCGGCCTTTCCGAGCCTCATCTCGGACGTCGGCGCGCCGCCGCCGCGCTACGACAGCAGCTACCTCGAGGGCCTGACCCCGTTTGAGTACGGCTGGTATGCCCCCAACACGGGCGGCACGCTGCCGAACCAGGTCGAGGACACGCGCAAGGACGAGAAGCCGGCGCAGACCATCCAGGCGCCCAAGTTCCTGAGCGACCGCTCGCGCGAGTCCAAGTTGTCTGGCCTCTCGTTGGGCCACCCCCACGGCGGCGACACCGTTCCGGATGTGCTGGAGTCCTCGGAACTTGCTAGTCTCGGTCCCGAGGCGCCGAGCATGTACAGGACGGTGGAAATCAAGTTTAGCAAGTTTGGTGTGGACGATTTCGACTTTGGGTGAGTTTTTTCTTCTTCTTTTGTTTGTCTTTCATTCTTTCTTTTTTTACTTTCTTTTCTCTGTTTACTTTCTTTTCTCTGCTTACTTTCTTTTCTCTCTTTTCTTTCTTTTTCTCTCTTTTCTTTCTTTTCTCTCTTTCCCCCCTTCCGACCTCCCGCACTAACAGGACAGGTACTACAACCGCTCGCAATATGCCGGCTTGGAGAACCACATTGCCAACTCCTACGCCAACGCCCTTCTGCAGCTGCTGCACTTCACCCCTCTAATCCGCAACCTGGCCCTGCAGCACGCCGCGAGCTCCTGTCTCGATGACCAGTGTCTGCTGTGTGAACTGGGATACCTGTCTGATATGCTGCAGAAATCCGAGGTTGCCACCTGCCAGGCAGCCAACATGCTCAAGACTCTGAGCAGCCTTCCTCAAGGTGTGTTCGCGGGAGGCCATTGATATGACATGTCGTGCTTCCGTGCTGACCCAAGTGTCTCTTGCAGCTCATCAACTCCGCCTCATCGAAGAGGAAAACCCCAACACGCCCATCACCGAAATGCTACAGAACCTGACACGCTTTCTGCTGACGCAGATCGCAAGCGATTTCAGACGCGTTATGCCAGGCTCAAATGCCATGGAAGAAGCCCTGGCAACGTCGGGCGTGACATACATGAGATGCATGCAATGTCGCAGCGAGACAAGCCGGGCTGTATCCACTTACGTCAACAACTTGAAATATCCAGCGCCTGTAAGTGCACTTCTCTGTTTGGGCATGTGTCTTGAACGACCCAGCTAACCGTTCCGGCAGCAGAGACAGTCGACCAGAGGAGGAAAGCAGCCGAAAGTCACGTTTTCCCAAGTGTTGAAGTCGAGCGTTGAGCAGGATTCATCCACTAAGGGCTGGTGTGAAATGTGCCAACGCTATCAGACACTTTTGAACAGGAAGACGATCAGCAGTATTCCCTCGATCCTGACGCTCAATGCCAGCGGACCGCAGAATCTGAACTATCCAGAATTCCGCCGCCTGTGGGGGACTCCCGGCTGGCTACCAGAAGAGATCGGCATAATAGTAGACGCTGCCGGACAATTCTTTTGCTACGAAGGAGAAGACCTCAAGCTGCACTTGCAGCGAGGCATCCACGACATCAAGGTGTTCTCGCTCATGGGCATGGCCGTCAACGTGGACAACGGAGGACAGCCGCAAAAACCCCATCTTGTGGCAATGGTGAATGGTACGTATGTTCTCCCGTCTGGTGTCGGCAGTTTACTGACGCCTCTTCAGTGGCACATTCCGGGCCGACGCCTCTTGCCAAGTCCCAGTGGCACCTGTTCAACGACTTTTTAGTCCGCCCGACGTCAACCGGAGAAGCTCTGTCTTTCAACACGAATTGGAAGACACCGTCTGTCGTCCTCTTCCAGCTGAAGAGCGAGAACAATAAGATCGACACGACGTGGCAGAGCAGGATTGACACGTCCATCCTCTTTATGGATTACGGGTAAGCCTGCTTTATCATGCGCACATAGACGAAGAGTCAGAGCTAACAAAAGGTTCTATCATAAAGGCGCCAAGCAGGCAACGAGACATACCAGCCGTTGAATCCGAGCACGGAAAGGCCGGGTCCAAACACGATAATGGCTTTGGACACGGAGTTTGTGGCTCTCAAGCGACCAGAAATCGAGATGAATTCAGAAGGAGAGATGGAGACGATCCGGCCCATGACCCATGCGCTTGCACGCGTCTCGGTCGTTCGTGGCCAGGGTCAGGATGAGGGGCTTCCCTTTATAGACGACTACATCATCATCAAGGAGCCCGTGGTGGACTACCTGACGCTCTACTCAGGCATCACGCGCAACGACCTCGATCCGCGAACGTCCCGCCACACGCTCGTGCCGCTCAAGAAGGCGTACAAGAAGCTCTGGGTTCTGCTCAATCTGGGCTGCAAGTTCCTAGGGCACGGGCTGAAGCAGGACTTTCGTGTTATCAACATCCAGGTCCCCAAGTCACAGATCATCGACACGATCGACCTGTTCTTCCTAAAGTCCAGGCTGCGCAAGCTGTCGCTGGCCTTTCTGGCCTGGTGGGCGCTGAAAGAGAACATCCAGCAGGAGACGCACGACTCTATCGAAGACGCGCGGACAGCGCTGAAGCTGTACCGAAAATATCTCGAGTACAGGGACGCCGGCGTGCTGGATGCACTGCTGCAGGAGGTGTACCGTGTGGGACGTGACATGAACTTCAAGCCGCCAAGGAGAGACGACGGAGAGACGCACACAGGACCTGGCTCGCCCGGAAGCGGTCTTGCTGCCGCAGCCACGGTAGTTGCCAGAAACAGCGGCTCCTTTGTGAGCGGGCTCGGCTCTCCCAACGGAAAGGGACTAGCAGACCAGCGAGGCTTTCAGATCAATGGTTCTCCTGTCCGGACCGGGCTGTCCAACGGCGGTCTCGGCTTTGCACAGACGACTCAGGCAATACCCTTTCGTCCGAGCAGACACAGCTAAGCTACGTCCGGTGAGACGGTGACCTTGTCGGCTCCCTGTTTCCTGACAGCGTGTGGCGCGATTTCTAGTCTTCCTGTTGGGCGTCCCGGAGAGCGTGGGCATAAAGGACATAGGCTCCAGTGTATATTTTTGGATATCTGAAAGACTAAGCGTGATGGCTTTTGCATGACCTCTGTGCTTCCTTGTGTTGGTGTAGATGTGAGTGGAGTTTATTAGAAGTTAGCCAAATATGTTCTTTGGGATATGGATATCAGCCTGTTGGAGCTTGACTTGTGGTCTGTTCGCTCTTTCATCCTCGTCCATCCGGCTCGTCTCTCGAGACGACGGCCGACAAAGAAGGCCAAAAAACGACTGTCGCATCCGGACAACAAAGACACCAGATCGGGCTGGTTTCCGCGCCGCACAATCGCCATTGTGCCTCTTTAGCGCGCCGTTTCCGTCCTTTTTTCTGGACCTCGTTTGCATTTGAAGCTGCCGTCCAGCCAGCGATTCAAACGCATATAAATAGGCCCTTGTCGGCGAGGGCAGTCTGTGAGTTTTTTGTCTCCTGTTTCCTGTTTCCTGATCACGCCCGGCCATCTACAGCACAACGACTCATCGACGCAAACCAGGACCTAACTGACGCAACAACAACAACAGCAACAAGATGGCAATGCCCATAGAGCTGGACCCTCTGCGGGCGGCCCAGTCTGACCCGGCAGATACCCCGCACATGACGGGAGATGATCAGGGCGGGTGGCTGATCAATGAACAGCTACGACGGGAGATCAACGCGATCGAGGCGATGGTAGGGTCCATGTCGTCGTCGTCGTCGGTCGCAACGCCCACGACAACGACGATGGGCGGCTCCAAGACGCTGGCCGACGTGTCCTACATGGTGCTGCATCTGGAGCTAGACGACCTCACGGGCAAGGCGATCCAGGCCGGGGGCTTCTCGGCACGAGACTGGCGCGGCCGCAACGGGCTGCTGGGCGAGTACTTTACGAACCAGACGGCGACGCCGGCGTGGCGGCACGACAGCCACCCGGCGAGCTTCCAGGAGGACTTTCCGTACTCGGTCGACAACTTTGACTGCCACAAGATCGCGGCCGACCTGGAGGACGACTACGGCATGTCCAACAAGAAGAGCGTGCGGCACTGGTCCTTGTGGGCGGGCGAGATGGAGCGGGCCGTCGGCGTGACGGACGGCGAGGTCAAGGAGCTCTTCAGGATGCGCATCCGCGGCGTCCCAGACATGCATGACTTCCTCGACCGCATCCGCCAGGGCCTGGGGGCCTCGAGCACGGCCAAAGCAGAACCACAGCCGGGCCAGGCTCCTCGCGAGCGGGCCGTCTTCTTTGTCGTGGCCATCTCGTACGGCCGCCATATAGGGGACATGGGCAGCGACACGAACGACTTCAGGGACACGCACGACTTTGGGCCAAGCCTGACGCTGTCGCACAAGGGGACCTCGCCGTTCGAATCGGGCTTTTCGTATGCGTTGTCGTTCACGGAGCGCCGACAAGGTGACGGGAGCGACGACGAGGAGCACCTTGAAGACCGCCAGCGTCCCGGCAGAACCGAGTGCGAGTGTAGCCGATGCACGGGCAACGCGTGGTATCTGACGGGCAACAAGGAGTCGCCCAAGTGGCCGTTTCTGAGTTCGACCGATTCGGAGCCGGATCCGTCCATTGCCAACCTCAGCTTCTGGGCCCTGTCGGACCTGTCGGACCTGTCGGACGTCTCAGATCCGGCCGGCGAGGTCAAAGTGCCTCCGGAGGACGAGTCCCCAGCCGAGGAAGACGCAGCCCCGGTCTCAATCCTGGAGACACTCGACACCAACGCAGCCCGGGGCGACGCCATGGAGGGCGACCTGCACGCACTGGTCCCCGAGGCACAGTCACCGACAGAAGCGGAATGGCAGCGCTGCTGCTCGCTGCTCTGTCTGGACGCCAACGACCACAAGGACGCACGGCACCGGTCGATCAAAGTGCCGGGCACCGACAACATGTGGTTGAAGCCGAGTCAGCTGTGGACGGCATACTGGATGCTGTCAAGCCGGACAGAGCGCGGTCTCGCCGGCGGCGTGCTGGCCGACGTGATGGGCACGGGCAAGACGTACATCTGTCTGTTGGTGTGTCTGTTGCGGGCGTGCATTGGATACAACCGGGCCGAGGTGGAGCGAGAGTGGCAGATGCGCGAGCACGAGGACAAGAAGGCGGCCGGCAGCACGGCAGCCCCCAAGCAGCACCTTGCACGCAGCCCGACCGGCGACGACAGCAGCAGCAAGGCCTGTCCGTGCGGAAACACCCTGGGGATCGAGTGCTATGCCAACCCAGGCGGCGTGACGAGGCGGCTGGCCGACGATCTCAGCCGAGGAGCATCACTGGTGCTGGTGCCTCCAACCGTGTTGGACAACTGGGCCAAGACGATCAAGCACATCCGGCTGCAGCACAAGTACTTTGAGCCGGTGGTGTTCCACGGCAAGATGGCCAAGGAGGACACGGCGATGGCACCAGCTCCACGGCTGCGACAGAAGCTGCAGATGGACGTGCGACCGGCAACCGGAAAGGGGGCCGACGGACACTTCCCGGCCAGCTGGGAGCCCAAGGTGACGGACGTGGCCTATAGCTTCACGCCCAGCACGGCCAAGGACGCGTATCCGGAGCGGTTCATCCTGCTGGCCTCACACCTGCCCGACCGGCTGATCGACTTCTTCCAGATCGCTGCTCCGGTGCGACGAAAGGCCGGGTCACGTGAGCGCAAGACGGTGTACGGCTGTCCGATCGGGATCCAGTTTGTCGACGAGTTCCACAAGGCGCGCGAGGGAGCAGTGGCCCTGGGCCGGCAGCACAAGCACATCCAGGGCGGAAGCGATGGCGGCAACTTTGACTTCTGGGCCATCACGGGCACGCCGATGCCAGCACGACTGACCGACCTGGAGACGGTGACGGACATGGTGCAGCGGCTGCCAGAATGGGACAGCGCCGACCACCGACACCACTCTGGCCGGGTTGTCGATCTGCAGGCGCTTCAGGCGGCCTATGAGAGCGCCATGGCCGAGACCGGGACAGCAGAGCAGGCAGCCGAGGTGCGGGTGCGGGCAACACGCTTCTTTGACGGTGGCCTGGTGATGCGGCATACGAAAGCGGCGACGTTTTTCGGCGAGCGCATCTTCCAGCTGCAGAACGTGACGGCCAAGGTGGTGGTGCACAAGACGCCGGCAGCACTGCGGGCAGACGTCCGCCAGGTGGCAGCACGAGTGGCGGCAGGCGTGCGCGAGACGATGGCCATGTCGAGGACCGGCCCAGCAGAAGAGTCGACGGCCAACTGGGCGCAGGTGGTGCGGTCAGGCTCGCTGTTCAACCAACTGATGAACCTGGAGATCCTGGCGACGTTTCCGGGAGCAGCGTCGCTGATGCTGGCAGATCCGCCGGCGATGGACTTTGGGCTGACCGCGATACGCACAGAGCTGCGCAAGACGGAGACGCGCGACCCAACGGCCGTGGCCCTGTTCCAGAAGCACCTGGACACGGTCATTGCCGATAGCCCGCATCTGGAGACGATCCTGGCCACACTGGACGAGATGGACGCCGACATGCAGCGGCGCCGGCTGCCGAAGAGCGAAGGCCGCGGCCGAGGACGGGGCACTGCTGCCGACGACAATACGACGACGACAACAACAGCAGGCGGTTCGTCGGAGCCAGGATCAGCACTGCCGCCCAAGAAGCAGGATCTCGTGGCCAAGAAGCTGGTGGTGCTGTGTCCGCGAATGGGCGAGGCCGTGTTTGTGTACATGGCGCTGCGCAAGCTACGGCCCGACGTGCCGACCGTGTTTCTGCACGCAGACCTGCGGCTGGTCGAGCGCACGGCTCTGCTGCAGGCCTTCAACCGGCTCGACTGCCACACGACCACAAACAAGCTGCTGGCCGGCGTGCCTCGCGTGCTCGTCGGCACGTTTCGCGATGCCGGCACGGGCAACGACTTGACCGTGGCCAACTACCAGCTGCTGACCGGGCCGCTGCGGCTGCACAGCCAGCAGGACCAGGCCTTTGGCCGGACCAACCGCGAGGGCCAGACGCTGAAGCTGCGTCATCGCCTGCTCGTCTGCGAGGACAGCGCGGTGGACCGGATCGTGATGGCGACGCAGGCGGGGCGGCGCATCGTCAGCGACCCGTTTGATCTGGACGAGGAGCTGGTGTTGGAGGACGAGGCCGAGGTGGGCGAGGCCGAGGGTGAGGTGAGTGGGAATTGAGGCAATATTCAGGAGAAGCACCTGTTGTAATCTGTACGGAGTACTCCGTATGTAGCAAGCAGAAATGATTAAGAATTCCGAGTACGGAGTACACACGTGAAAGGCAGGCGCAATCCACCTGGCCAGACCGACTCGCCGTCGATCTTGCCCTCCGCCGTGGCGGGGAAGCTCTCCAGCCAATCCGGCTGGTCCAGTGGACCGTCCTGGGGAAGGAACAGCCCTGCTGTTTGTCTTCTAGTGCTGCTAGCGGTCCCCGTGACTCCGCAAATCGACTCAGCAACGCTATTTTTGTTCCGAAGAGACCCAGACGGACCGATCCCAACAATTTCCTCCTCTCTCGCTCTCCTTCCTCTCCCTCTCTCGCTTCTTCTCTCTCGTTCACACTCGGTGCAGCACCCTGCTGACACCTGCCACGACCTCTGCCGACGAACCGATTTGCCGGCAACCTGGACGGCCGATTGATCCATACCTTGGTCCGACCAGAACGACAGACGACGGCGAAAAGACGACTCGACGCCACGGCACAATCCTATCGTCTCGCGTGCCGTCCAACGCCAGTCCCGCTTAGTACCCCGCGAAGACGGGAGCGGCGACACAGAGTGGCAAGCCTAACGTGGGAGCATTGCCCGCCAAGCTTCTCGTGGTCGCATTTTCCGATTATAGTTTGGGGGCCGCCAGAGGACCTCGAAGCTCTACACGAGAGAGAGACCAGGGTCTGGGCTACCAGAACAAGAGAGACCAGGGAAACCAGGGCGATCAGGGAGATCAGGACGACAAGACAGATCCGATCTACGCGGCTGTAAGACGGCGCCCGGGGGGGAGGGGTGTGCGGCAGCCAAGACGTGGAAAAAAGGAAGAAAAAAAGAAAAAAAAGAAGAGGGTGTAGGCGGACAGAAAGGAATGGACGGCACGGTAAGCGAAAGCGACAGTGCTGGCCAATCAGGGGGGAGACAGCCACGCAAGGGCGGCAGCAGTGGCAGCAGCGAGGACGACTCTTCAGCGGTGAAGAGACCGCAGAAGCAGAAACAGCAGAAACAGCAGAAACAGCGGCAGCCACAGCGGCAGCCACAGCCACAGGCCCCGCTGCAACAAAATCGTCAGCAGTATCGTCAGCCGCCACAGCAACTGCAATTGCAACTCCAACAGCAACAGCAACAGTCGGATCCGCCAAGATCCCCACCCGCCAGCCCGACTACCCCCATCACCCCCATCACCCCCATCACCCCCATCACGCCGACCGCGCCGTCGTCAGCCGGTCCGTCCAATCCGCGCCCCAAGGCCCAGAAACACGTTGTTGGCGGCGGCAGCTCTTCTCGGCTGCACGCCCGCGCTCCTTCGTCCAAAAACCTGCACAAACCGTCGCAGCATCACCACCTGCACCACAGCCACAGCCACCTGCACCACGTCGCCTCGACCTCCTCGACCAAGATTGCCCAACAGCAGCAGCAGCAACAGCAGCAGCCACCTCACCGCCGGCAGCTCTCATTCTCGCCCACCCAAGACCTTGCAGCCCCGATACCCTCGATCACTGCTCCCCAGCCAACCGAGGCCACGGCTGCCTCTTCGTCGGCCCATCCGTCCGTCGGTCATCGTCGGAACACGTCCTCGTCCGACGCCAAGCTCCAGCGGAACAACCCGAACTCGTCCTCCACGTCCTCGCTGCTGCGCAAAAATGCTTCCGTGTCGGCCCTGAAGCGCAACCGGTCGCACGCAGACGTCGTCAAGCGCGCCATCCACGGCAGCCGCCCGACCCTCAAACGGGCGCCATCGCATCCCGCCGCCGCCGCTGCCAGCAAGAAGAACGCCCAGATCCGCTTCGAGATTGGCACGCCCGACGCCCAGGACGACGAGTGGGTTGACGCCGGCTCGTCCACCGCCATCGGCCATCCGCTGAGGCAGCAACAGCAGCAGCAACACGACGAGACCGGCAGCGAGACCGAGGTCCACGACTCGGAGCCCGACCCCGAGCTAGACTCTGCGATCGAGCAGCTGCTGGACGTCCACGTGGCGCCTCCTCCGGTCATCGGCCACGAACACGAGACCCCGCTGCAAACGCTGCAAACGCCGCAGCCGTTGCCCAAGACGTCGCCCTCGTCGGCCTCTCTGGCCTCCCACCTGCGCCCCATCTCGTCCACCACCCGACTGCTGCTCCCGCGAACTCCGCCCCGAGGCGCCCCGCCCAAGATGTCCGCAGAGACAGCCGCCGCCACAGGGCTCTCGCACTCGCCCTCGTCCGACTCTAGCGACCAGCACGCGCAGGTCCGTCCGCTGCCGCGACAGCAGCCCAGGCAGTTGCGGCAGCCACTACAACAGCCGCAGCAGCAACAGCTGCTTCCTCCGGGCAGCCTCCCCAACGGCAGCGGCAGTGACAGGGAACCTATGACGTCCCGCTTCATCACCACCGGCAGCCACGAATCGTCCTCGGCCACGCCCGCTGGTGGGTCTTTCTATACGAGCTCGTCCTCGCGGCCTGGCACTGGTCGGCGCAGCGATGACCCCGATCTTGTCGGCTCGGCCATGACGTCGGCCTCGGGCATCGTCTCGTACCACCACCACCGCCGGCCGCGATCCATTGGCGGCGAGACGGTCACGAACACGGACGACGAGGAGTCGGGCCCTGCCAGCACCGTCAGTCATTCTCGCACTGCTGGTACCGTTGGTGCCGGCAGCAACGGGGGCACGAATCCCCGCCGCACCCGCATGCAGCCAGCCCCCCCGGCCGAGCTCAGCCGCACCCAGCAGAAGCTCAACCTGGAGCGCGCCAGCTCCAGCCTGGACCGCAACAGCCGCCAGCACCAGGGCCCAGCGGCCGGCCCGCTGCTGGGCGCCGGCGGCTTCGGTATGCACGACCCGCGCATCGGCAAGCTGATGGAGAGGACGGGCATGGAATACTACGTCGTACGGCGCTACCAGAACCCGGTCACCCGCAGCCTCGACCGCCTGGCCAACCGGCTGGGCAACGACAAGGATTGGCGCATCCCGGCAGCAGCAGCAAACGGCACCACTTCTGCCGCTGCAGTGGCCGCCGCAGCAGGCGGCAGTGGCGGTGGTGGAGGTGGTGGAAGCCGTCCGACTTCAGGAAACGCGACGGCAGGTCTGAGCCAGAGCTTCCGCGAGCGCGATATCCGCCGCGATATCCTCAACGCTTCGGTGACGGCCCACGCCCCCCCAACGCCCGGGCTGCCACGGGCACGCACGAACGCCTTGAACGCTTCTGGCGCTGGCACTGGTGTCGGTGCTGGTGCCGCTGCCCCTGCAGAAGCTTCTGGCAGCGGCTCCCGCTACGGCCAACTCCCACAGCGCCTCAGCGGCTCGAGCATCGTCGACGGACAGGACGACGAGGTCACGGCCCTGCTACGTAACATGTGGGACAGGAACCTGTATCTCGGCTCCAGTCAGGACTAGCAGTCTGACAGTGACGAGTTCATTCCGGAGTTGCACTTTATGGTGGCATGCCCACAGTACGCGAATGTCGAATAACACTCTCCCGAGGTTTGGCTCTTTGGGAGGCCTCTTTTGTTCCTGCCTTTTTTTCTTCCCTTTGGCTTATACCGTCTCGTATAATTCGGCACATTTGTGTCTCGTGGGTGCCTCTATTGTCTGTGTATTATTATTTTGCAACGCCTGCCTGCCTTCTTTTATACATCCAGAACGATACATGCCAAAAGGCAACTGGGTCTTTGCATGGCTCTCGCAATCGGCAGGTTGCAGCAGCAAGGGGAAAGAGTCCGGGGTGGAAGGACTCTGCGCGGGTTCTATATTGCTATTTGTAATACTGTGACTAGCTCAGATGGTGTATTTTCTACCAAACCGGTCAGTTTCATGATGTGTTGTGTCTTTAGTGATCTTAAATGGTCATGGCCCAGTGGCGAGCACGTGATATTGCCTGTAATTTCAGGCACGAAATTAGACCAGGTTGTCGGGATTTCATCGTTAATGCCGAATCGCATCTTGTCTGCTCTTTGAGTCCAGACCAACACCGACCTGGCCGTAGCAGCGACAAAACGACGAGACGACGAGCCGACGAGCCGACGAACCGACGACCGAGCAGATATTCTTCCCAAACAAAGTCCCGTTCGACAAGATGAGCGCGCAATTGGCCCAGCTGGAGGAGGACCGGAGCCAGTATCAGGAGCAGGTGAGCGTGACTCTGTGGCGCGGAGGCAACTGCGTGCTGACCTGTGCAGCTCGACCTGGTGCTGAGCTCGCTGCGCGACGACCCCGACAATGCGGAGCTGCACATGCTCAAGGAGGAGCTGCAGTCGGCGCTGCAGATGATTGTCGACGCCATGGCGGACCTGAAGCCGAAGCCGAAGCCGACGAGCAGCAGCGCGAGGCCGTCGGGTGCGGCCGCGACGAGCGAGCAGGAGCAGGCGGCGGCCGACCGGGACGACGGCGAGACGGCGTCGATGTCGGCGGCGGCGGCGGCTGCGGCGGCCCCGGCGGTCTCGTTCAAGGTCAACGAGACGGTGCTGGCGCGCTGGGTGACGGGCGACAAGTCGTTTTACACGGCGCGCATCATGTCGGTGACGGGGTCCCAGGCCGCGCCCATGTACACGGTCAAGTTCAAGTCGTACGACACGATCGAGACGCTGCGGGCGCGCGACATCCGGGCGGTCGGGACGGGAGGTAGCAGCAGCAGCGGAAAGCGCAAGCAGGACGGCGTCGAGCCCGGACCGGCGACGTCCTCGGGCCTCGCGGCACCACCACCGCCACCAGCGCCGTCTCTGCTGCCAGCCGCGTCGCCACCACCACCGCCGCAGCCCGTGCCAGCTGCAGCGACAGGCACGCCGCCACCGCCGCCGTCTGGCCGGCCGGTCGACCGGTTCAGCAGCGGCATGGTCTCGTCGGCGGCGGCACAGCTGTACCCACAGGCGCTGCAGGAGCAGGGCAAGGCCGGCGGGGCGGACGGGTCGGCAGACGGGCCGCCGGTGAAAAAGTTCAAGAAGATCAAGGCGACCAAGCAGCTGGAGGCGGGCAAGAGCAAGTGGCAGGAGTTCAACAGCAAGTCCAAGGTCGGCAAGACGATGACGAAGAAGGACAGCATGTTCCGGACGCCGGACGGGATCCACGGACGGGGTGGGTTTTTTTTCTTCTCTTTTTCTCTTTTTCTCTTTTTCTCTTTTTCTCTTTTTCTCTTCCTTTTTCTCTTTTTCTCTTCCTTTTTCTTCTTACGTTCTGTCCTGCCGTCTTCGTTTCTAACAGCTTCCAGTCGGATTCACGGGCTCTGGCCAAGCTATGCGCAAAGACCCTACGAGAAGTCGACATATCTACCAGACCAATGAGGATCTGGACTAACGAATGAGCACAGTGCATCGTCCCATTTCTCTTATTCAGCATTTCTATACGTCGAGGCAGCCGCGGCGCCGTGTTACCGAGAGATGGAACGGTGCTGAGAGGAGAGCTCTCTGGCGGGTGTGCCTCTTTACGACAGGGCCGTCGGCTTGATAAGCATCTTCCGCATCTCCTCTCGTGCCGCTTGCCGTTTGCTTCTCCATGGTTCCCCCTTGTTTCTGTTGAAGAGCGCAACATTGCTAACGGCAAAGGCTGGCGTATGCAAACTATCCGTCATGCAGGCCCCGTTGAACTGAGATCGACAAAAGGACATTGGCCGGAGCGATTGTGCTCCATAATCAGGCAAAGGACAGAAGACAGCAGACAGCAGACAGCAGCAGAATGGCACGAGGAACATGGCAGGAGAGAGAAGAATAATCCTACAGCATTTATGATATTGCTTCGCTTCGCCGCACGTGACCGACTGACTGAATTATGCTAATGTGTCGGCTTCGGCTGTCAGCCACTACTCGTAGAGGCGGTGCGAGCTTCGAGGCCGATCTTGGCTGCGACGTCGCGGGCCAGCTGGAGGAAGACGGCAGCGCGCTGGCTGTCAGGCTCGGCGACGACGGTGGGCCGGCCGCGATGTGCGTCATCGCCGATGCTGGGGTGCAGCGGAATGCTAGCGAGCAGGGGGACGTCGAGGCTGGCGCTGGTGGCCGCGAGGGCATTGTTGTCGCCAAACACGCGGGTCTCGCCGTGGCAGTGTGGACAGCAGAAGACGTCCATGTTGCGAACGAGGCCGAGCAGCGGCACGTTGGCCTTGCGGAAGAGCTGGATGCCACGCACGGCGTCCTGGACGGCCAGCGTGTGCGGCGTGGTGACGACGACGGCACCGTCGACGACGACCTGCTGGGCGATGCTGAGCTGGGTGTCGCCAGTACCGGGCGGCAGGTCCAGGACCAGCACGTCAAGGCCGTCCCAGGCGACCTCACGCAGCAGCTGGGTGAGGGCACGGCCGAGCATGAGCCCGCGCCAGGCGACGGCCTGGCCGGCCGGCACGAGATAGCCCATCGACATGGTCTTGACGCCGTAGTTGGTCAGGGGGACGAGCTGGTTGTCTGGGCTGTGAGCGGGCAGGTGGAAGACGACACATCAACAGAACACTCACACTTTGACAGTCGAGGCTCTCCCGAAAGATTAAACAGCGTCGGGATGGAGGGACCAAAGATGTCCGTGTCCAGGATGCCGGCCCGGTAGCCCTGTCGGGCAAAGGCCAGCGCCAGATTGGCTGAGAACAAGAAACCAGGCTCGGTCAGCCAATGTCGTTTGGGACTCTTCGAAACGACACAACCCATCACCCACCTGCGATTGTACTCTTGCCGACACCGCCCTTGGCCGACGACACGGCCACGACCTTGGCCACGTCCCGGATCGGCAGCGGCTTCGGTGGCAGCCGGCGGTCTAGCCGTGGAGGTGTGCCCGACTTGGGGAGGCCCTGTTCCACATCAGTCGGGGTCTCGTCGCCTCTCTCCGATCGGTCAGCCTCACCAGCGGGTTCTCATGTTGCAGGCACGCCTGGCTCTGAAATTGCCGGAGCCGGCCAAGCGGCCGTTTCACTGCATGTCTAACGCTGCGGCTCATTCGAGGGACCGCCAACATTGTCGCTTATTTCAGTCATGTCGCTCCTTGGCCTTGTGTTTAGCCTGGGCGGTATCTCGTCACAGGCCTCCCCGTAGCTTACAAAACGGGCAGTATTCCAAAGGCGGTCAGAATATACCCGGCATTACTTTTTTTTTTCTGCCCACCACTGCTCTCCCCGTGTTGTTCAACATACGGACAGACCAGACCGCAGAAGACGACTTTCGAAATCTGCTCTGTATGTTTGTGTCGCTCGTCTCGATAACTAAACCACTCACAAGAAGGCTTGGTCCGTTGGTTCTATCTCGTGGGAGACCCAACAAGGTGAACGAGCCAAATTGAGGAAGGCGGTGTAGCGCAACTTTTTTTTTAAACCGACTGGTCCACCAGGTCGCCTTCTTTTTCTCTTCCACTTACGCTCGCTCCCTAGCTTTGCCTACAACCACCCGAACAGAGAGGAACGCTCAATCATATCCTGCCGCCCCAATCAAACATGCCGAGTGCAAAGGGTCGTGCCCGTCTCTTTGCTGGAGAGCGTCCGGTGAAAGGTTTGTCTCAGACGTCTCGCTGCGTCCATCTGCTGGAGTATGTTCTTGTTTGCTGACTAGGGTTTGGCTGCAGATCTTGATCCCGAGGCAGAGGCGCCGCTTGAGGACGAGGACGATGCAAGTGAAGGCGAAGACGGCGAGGATGCGGTCGGGGCCGATACCGACCACTATATCGCAGTTGGAAAGTCCAAGCTCCGGCAAAAGCAGGCGCTGTCATTAGGACCGGCTTACAGAGGCGCGCGTGTGAGCCGCGAGCAGCTTGAGCAGGACAGCGAGGGCGAGTTTGACGATGAGAATGACGACGACGACGACGAAGAGTTTGACGACCCTGAGGATGTCGACGTCGGAGGTGCCGAGGATGTCGACAACGACAATGACGGGGAAATCGACAGCGACGAAGCTTTTGGCTCGAGTGACGAGGAGCTGGTGCAGAAATTTACCTTTCGGGGTAGCTCAAAGCCGCGGGTTACCGAGGATGAGGATGAGGACGACGACGACGACGACGACGAAGATGAAGACGACGAAGATGAAGACGAGCTGAGCGACATCGACATGGAGGACGACGACGAAGAAGTCGAAGGCGAAGTCGACCAACAGACGGCCAAGGCACAAGCAGAGACGCGCAAGATCCTGGCCGAGGAGCGGCAGCACATGCTGGCACCCATATCGCAGTCGGCCAAGGCGGACGCCGACAAGGGCTTTGCCGTACGCCAGCAGCGCCGCACGTTTGACGCGCTGCTGAACATGCGCATCCGCATGCAAAAGGCGCTGACGGCGTCCAACTCGCTGCACGTGGCCGGCGAAGAGGTCGGGGTTGTGGACGCGGCCGTGGCAGCGAGTGCAGCAGCTGAGGCGATTGCGCTTCTGACGTCGATCCAGAGCATCCGGCAGTCATTTCACATTGGCACCGAGGCGTCGACAGCCAGCCAGAAACCGAAGGAGAAGGAAAAGCGGAAGCGGGGTGACGACGACGACGACGAGCGCTCGTGCGAGGCCATATTCCGCCAGATGGCCGAGACTGAAGAGGCAGCGCAGAGCAAGCGGAGAAGGGTGCTGGACCGATGGGCGATGCGGGTGCAGCGGCCATCGGCCTCGTCCGGCGCGGGCTCGGCGTCGGTCTCGAAGCGGTTCCAGCCGTCGGCCGGGACACAGGCCCTGACGGCCGTTCTGGACGAGCAGCTGGCTACGGCCGAGGACCGGCTGGTCCGGCGGACACGGGTGCCGCGTTCCTGTGCTCCGGTGCAGGCGGCACGACGGGTGGCCGAGGACGCGGAGATCTACGACGACGCCGACTTTTACCAGCTGCTGCTCAAGGAGCTCGTCGACCAGCGCACGACCGACTCGTCGGCACCCGGCAACGCCCTGCCCACGGTACGCTGGGCAGCCTCGGCGGCCAAGGAGGCCAAGACCCGCAAGGTGGTTGACCGCAAGGCCAGCAAGGGCCGCAAGATGCGCTTCAACGTGCACGAGAAGCTGCAGAACTTCATGGCGCCCGAGGACCGCCGCCAGTGGGAGCCCGAGGCCATCGACCGGCTCTTCGGCACCATCTTTGGCCAGCGCGCCGAGCTGCACGAAGACGACGGCGACGACGGCAGCGACAACGGCATCAGCCCCGAGGAGGAGGGCCTGCGGCTGTTCCGCAGCTGAGGCGGCGAGCGTTGCAGCAAGTGCTGCTGCTCTGTGTTTTGTAGGATATATTTGAGGTGCAACACACGAATTTATATCATCATATATCATCCATCTATCAGACAACCGCTCACTGTGAATTTGCTATCGTGCCATCGATGACATCGACCAAACCGGCCCAGAGAAGCATGGCCAGACAGGCAAGGTGCATGGCCAGATGGACTCTTGGTCCACCCAACGTGCGGCCCTGTGGACCGGTGATGCCAATGTCGTCTCTGAGCCGAAGGACCGCTCGCCGACAGGGGAAGAAGTGGTAGAGGCCCAGGGCCAGTTCTAGCAGGCCTTTGGTGCATTGGTCCATGGCGTGGTCCCTTGCCACCAGCACCAGACTGACGAGCACGGAGGCGGCGAGGAGCCCGCCCAGGTTCTGCAGCACCAGCAGCACCTCTGGCGTGGCTGCGGCCCGGCTCAGCTGCCGGTGTGGCTTCAGGACGAACGAGGCTGCAGCCGGAAGCTCGACCACGGCATGGGCCAAGAAGGCAAAGGCCGAGCGCGACACCGGCATGTGCGCGGAGCTGATGGCACGACGTCCCCAGGGAGAACAGAAACTATATACACGATATGCGGCCACGATCGGCCGACAACAGCTGACGCGATGAGCTTAAATGCAAGGTGTTCTCTTGTGTGTCCTCTTGGTGACAACAGGCAGCACTGCAACTCGGTGGCAAGGATTCGTACCCGTACTCCGTAGGGGCAACTGTGGCGAGCACAGGGTCGTTGTCAATGCCGTTTCAGAGTCGCCGAGTCATCTCGATTTAAAGTTTGTCTCTAGAGAGGGGGAAAGGCCACTGTGGCAGGATCCACTTTTGCCTCTTCTGGCGCTGGCGAATGGAAACGGGTGGAAACTCCAGCCGGTAACAGAACTGGGGTCCCAGCCTGGACAATGGCGCCGGACGCTGCTTTCGGGCTCGCTTCGTAGCCACGGTCTTGCCTCAGTCAGAACTCAGAGCTGCGGTCTCGTGAAAGCAGGCCTGATCAATCGCACATTGCCACCAGCGCGTCGCTCCCCGGACGCGCCAACACAAAGGAATGCAAAAGTACTCGTACGGCAAGAGGAGGCTGAATGATACAGCACGTTTTAGGGCGGTCGTGGGATTTAGCGCCGCCATAGGCTGTCTAGCGGGGGCGACGTCACGTGTAAGCTGCCACTGTATGTGGACCTGAAAGGTGTCCTCAAGCGGGCCACCTTTCTTTTACTCGAAAGAGGACAGAAAAGCTCTAGTGCAAGTTATAAAGAATATCTTGAACACCTCTCCCCCGACCTTTCCTCCCGCATTCTCTTCTCTCCTGCCAGAACACAACGTCTCGGTCCCTGTCACTCCATAGCGAGTGGGTGCCCAGTCGGTCTTTATCCCTTCAATTGTTAGAATCCCCTGATCCTGCTCATTCACACTGCTCGGACTCATCACCTCGCCCATCCTTTTCTCAGCGATCGCTTGATCTCCTTCGCTATGGCTTCTTCTTGGAGGGGTCCCAAATTCGGCCTCGGCCTCGCCCTCGTCACCCTCTTCTGTCTCCTCTTCTCGCCCGCCTTTGTCGGCAAGGTGAGAGCAGATGACGTCCAGGAATATGGCACCGTTATCGGCATTGTAAGTTTGCGCCCAGATGGCCACCACCTTGCGTCCGGCGAGGAAAGAATGATTCGAACCGTTTGCTGACCCATTGGCCCTACAGGATCTTGGTACCGTAAGTTGAAGCTCCCAGCGAAAGAGCATCTGCCGGGCCTCGTTGCCGGCGGCGCAAGCTGCTGCTCGCCCGTTTCTGCGACCGTACGACTAACTCTCTCTAGACATACTCTTGCGTTGGTGTCATGCAGAAAGGCAAAGTGGAAATGTGAGTTCGAAGTGACTTGGTCAATTCTGCCTTTTCTCCACGTGGCGCAAAGCAATGCGGATCACCGAATCTGACTCTCCGCCTTCTAGTCTCGTGAATGACCAGGGCCACCGTATTACCCCGTCATACGTCGCATTTACCGAGGAGGAGCGGTTGGTCGGTGATGGTATGTAGCTTTCCTCTCCGTGCCTGTTGTCTCGGTCGACGGCTAACCCGCGTTCCAGCGGCCAAGAACCAGGCTGCGAGCAACCCGGAGAAGACGATTTTCGACATCAAGCGCCTGATTGGCCGCAAGTTTGCGGAGAAGGATGTCCAGAACGAGTGCGTACTCATCCCGTCTCCGCATTCCAGGGCCGTGTTCCGCCTTGCTAACCATGCTCGAACAGCATCAAGCACTTCCCGTACAAGGTTGTCAGCCAGGCTGACAAGCCGGTTGTCAAGGTCGACGTCAAGGGCGAGGAGAAGACCTTCTCGCCTGAGGAGATCTCTGGCATGATTCTCGGCAAGATGAAGGAGGTCGCCGAGGGCTACCTTGGCAAGAAGTAAGCCATACCCAATACCCAATACCCAATACCTCTACTACAACCATTGGAAACGTGTCCGTACTAACCGGCTATCAGGGTCACGCACGCTGTCGTTACAGTGGTATGTTTGCAGCTCGGCATTGTGGATGTGATGGGGACACATATGTGAACAGCTACTGACAAACGGTGACAGCCCGCGTACTTCAACGACAACCAGCGCCAGGCCACTAAGGATGCTGGCACTATCGCTGGCCTTAACGTCCTGCGCATCGTCAACGAGCCCACTGCGGCTGCCATCGCCTACGGCCTTGACAAGACGGACGGTGAGCGCCAGATCATTGTGTACGACCTTGGTGGCGGTACCTTTGATGTGTCTCTCCTGTCAATCGACCATGGCGTGTTCGAGGTTCTGGCGACTGCCGGTGACACCCATCTTGGTGGTGAGGATTTCGACCAGCGCATCATCAACCAGTATGTGGCCCCATCCATGGTATATCGACGATGTAGTGCGGCGAGCTAACAAGTATCTCCGCAGCTTCGCCAAGCAGTTCAACAAGAAGAACAGCGTTGATGTGACGTCGGACAAGAAGGCCATGGGCAAGCTCAAGCGCGAGGCAGAGAAGGCCAAGCGCACTCTGTCTTCGCAGATGTCGACGCGCATCGAGATCGAGTCGTTCTTTGGTGGCGAGGACTTTTCCGAGACGCTCACGCGGGCCAAGTTCGAGGAGCTGAACCTGGATCTGTTCAAGAAGACGCTGAAGCCTGTCGAGCAGGTTCTCAAGGGTAGGTCTGGCTGCTTCTTTTGACCGTGAACGGTGAGCTAACTGGGTGACAGACGCCAAGGTCAGCAAGTCTGAGATTGACGACATTGTGCTCGTTGGTGGCTCTACCCGTATCCCCAAGGTGATCTCGCTCCTGGAGGAGTTCTTTGGTGGCAAGAAGGCCAGCAAGGGCATCAACCCCGACGAGGCCGTCGCTTTCGGCGCCGCCGTCCAGGCCGGTGTTCTGTCTGGCGAGGAGGGCACGGAGGAGATTGTGCTGATGGACGTCAACCCGCTCACTCTCGGAATTGTAAGTGACCCGCAAAGACAGGTATGCTTCTACGGACATGTTGCTAACAGCAGAACAGGAAACGACTGGCGGCGTGATGACCAAGCTGATCAACCGGAACACGCCCATCCCGACGCGCAAGTCGCAGATCTTCTCGACCGCGGCCGACAACCAGCCGGTGGTGCTGATCCAGGTGTTTGAGGGCGAGCGCAGCATGACCAAGGACAACAACATCCTGGGCAAGTTTGAGCTCACTGGCATCCCGCCGGCACCGCGTGGCGTGCCGCAGATCGAGGTGTCGTTTGAGCTCGATGCCAACGGTATCCTGAAGGTGTCTGCCCACGACAAGGGCACTGGCAAGAGCGAGAGCATCACGATCAACAACGACAAGGGCCGGCTGACGCAGGAAGAGATCGACCGCATGGTTGCCGAGGCTGAGAAGTATGCCGAGGAGGACAAGGCGACGCGCGAGCGGATCGAGGCTCGCAACGGTCTAGAGAACTACGCCTTCTCGCTCAAGAACCAGGTCAGCGACGAGGAGGGCCTGGGCGGCAAGATCAGCGAGGACGACAAGGAGACGCTCATTGAGGCCGTCAAGGAGACGCAGGAGTGGCTGGACGAAAACGCAGCCACGGCCGATACCGAGGACTTTGAGGAGCAGAAGGAGAAGCTGTCCAACGTGTAAGTGCTGAACGAGAGGCCAACGGGCGGTTGTTGGAGCATCTGCTAACCAGTGACCAACAGGGCGTACCCCATCACGAGCAAGATGTACAGCCAGGCTGGCGGCAATGACGACGAGCCGAGCGGCCACGACGAGCTGTAAACAGGATGACCGCAGCAGCATTGCTAGATGGCGCGGAAAACGACGGGAAACCGGAAAGGATTGCGGGTGGTATGCCTTGGGGTTTATAAATAAACAAGACCCGGTGTTGAGGCTGTGAAAGTGAGCTTTTTGCTACAGACACGTTTTATTAGATCGCGATATCGCGCCGTGTAAGAAAGTCGGAATTAAGGAACAAATACAAAGGACAAAAACGGACAAAGCGGCAGGGCTACCGTACGGTAACAGTGACGAAACATGGTAGCAGACAAAATAGTGGACTCGTCGGACTCGGTGCAAAGCAGGCGAGTTCCACCGACACGGAGCAACTCGGAGTGCCGGCCGGGCAGAATACTAATACGCCTTTCTACACTTCTAGGCCCCAGCCACCGGGTCAGCAGCAACAGACAACAGTCGCTCCAAGGCATCGTGTCCGTTGCATCACAGGTCTCGTGGGAGGCAAAATCCGTTGGCGACCCCGGTTTCAGGCCTGGACCGTCCATCCGGTCTGGACAGGGCCGTCATGCTGATGAGACGTCTCGTGTCCGTCATCTCTTTGACACCCAGCATTTCCCCAGAGGATTCCCCAGAGGATTAAGATTTTAAACGTGCGCCGTATCGTAGCCCCTGTCACTTTTATCTTCTGGAGCTGCCCTCTATAAGTAGGGCGGGCCTCTCCATTCCGCTCTGACCGTGGCCTCGCTCCCGTTCCTCGTCTGCAAGAACAGGCTTGCCAGCAGTCGCCGTCTGGGTCTCGTCATTGTCGCTCTAGCTGCTCGTAGCCCGGAGAACAACTTACGGCTGCATCCACGCCAAGCGTCCACAATCCCTATCTCCAGTCGCCCCGCTCGCACGCTCAAGCATCCATCTGCTCCTTCCTCCTGGCTGTCACGTTTGCATACGAGGAAAGTGCGCTCTGACAAATCATACAGCGGATATCTGGTCTTTTCGGCTGAAATCGGTGATTTTCTTGGATTTTTTCAATCTCTCGGCTTCGTCCGCTGCCTCCTCGAGGCATGGAGACACCGACCCGATTCGACGGCCTTGGCCTCTCCATCACCGGCATTGGTCGCCAATACCCGCCTTTCGCGCTCGGCCCAGACTCGCTCGAGGCTCTGAGCAAGCGGTTCTACCCCGAATCGCCCGCGTACGTGTTTCCCGTCTTGCTCGCCGGCCTGGCTGGCTGCTGACTCTGGCAGCATGAACAAGGTGCTCTCGATCAACCGGTACACCGGCATAGACTCGCGCTCGTCCATCGGCCAGCCCGACCACCCGCTGGTCAACCAGGCAGCGGCGCCGTCCATAGCCGAGCTGAACCGGGCCTTTTTCGACGACGGCGTGCCGTTGGCCGTCAGCGCAGCACAAAAGGCCATCACGGAGGCACACGTGGACCTGACCCAGATCACCCACGTCGTCTCGACCACGTGCACCAACAGCGCCAACCCCGGCTACGACCACTTTGTCGTCAAGGGCCTCGGCATCACCCACCCGGTCGAAAAGGTGCTGCTGCACGGCGTCGGATGCAGCGGCGGTCTCGCGGCTCTGCGCACGGCCGCCAACCTGGCTCTCGGACACGCCATGCGCCGCAAGCCGGCCCGCATCCTCGTCGTCGCCCTCGAGCTCAGCACAATCATGGTGCGGAGCGAGCTCGACAGCATCCACGCGTCCCAGGAGACCCGCATCGGCGTCGCCCTCTTCTCCGACTGCGCCAGCGCTCTGGTGCTGAGCAATGGCATCGGCGAGTCGGCCGAGCCTGTCTACGACCTGCTGGGCTGGGATCATCGTGTGATCCCGGATTCTGAGGAGGACCTGGGATTCGATGTCGACCCTCTCGGTGGGACTCTTTCTTCCTTCTTCCTTCTTCCTTCTTCCTTCTTGCTCTTCTGTACAGACAGCTAACTCGCTTACAGGCTGGAAAGTCGTGCTATCGCCACGAGTCCCACAGCTGACAGCGGCCCAGCTGTCTCCAGCGTTTGCCCATCTCATCGCGTCTGTGCCAGAGCTGCCGTCAGCGCTTCAGAAGCCGGCTGACTTTGACTGGGCCATGCATCCCGGCGGCGCCACCATCCTGACCGGTGCAGAACGCGCCATGGACATCACGCCCGAACACATGCGTGCAAGCTACGATACGTACATCAGCCACGGCAACTCCAGCTCGGCCACCATCTTCAGCGTCTTGGACCGGCTGCGCGACAAGGACATGGATGCAATCGCGCCCGGTGGCACGCCCAAAGAATACATTGTTGGCTGTGCCTTTGGGCCCGGAATCACGGTGGAGATGTGCATGCTGAAGCGCCATATGGGCCGCTCGGGATTGGACACGCCACCGACGTCTGAAAGTGAGGTCGCTCACAGCGAAGCGGATGAAGGGGATGTGTTTATAAACTCTGCCATCGCTGGCATCGAGCTGGACTGATCTACTGGTGAGTGTGCATTTGGATTACGTAATGCATATCTTGCATTTTCAAAAAGAATATAAAAGAACGCAAATATAAAGGAAGACAAGATAGTGGCAAGGCTTCAATAGAATTACGTAATGTATTTTGCCATTTTCGGAAAACAATATATAGTAAGACAAGATAGTGTCAAGTAGCTTCATTATCGCTAATACTAAAACATTGAAATGGTAGCATGGACAATCACACGTTCCGAATCAGGAATTCGGAAAGAATCCCAACTAGAAGTGAAGAAAGGCGAAATGGCAGCAAGGATCTTATACCCAAAAAGTAGTTATGGGCCAGAAAAGTAACGACCTAGTTTACTCTTTCCTCTTTCCTTTACGTCAACGTCCGTGTCCCGACTCGCTCTATGATTTGGAATCCGGCACGGCCTCAGCATTCTCAATCACATCGAGGCTATCCCCCATGTGCAGGCCGAGCTGCCGGGTGTCCCAGCCGTTCTTCTCGAGGTATTCACGGAAGCGGATGTCCTCCAGGGCGATGGTGTCCTGGCCGACGTTGGGCAGGAACAGAAGAGCAAGAGCGGCAGACACGATGCACAGGCTAGAGCTGACATAGAAGGGGTACTGGGCCGAGGCGTTGGTGTCGCTGCCGCCAGCCTTCTCGATGTAGGGGTAGACGTAGGTGCCGACAAAGGCACCGATCTTGCCAAAGGCGGCAGCAATGCCGTAGTACTGACCACGGATTCCGGTAGCAGACGTCTTGGCGGCCAGAAGGCCAATGTTGTTTCCGGGGCCAAATTCGCCCAGCGAGAGGAAGATGCCATAGACGGTGGCAAAGGCGCCAACCATGTGCGGCTGCGACAGGTTCTTGTAGTCGCCGGCCATGACGAAGCCGATAATGGCCTGCAGAAAGACGCCAATGATGAGGCACCAGCGAGGGCCGAGAATGTCGCTGGCCTTGGCACCAAGAAGAGAGCCTGGCAGGTAGAACAGGTTGATGACAACGTTCCAGCCAAAGACAGTCGTCAGAGGAGCATTGGAGTCGAAAATGTTGGCCAGGATGGTCGTCGAGAAGATGCCAAAGGCGTACGTGAGGAACTGGGAGTGTGTCAGAGGAGTGCATGGGAAGAAAGGCGCGTATCAGAAACATACATCATAGATGAACCAGATGAGGCTGACAATCAGTAGACGGAAGCCGTAAAAGCGGAAGACTAGCCAATAGGGAGTGCGGACGTTGCGCATGGAGTTGCGGGTAAACTCCTCCGGCTCCTTGGCAAAGAGCCGCATGAAAAAGAGGATGAAGGGAAAGACGCAGCCGATTCCGAGCATTACGCGCCATTGGGTGTCGAGATGCTCGTTGTGACAGGCGGCAGCAACGACGTCTGGGGATGTGATGAGTCAGCTTCCGTCATGGTCTCAGGTCTCAGGCCCAAAAGGGAAAGAGCTGCCAAGGGAAATACGCACAAGGAACAAAGGCACCGGCGACAAAGCCGACGTCGATCAGACTGTTGGTGAAGAGGATAAAGATGAAGTGGCGCCAGCCGCTCTTGATCTCGCCCGTAGCCTCGGCACAGCCCACGCTGCCCGCAGGATACTCGCCGCCGATGCCGATGCCGACCTGTTGGTGTTAGATGGAGAGAAGTATGCGCTCGGGAGACAGAAACATACAAAGAAGCGCCATGCAGTCAGGATGTTGAACATGCCGATGACGGAGCCGTGAAAGTACGAGCCGGCAGCCAGGGCGGTGAAGATGAAGAGGATGATGGTGGACACCATCAGCGAGTTGGTTCGAGACCAGCGATCGGCGAGGATGCCAAAGAACAGCTGGCCGACGACGGTTCCAGCAAAGGCAATGGCACTGACGACGCTCTTGGCGTGCGAGTGCTTCCAGGTGTTGCCATAGCGCAGGCTGAGGACGGTGGTGACGGAGCCGATGACCTAGACGGAGGGTCAGCAACTAGGGAAACGAGGCAATCAGAAGAAGTGCCAGCTGCTCACATTGTTGACATAGCCGTCCGAAAAGAGACCGGCACCACAGGCAGCAACGGAGAGGGTGATCATTTTCTCGCTCGCCGGAGCAACAATGGCCGGATCCACGTCGCTGATCGACACGGGCGCCGTATTCTCCTCCTTCCGTTTCCTAAAGTCAAACACGCCCATGGTGAAGGGACAGAGAGAGAGAGACGCCGAGGGCGGACAGTGTTGAAGCTCGAGAGAAGAATTGCCAGAATTCTAGATTCTAAGAGCCGTTCTTGCCTCTTCGTCTTCTGGATGAGGGGGTATGTGAGAATAGCAAGGGAAAGGTGAGTTCGGGAAAGAGGCGGCTGGGAGAGAGGGTCTTTAAATGATATGCTGACGAGGAGCTCTGTATATAGCTATGACAGACGGCCTTATAGCAAGCGATACGGAGGAGCGCCTGCTTGACGATTGTGGGGGTGGGGTGGAGAAGAAGAAGCAAGCAGGACCGAATAAAGGGAAGGAATAACAGCGAGCGTTCTTTCCCTCTCGTCGTGGTGTAGGACCAGATGTAAGTACCTTTTGGGCCCAGTCAGCACGGCAAGTGACTTTGCTCTCCAGCGACAAGATCCCTGCAACAACACAGCGCCGATCTTCTGCCCAAATGAGCGACCCAACAGCCAGCCCGTAATCCTGTCTTTTTTTTTTTTGCCAGCTCGTTCCCGCCACTCTGCACCCAAACGATGCGCTGCGTCTATCTCGATGCTACCCAGCCATGCCACCTCGGCGTCGTCCGCGTGCCCTCCGTGCCCCGCGGTCCTCCTTATCTTGCCTCGCCTTCGCCGATGGTGAGCCGGCTGCTCTCGTCTGCAGTGGCTTACGACGACTGCTTCCCGTCGATAGCAGGCTCCTATGCACGAGTACCTGGCCTCTCTGCCTTTTTACATGTGAGATCATGTCCCGCGGCCAGCCCCGCATTTAATTGTCCTTAGGCCAATGGTGTCAGCGCATCTCTCTAGCGCCTCTCGCGGCTTCGAACACAGGTAAGGAGCAAAAGCTTTTTTCGACCGTACTGTCCGCCAAACCAAAAGTAGCATCCCTCCTTTCCCTGGTGGAAAAACTACAGCCAACCACCAAGATTCGGGTCCGGTGCCCCAGGCTGGATGGCACACCTCGTGAGCAGTCGGACGGTCTGCTGACTTCGACACCGCCGGCAGACGGCTCAGTGAAACGCATCTTGGAGTCGGCGTCGCCGACACCTTCGGTCTCAAGAACACCTATCGGCGCTAAAAGATGCAAGTACAACGACTCGTAACTCGTAGCATTGGTGATCCTTTCTGCTGCAAACCTAAGCGGGCCGCATTAGGCCACGTTAGGCTGTCCCCGAGCCCTGCCACCTTCCTGTATTAGCAATGTGCCATTTCATACGGCCGACCAAAAGCGGATATCCAGCATACGTATCTCAACATTCAGATGCAAGTAACATGAGATGATACTATGTACTCCGTACTGCACAAGATACGACAAATCCGCACTAAGTCCGGCGGCATGTTGTGCATATTGTGTGCAGCGTCTACTCCTCGTTGCAGTTGTATGCCTGTACTCGTGCGACTGGAGACAAATTCCATGGCAACCAGCAAGCCACACGGCCTTGATCATCTAAAGGGTTGAGATCGTCGACCCACGTAATAGGAGCATCGGTCAGACAAACTTCTTGTGCGGCCTGCCTCTCATGACATGTCGTCGACGCTCCTTTAACTATTTGCCTCACCTTCAAATTGTGTCATCGGAACCATTCGTACCTTACCTTGGGTCTGACAAGGCGGCCAATAGCAGCAGCTCTCCGGCCAACGTGCGGGCAGCAACACTCTGGGGTGGAAGGCCGTCTTGGTCAGAGCTTCTGTGGGGTTACCACCTTTGGCGACACATGGCATCATCGCATTGATGGAGCGGTCTCGGAAGAAGAGACGAAGCATGCATAAAGGCGTGTCGATCCGGTCGACCCTGCCGTGAAACTAGTCCCTCCATGGCTTCCAAAGAGACCTTGTTGGCCCAGCGTGACCTCGACCGGTTCGTGGTTCGTTTGTGCCGTGTGGGCTCAACTAAGCGGCTTCCTCGTCCAACGTGGACTGCCTATGCCACTTGTAAGCCGAGCCTGCATGTAAGCTCGAGAAGCGTCTGCAGATCGTGGAGCATGTGGCGCCACCACACGTGGTGCCTCTTTTTTTTCCTTTTTAGTTGAAAAGTCGACAGCGATAGCCTGGCTCGTTGACCCGGAGTGTCCAGCCGTAGGTATCACATATACATGCACATGACAGGTGCCATGTGACTGGTTGAGGATGGGGTAGAGAGAGACAGATATACAGAGTACTCCTTGTCTCTCCGCTCAAACTGACGAATCGCAACAGGCAAGAGCTGTCATTGGTGCGCTGTCCTGTAATTGCCAAAACGGGTATATCACGACGCCAGAAAGGACGAGAAGGCGGCTCTCAATATCTGCTATATGCAATTTGTATGCAACGTTCATGCTATCCAAGATACAAAATAAAAGGCCAATTCAAGATGGCCCAAAGAAATCCAATTACTAAAGGGTAGGCATGGCAGATGGATATCACGCGTCGGCCTACTTGTGGAAGGACTTGACCTTCTCGACCTCGTCGTAGCTGCCCATGAAGATGCCGGACCGGTCGTGGATGTGCTCGGGGACGATCTCGAGCATGCGGTCCATGTTGCCGTTGACGGCCTGGCCGCCAGCGTTCTCAAACACCATGGCCATGGGGGCGCACTCGTACAGGATGCGCAGCTTGCCCTTGGGGCTCTTGGAGTCGGACGGGTAGGCAAAGATGCCGCCGTACAGCAGGGTGCGGTAGGCATCGGCGACCATGCTGCCAATGTAGCGCGAGCTGTACGGCTTGCCGGTGTCGGGCTGGGCCTCCTTGAGCGAGTCGAAGTAAGCCTTGACGCTGTCGCTCCAGTAGAGCGAGTTGCCCTCGTTGACCGAGTAGATCGTCCGCTTGGCCGGCAGCCGCATGTTGGGGTGGGTCAGGATGAACTCGCCGAGGCCGTTGTCGAGCGT
Source organism: Leptographium lundbergii (assembly GCA_001455505.1). Lineage (NCBI taxonomy): Eukaryota > Fungi > Ascomycota > Sordariomycetes > Ophiostomatales > Ophiostomataceae > Leptographium > Leptographium lundbergii. The sequence continues at coordinate 49,562 of LDEF01000024.1, forward strand.
GAAGCCGTTGACGCTGCCGCCCTTCATCGTGATGACCAGCTGCGCGGACGCGCCGTACATGGTGAAGCCGGCCGCCACCAGCTCGGTGCCGGGCTTGAGGATGTCGGCCGCCGTGCCGGTCGAGCCCTCGGCCAGCTTGTGGATGGCAAAGATGGTGCCCACCGACACACCGGCGTCCAGGTTGGAGCTGCCGTCAATGGGGTCGCAGGCGACGGCGTAGCGAGCGTGCGTGCCGCTCGTGCCGGCGGCCGCGCCCTTGAAGAAGATAATGTTCTCTTCCTCCTCCGACACCAGCAGGGCGCAGCGGCCCGACGACCGCATCACCTCGACAAACAGGTCGTTGGAGATCACGTCCAGCTTCTTCTGCTCATCGCCCGTCGTGTTGGACGAGCCGGCCAGACCGGTCAGGTTGATCAGCGTGGCCCGGCGGATGTAGTACGCAATGGACTTGAACGAGAACTGCAGCGCGTGGCACAGCAACCTGGGTGTGTGAGAAAAAAGAAAAAGAACAGAGGGCAATCAAGACGAAGAAGGAAGAAAACGCGAGAACAAAACCTACGTAAAATCACCAGTGGCCTCCTTGTGCTTGGTCTGCTCCTCCGTCAGGAAGCGGGTGAGGGTGACGATGTTGGTGTTGATCTCAGGGATCGTGTTGTCGCCGTTGGTCGCCATCTTGTCCAGTTGTGCGGTCTGTTTGGTCTGTATGGTCGGTGATGTGAAGGCAGAGGCAATGGATGGCGGCTGAAGGGGGCTTTTGCGCGTCTGGACAAAAGAGGAAACGGCGTTCAAGCTGCACAGAGCTCTCCTTCCTCAAACACCGATTCGCCGCTAGGAGATAATAGACAAAAAATCGCAGAGAGGCGAGAGCGTTTGTAAGCCGGAGGGTCGCGTGCGGAGACAATTGGGAGGGGCAGATGACCGGCTGAGGGACCAGGAGATTGAGAGAAAAGAACTTGGGCAAAGAGGATGCAGAGACGGTACAATGGATTGACAGGCAGGAAGGCTTCTCGGCGGAAGGCGGCAGGTTGTCTGGGACTGATGGCCATCTATATACGGAGTGCAATTACACGAGAACGAACCGTGTTCGGCTCTCGCGAGCGACCTGCATAAGCTGCGATTCTGGAGCCTGGCTCTCTCCGGCTTTTTCGCCCTCAAACTACGGCTATTCTGGCAGGGTGGGCGCTTCGGCAGTGCCAGACCCTGGTCCCGTGGGGAGGAACGAGGACACGAGCATGTAATGGCAGGGCAATGGCTACTTCCCCTCCCTGCAGCCAGGGCCCGGCCGAGGGGAATGGAGGCAGCGCGTTTGGAGGCAAAGAAGATTTCCCGGGACTCCAGCCCACATTGGCCCGAGCGGCGCCGTTCTGGCCAGTCGGAGGAAAGGGCGAGCAGAATGGCAGAACTGAGAATTGGCAGAATGCGCAGAATGCGCAGAAATACCGCCCAGGCTTGGCGACAGGCCGGGCAGACGCGGATGCACCAACCCGATATTCACATATCCAACACATGCACCTATCAGGCGCTTCCAAGTGCAGCCAGGGGGGCGCTACTTTCCCCATGCGGAGGCCAGTCGTGTGCCAGCGTCACAGCTCTGGCACAACCCAAGCCTCGGCATGTGGCAGCCGACGCTGAGGGGGCAGGAACGAACCAGCGTGCCGAGAAACGCAAGCAGCAGCCACGCGCATCCTCGTGCCATGAGGCTAATCTCTGCTTAAAATATCGCCAGAAGCCATCCGCCCGAAAATAGACGGTCCTGCCAATCTGACCAGAACAAGGCCACCCTACGACGCACCTCCTCGTACGACCTGTCGCCCCGTCTCTCCAATCAGATCAGCGCAATCTCGAATCCGCGCATCCAGCCTCCGCACTCCTTGACGTCGTCATCGACTCCTCACCGACCTTCGACTCTGCTGCCAACTCTGCTCCCACAACCCGCACGCCTCCCACTCGTTCATCATGGTCGCCGACGCGCTCATATACCACCCGACGGTGGCCCACTACCTCCGCTTTGCCGCCACCACGGTCGGCCGCGACAAGGTCCTCCGCACGCTGCAGTACTTTGCCCGCTTCTATGTGTGGTATCGCCTGCGCACCAACGGCACCGCCGCTGAGATTGCTCCCTGGGAGGCCCTGCGCGCCCAGCTGACGAAGGGCCGCAAGCTGCTGACGGCCGGCAAGAACGTCGAGCACATCAAGGCCGCCGCCGTCGCCGCTGCCGACCCCAAGCTCGCCGCTGCCGCCGCTGCCGGCGAGTCGTTTCTTCGCTACGCCACCATCGGCCGCCAGATGGGCTATGCCGGCTACCTTACGCTGGACCTGCTGCTGATCCCCGAGTCGCTCGGCGTGAAGCCGTTTGCCAACCGCTCGCTCGCCGTCCGCATGCGCCGCGAGGCCTTCCGCTTCTGGACCATCGGCCTGATCTTCTCCGTCATCGCCCAGACTTACACCCTCCGTCGCCTGCGCGCCCGCGAGGAACAGATCGACCGCAAGGACGGCGAGGGTGTCGTCGAGAGCAAGCGGATAGCAATGTACGTGTTGTGTGTTTTTGCCTGTGTTGTGTTGTGTCTTGTTTAGCCTGTACTACCTTGTATTTGTTTAATTTGCGTTTTTACTGCCGATTTTACTGCGATTTTACTGCGATTTTTCTGCATATTTCCCCCTCTCCTTTTATACCTCAATATCTCCCCCTCCGTTAACACATCCAGTGAACGCACGGCCAGCCAGCTCCAGCTGCTCAGCGATGTCTGCGACCTCACCGTCACTACCTCCAGCCTCGGCTGGACCGCCTTTGACGAGGGCTTCGTTGGCCTATCTGGTACCGTCAGCAGCCTGATCGGTCTCTACAACCAGTGGAGGAAGACCGCCTGAGCCCTGATCGACACCAACTCGCCCGTAAACTTCTTTTCTTTTCTCTTATTCCTTTCTTTTTCCTATTTCGTGTATATCCAGGAGGGAACGGACGCTCGGCTGCGGACCAGCAGGCAAAATTAAAGAGCCAGGGGGGTGCCATAACGAAAGATATGGTCCTGTATATTTCTAGCATTTGCATTCTTTCGCTTTATTCATTAATTTTTCTTTTTTTTTGTCTACGAACAGCTCCATTAAAACACGTTCGCCTACTACTAAACAACAGTCCATACCACACGGACATGCTCGCAGATGTAAGCCTTCTGAGCCCTTTCCATTCCAAAGACACATTACGCTTGGTTTTATCTATCTACATCCGGCGCATGCGACCGCCGTCTCGCATTAGCCTTGCACTCATACACAAATGCCCCAAAAACAGACTCCTGCGTTTTGGCCAGCCAGACAGCCCCACGGACAGCCAAAGCCTCTGATGCGCTATTTCCTCCTCCTACATAAGTCTCCACCCGTCTCCTTTTCTCATTGTGCGGCCATCACCTCGCGGTAGTAGGCAAAAGCCAGGTCGTTCGAATAGCGCAACCGCCGGTCTTCCGTCAAGGGCAGGCGGGAGATCTTGCTCAAATCCATCATCTGCAATAGGAACAGCTTTGGTTAGTCAAGAACAAGGCATGGAAGAAACGAGGGCGATATAACGTACCCGGCCTTTGCTGGCGAGCGACATTGTCTCCTTGGCGACCACATCCGCCATTTCCGTAATGGCTGCCACCTCTGTCGGCCTGTCATCGCCTGCATTGTCGTACATTGCCGGCAGGCTGGACACGAGAGCATCGACAGCCCCCGCCAGCTGCACTGACGCCTGTTCTGCGCCGGCTCGGGCCTGTTGCTGCTGGCCTCGGGTCCGACGAGCAGGTCTGTTGCTGCTGCTGTTGTTGTCGCTGTCTTCGAGCGTCCCGTTGCGCTGTAGCGTCAGCAGGTCCAGGAACCGGCTGTAGACCTCACCACCCAGCGCCCAGTCCGAGATCTGGTGGCGGTGCGGCTGCAGCTTGGCGAGAATCTGCGCAATCTCGCCATAGTTGCGCTCGACAATTGCCTTTGGCGCCAGCTCCTTGACGAAGATCGTGTGCGCATCCGCAAATGCCAGCGCTCGCAGTAGACACTCCGCCTCCAGCGCAGGCTGTTTCTGCTCATATCGCCAGTATAAAGCCGACGCCTGCCATACCCAAGCCGCTGGTAATTTGAGATCGTCCACCAGGAGCTCGTACAGGCTCGTCCCTGCCGACTGGCCACTCCGATTGCCCGCGAACAGCTGTCCGGCATGACGGCCGAGCACGTCTTGGACTGCCTGCACGCGAGACGTCGGGTCCGACAGGTGCAGAAGCACCCACACTGCATGGATCCATGCGTTGTCCCCCACTTCACGGCTGTCGCTGTACACTACTTCTGCGGCATACTGGTTCGTGAGCATGTCGGCCTTGACTGGTGACAGCTTGGCCAAGGCTGTGACGTTGCCCGCTGCCGAGAGCGCCTGGTTGATCTGCCAGCACAGGCGGAATCGAAGCGGAGATGCCTGCGAGCTCTCCGGCTCCAGAACATCCTCCAAACGGGCATGTCCGGCGGCTACTTTCAGGAGGCCGAACAGCAGATCTTCACGAGCAGCACACTCAGGTGCTGCCCACGTCGCCGGCACATCTCGTTGGTTGGCGTACCATGGTCGAGGCTGGGGCACGCGTCCTTGCTCCAGATCTTCCACGAACTTGGCCACCGCCGTCTCAATGCCTTCCCCGGTAGCGATGCCGTACCAGAGACGCAGCCCAAAGGCCTGCTTCCAGTCCAGACCAAACCACTCCGACAGCACCACTGAGTTCACCCGGTTCTCAACACCGCCTCCCTTCTTCCCTTCACACACCGACACGTTCCCGGCCAGAAGCGAGAAAACAGACCGGATCGGTACGCTGAACTCGGCCAGAACGTCGCCCTGTTGCCAGTCTTCCATCTGCTCCCGCATGTCTTTTTTGAACGCATTGCTGGTCCCGATGAGAGATGTCAGTGTTGCCGCCTTGAAGTTCTTGCTGTCGACAAGAGCACGGCAGGCCTCGGGCACTTTGCGACCGGCCAGGTAAACCACTGCCTTCTCTTCCAGTGACTGCGCGTGTTCGAGTGACTTTGTCGTTGCGTCCTGGACAAGCTGCGCCCAAAACCGGCCGAGGTTCTCCTTGCGAGCACGCGTCTCGTCGGCCGGATCCAGCAGACCGTCCACAGGATCGAAAAGGACGCTGGCAAGCTCCCATACAGACTGCTCGTACGATCCCTGCTGTTTTGCCAACAGCCCGGCATTGGCTGCTCTGCGTCGGTTTGCTTGCTCGCAGAACCCAGCGAATGTCTTGATGAGAGGCACTCGGCGAGTCGATACAGAGGGCACTCCGTTGACAAGCTCAACGTCGATCGCCTCCTTGTGCTCTGCAATGCCTTCGAGGGGATCCTGCGATGGCAGTTAGCATCCATCATCATTCTTACTTCCTTTTCGGCAAAACATACGAATGCCAAGGTAGGGTCCAGAGAATCGAACACGCGAAGTCGCTTCAGCGTCGGATCGATCGAACGGGTGCCTTGCTCGTCGATGACGATGCAGGAGCCATCAGCAGACCAGGCCGGCTTCATCGACTCGTGGAAAGCTCGCTCCGTCGGATCCATGTTGGCCTCATCCTCGTCTGCTGCTCTGTTTTGTCTGTTGTACGGCCACTAGAATTCATTCAACCACAGGTTTTAGCATTTGTCTCATCTGTCGCGGATCCTTTCTTTTGAGGTTTTGGTTTTGGTTTATATTGTTGTGACAAAACTAGGGGTGGAACATGGCAGACTTGTTCATATCAGGTACAAAATACAAGGAAAGAAATGACACTATGAGCAAAGTAGGACATTCGCCAGACCCAAGTTCGTACATCAAATTATGCCAGCGGGATTGAGTGCAGGGGGGGTAGAGGAGTAGATGCTGAAAGGTGAAAAAAAACAAAATGCTGGTTGTAAAATGAAATGGGAAGGGCGGGAAAACCCAACAACACTAGGCAAGGAGGGCATCACCAACCTTCATAAAGCCCTTGGCTGTCGTGATGGCCTTTGGTGGAGCTTTAGCAGGCGGTGCCTTGGCCTTTTCGAAAAGCGAGTTCATGAGATCGATGCTGGTTGCAAACCCGCGGTTGTCGTTAACCAGCCGACTCCGCGCGCTGATAGACGCTCTGCCAATCTTGTTGTCGAAGCTGACTTTGCTCTCGCGGAAGTCTGCCCGGTTGTCGACGTCTAGCCCGCCGAGAGCCTTCAGGGCTGCCCGGTCACGCTTCTGAGGGCTGACAGTCTTCTGCAGCATCTCCATCCAGTTGTCGCCATCGGCAACCTGGAGCTTGATCGGTGTGCTCGACTCCTTGATCGCTCGCATGCGAGCCCGCACAACGCCTGCAGGCGTCTCTGGAATGACAGGAACCAGGCCCGGGGCGGATGGTGAGTCTTGGAGGCTGTCGTTGTCGTGCTCTGCGGCAGAATAGGGCTGACGAGAAAGAGACGCCTCGTGCTCGGTCTCCATCAGCCCATCCTGTGTCGGTCCCATATCAAGGTCGTGCGTCGTCGATGCGGCGGGCACAACAGCAAGAGAACTCATCTCCGCAGAGCGACTAGATAAAAAAGACATCTCCTCAGTCCGGTTATCTTCGTCATCCGACATCTCGTTCTGTTCATTAAACGCACCAGGCACAAAGGCTCGCTTGCGCCGACGGACTTCCGACGTGTCATCGTCACTGTCTGCTGTCCGGACAGCAGAATCTGGGCTTGTTATCGTGGCCGAGCCGTTGGCATCAGCAGCTGCTGCCGATACAACCGTCGTTTCGGCGTCCGTTTCGTCACCCTCATCTTCATCGAAGCCGTAGGTGGTAAAGTGTTCTACCGTGAACGTCCATGCCGCCGTCTTTTCGTCATAGCCGACAAACGAAGTGTCTGGGATGCTCCTCAGACGCATAACATGCTTCTTCATCTTGGCAGCAGAAACGTCTGGTCCGCTCCTAGGGCACGTGTGCAGAAGCATGATCTCTGCGGGAACATTCAGCCCCTGGCCGACAGGAGGCTTTGTGTTGATGTCGGGATAGACCGTGGCAGAGCGGATGACCAGGGTCACGATGCCGCCGGGGATAGAGTCGAGGCTGATCTTGGTGAGATCAACGGGGACGCGGAACCGAACCTGCCCAACGTTGACTCTGCCGACAGTAAAGTTGGCAACTTGCTGACGCTGAATCCGGTTCATGCGGTCAATCTCTTCCTTGGAAGGCGACATCCAGTACTCCCCCAGGTCTTTGCTATTGATTGTGTAGTTGTCGGGTATGCAGCGGTTTTCCGAGGAATAATCCTCTTCCTGTACAACGGCCAGTTCCTTTCCAGACACTTGGGACATCTCAGGCTCCGACGACGTAGCAGCACCATTGTTGGTGGCAGTGCCGTTGTTGGCGGAACGGCCTTGCGGCCGTAGATAGCCCAAGTCTGCACTATTGCCATTGGTGCTGCCATTGGCGCGTCCGTTCTCGCCGCCGTTGTCCTTGGCAACCGGGGTGTCGAAGCTGACTCGCTTCTGGAGCTTGCGTGCACCACCGGACGCCAGGTTCTCTGACGAATCATTGCTTGTTTCTTTGACCTTGGTAGGCGTGGAGAAAAGGTCAGAGCGCATATCGCGGTTGATAATCAGCTTCTTGCTGCCACCGACACTTCCGTAGAAACGTGAGCCAGAGCTGGTCGAGAAAGCCCCCGGAAGAAGGATGCTGTCGTCCGCGTTGTAAGTCCGCCGAAGGCTGCTCGACGAGATGCTCTGGGACAGGGCACGACCGGCGCCGCCCACGAGCAAGCTCTGGCTGAAGGCACCAGGCGTGCTGGTCGTGCTGGAGGCGCTGTTGGGGGTGCCGAACGTGCTGTAGGAGAATCCATAGCCACGCTTCTGAGGAGTGGCAAACTTGCCCGCCGAGCCGGGATTCATCTTGTACAGCGGCAGAATCGAGCTCCGCCGTGAGGTCTTGCTCTTGTTCAGAGACAGCGGAGTCGCAAGAGGCCCGGGATTGTGCACCTCAGCCGTAGCCAGGTTCTGGAACAGAGAAGGAGCTCCGTAAGCGCCAGCGTCAGAAATGCTCGTGGTCAGGCCCTGCGACGCACCCAAGCCACCCAGACCCAGGGCCGAATTTCCGAACAGCGAGCCGCCCAGGCCACCGCCCTGCTGCTGTGCGGAAACACTTTGGCCAAACGGACTGCCGGCCTGCTGCTGGTTGTTTATCTGTGCGCCGAAGAGGGAGCCAGTCGCAGCCGGAGCTGGAGAGCCAAAAAGCGACTGCTTCGGTTGGGCCTGGTTCAGAGTGCCACCGAAAAGCGATCCCTGCTGAGCTTGCTGTTGAGGCTGCGTGTTCTGGCCCGCGTTTCCAAAGAGCCCACCGCCCCCTGCTGGCTGAGCTGTGGCATTTCCGAACAGGCCTCCACCCGTCGTAGCGGCTGGCTTCTGCAAGAACGACGACTGAGTGTTGTTGTTGGCACCAAACGGCGAGGACGTGGCCGTTGATCCGAACAGGCCACCAGAAGTGCCAGGAGCAGCCGTGTTGGTTGTTGCCGTGCCAAACAGGCCGCCGGTAGCAGGCTTGGCCTGCCCGAACAGGCCACCCGCCTGAGTGTTCTGCGCGCCAAATCCGCCGCCCGTACCGGTGCCAAATCCGCCCGTAGAGGCTGCTGGCTGGGCTGCAGACCCAAAGAGTCCACCGCCGGTCGTGGCTGTGTTGGTGGGCGTGGAGCCGAAGAGGCCGCCGGTGTTGGTGGTGGCTCCAGTGTTTGCGGTGCCAAAGGCACTGGTAGTCCCAGCGCCGCCGAAAGCACCAGTGGTCTGAGTGTTGGCTCCAAAGCCGAATCCAGTGGCCGGCTTAGGTTGCGCTGCGGTGTTGCCGAAGAGCCCAGTGCCTGCAGTGGTGTTGGCAGAGCCAAACCCGCTGGTAGTGCCAGAGCCAAAGCCGCCACCACCACCAGAGCCAAACAGGCCACCTGATTGTGTCGGCTGGGCTGCAGTACTGCCAAACAGGCCACCAGTCGCGGCTGGCTTTGCGCCGAAAAGGCCACCACTCGTCGAGGTGTTCGTACCGAAGCCCCCGGCCGTAGCCGCAGGCTGGCTGCCGAAGCCGGCCGTGGTAGTGCCGCTGCCGAACAAGCCGCCGGTAGTGTTTGTGGCGGCGGCGGTATTGGTGTTGTTGTTCGAGCCAAAACCACCAAAGTTGGAGCTGACGCCGAATGCACCAGCACCAGTCGAGTTGCCGTAGCGACGTCCTTGGTTGTAATCTACCAGACGGAGTTCTTCAACGGACCACTTCTTGTAGGCGTCCATAAACAGGACGCTTTGGAAGCTGTTCTGCTGGTTGCTGTTGCTCTCCTTCTCGACATACGGCTGAAACGCAACAGCTGCGGTGCCAGGAGGGTCACCAACGTTGGTGCCGATGCCCGGATTTGCGGCCGCGCCAAACCCACCACCCGCACTGCCGAACCCAGTCGTTGCCGGAGTTGTTGTGCTGCCAAAGAGACCTCCAGTGGGTGCTGCAGAGCCAAACGCCGGCTTGCTCGCGCCGAACAACGAGGTGCCGCCGCCTCCAAATGGCGTAGTTGACGTGGTTGTTGTCGATCCAAATCCTCCACCAGCACCGAATCCAGAGGAGCCAGCTGTGGCTGTCGTAGATCCAAAAAGGCCACCGCCGGCCGATGTCGTCGCGCCAAATGCAGGCTTCGCGCCAAAGGCGCCAGTGCCAGTTGAGCCAAAACCGCCTGAATAGAGTGAGTTAGTTTCTGGACTACAAAGGAAAACAATGAGCGCTAAAACAAGAGGCAGAAATGTAGACGCTCGGTGATGGCATGGACTACAAGACGACGAGAAGCAGAAGAGAGTCTAAGAGAGCGTATTCCGAGGTCGTACCGGTATTGGCACCAAAACCCGTGCTTGCAGTACTGCCAAAGAGACCAGTACCAGTGTTGGTGTTGCTTCCAAAGCCAGATGTAGCGGATCCAAAACCTGATGCCAAAGAGACAGATCCAATTAGTCCTGACGTGTTCAGGGAGAATGGCTCGCGCATAGAGAGTCGACGGTTCAGGTACATGGTGTAAGGCAGAGGAGGAATCACAGGGTGACGTGATCATTCGCATGAAGTGGTTATTGGCAGACGACATAATAAAGTAGGCACATACCTGGGGTTGTGTTTGTGTTTGCCGCATTTGCACCAAATCCGAAGCCTGACGACTGGTTCTGCTGGCCGAAGCCACCAAAACCACCAGACCCAAACGACATAGTCGCTGTAGTGGTGTGTTGTCGCTCAGATAAATATGGACAGGTTCGCGGTGATAGTGTTCAGTGATGGAACTTTTCAAGTATACTCTAATGTCGAGGACGGGGTGAGGTAAGCGTTCGCGACCTCTTCAGACACGCCGCCGACGTTTCGTGTTTGCGACTGAGTAGGCCGTTCTCTCTCGAAGAGATTGCGCAGCTTTGACGCCGAGAGTGGAGGGGTGGGTGAAAACGGACAGCCGCCAGCCTCAAGATATCTCGTGCCGGGCTGTGTGGTACTGCGCGCGTCGAAGCTGTCGCGTCTAGGGCATCGGCAGGCCAAAGGCAAGGTGCTCGAGCTAATGTGAGGCAGCTAGTTCAGGGTGGTCGAGACGCAGTGCGAGAAGACCAGATGCATGGCTCTCCTGGTGTTGGTATGCCTACAGGCCTGTTCCCAGACGGATTGCTGATGGCTGGAGGAATCGACGCGATGTTTGAGCGTCGCAAAACGGTCGGGAAGGAGGGCGGATTAAAAAAGAAACAAGAAAGGCTGCGACTGTTCCGATAAACAAGGAAAAAATCAAGACAAGAGGAAATCCCACGGGACGGGCAACAAGCTCTTCTCTCCTTTTGCAGAAAAGAAAAGACGCGCCGATGCGGAGGTGAAAAGGGTTGTTGATAGAAACGGGAAGGTGTCGAAAATTTGGGCGGCGACGAGAGGGAGGGAAAAAAAATAATAGACATAAACCTGGGCAGTCGCGTAATGGAAAAGGGATAGTCGGAAAAAGGCAGTCCTAGTCGAACAGAGCATTTGCGTGGATTGGCGGCTGGCGGACCCGGAGCTCAGGCCTCAGGCAGCAGCATAGCCAGCTAATTCTGCGCTCTGATTGGCCGTACATTGCCACAGACCAATCACAGCTCGCTCTCCAGTAAGCTGCCCTGGTGCCTACCTTGCCTAGCCCGCCTAGGCCGTGCCTGGTAGAGGCATTCTTTTAGCGCTGCATGCAGCAGCGAAGCTTTGCTCGCGAAGCTGCGCGACAGCCAACGAAAAGGCCCCTCCAAGCACAAAGCCTAACTGCGCGCAAAGAATCACCTGCTGCCTACATATATTGGGAGTCACATGCCAAGATAACGGCTGGCTGTGGCGTGATACATCATATTATGTAAGATACTCTTAATGATGCAACTACCCAAAATACAAAGCATACAAAAAAGAGGGCATCTCATAAAGGAAGCCGGTAGATAGATTAGCTGAACTGTTTTCCCGCCACTACCTAGTATCTTACGTCCGTCTTCCGGCTCCACGGCGGCTCCAAAACGGGTATGAAGAATGCAAGAAAAAGAAATCAAAGTGTCGAGAAGGAGAGATTCGAAGAGGCTGGAAGAGAGAAGATAGAAAAGGGGTAGAGAGAGACACGCGGAAGCAGAAGTAAGGAAACGCCAGAGAGAAGGCGAAGCTAGGACACCACCGAAACCTGCTCGGCGAGCACTCTTTAAAACTGGATGAGATCGCCCTGGTTGGTCACCTGCTGCTGTTGGTGTTGTTGTGGCTGTATCCCATACGGGTTGCCGGACATGCCGCTGCCATACGATACTGTCGGTATGCCGGTGTACTGTCCTCGCAGGAACGGGTTTGTGCCGGTGGCGTCTGCCGTCATACGGCTCAGGCCCGCACCAGCACTGTTGACAAATGTCCCGGGTGCCGTGTGTTGGGCCGGAATACGGAGCTGGCCCGTGTTGCCAAACGTATCCAGGCCCTCACCCGTGGCAAGAAGCGCGTTAAGCCTTGCCTCGTGCTCAGTGAGTTCCCTGTGCGGATGTGCCGGCTGCTGTGCGAATGACTGCTGTTGCGGCTGCTGCTGCTGCTGCTGCTGGGGCTGCTGCTGGAATTGCGATAGCGACTTCTGCTCTGGCAGACTGGACAGAGGCGAAAAGGACCGGAAAGGCTGCGCTCGGGCTGGCGTCGGGTTGGCCGCAAAGGGGTTGTTCGAGCCTGTCGGCAGCGGCTGCAGCGGCTGTGCAGTGTTGTTCGACGTGGCCCACGGGTTGTTGCTGCCCGGGTGAAGCGTAGCCTCCTGCGGCTGCTGTGGCTGCTGTAGCTGCTGCTGCTGCTGGCCGTATGGGTTATTGGAATAGGACGTCTGCTGCTGCTGCAGCTGAAGCGCCTGGTTGTACGGGTCGAAGCCGGTCGGCTGTGCGGCAAAGCCGTTCGCGCCGTAGCCGTTCTGGAAGCCGGTCGGCTGCGCGTACTGGGCATACATGTTGTAGCCGGTCGGCTGCATCTGCATCTGGTTCTGGTCGATGGGGTTCGCAAAGAAATCGACAGCGCTGCCCTGCTGATAGCCTTGGTTGAAACCGGTGAATTGCGGCTGCGCCGCCGGCTGCGCTGGTTCTGGGTCGAACAAGAGGTCGGCGTTGTTGCTGCTATTATTGGCGGCCTCAAGCTCGCGGCGTCGACGGTCTTCCTCTTCCTTGCTCAGTTTGATGGCCTTGGCCAGGTCGTCATCGTCGACGACACCGTCGGCAGACCGGCTCTCGCGCTTTCTGCGGTCCTCCTCCTCCTGCTGTTTGCTGGCCTCGATCGCCAGTCTGTACTCGGTGTCGTCCTCGTCTTCGTTCTGCCTCCGTTCGCGGTGACGCCGGTGCGGCGGGGGATCGTTGTGCTGCGGGCCGTATTCGTCGAGCCCAGTTACACGGGACTTCCAAGTCCTGCGATCGCTGCGCTCTGCTCTCAGTCGCTCGTCGTCTTGGATGAGGGCCGTCAGTTCCTTGGCAGCGATGCGAACTGACCGTCGCTGCATGTTAGCCATTGAGCATAGCACTGCTGAAAGGACGCGCTCTGCTGCTGGTACGAACCATTCTGGCCAACATCGCGGCCCTCTTCGTCGACGTATATGAACTCGCGCAGGGTGCGGATGATGTAGAGGTTGTGCTTGGACCAGGACACAACCATCTCGGAGCCCTCGTGCAGGCAGTAGTCGAGCACCTTCAGAGCCTTCAGGACGTGGCGCCAGTTCTTGCCCTTGTCGTTTAGCCGCTTATCGAGAATATCCATGATATCGCTAAAGTCGACAGACCTGCCATCAAAACAAAGGTATGAGCATGATGACACTATAATTCAGTCGCCCGAGTGCAGGAAAAATCCATCGTTCAAGGGGGAGGGAAGGCATACGAGCTGAAGGTGAGCTGAGCGATCTCGCTCATCTGGGTACCTGTAGGGCCCCATGGGTCATTGCTAGTAGCTGCGCGATAGGAGGCCGGTCAGCAAGCAGCCTCAGGGCGATGCGACAACCGAGGCGGGCCACGACGAACCTTCTCGCACTTTGACCTGCGAGCTAGAATAGCCTTTTGTGACATTCTTCACGCTTCTCATAACCTTGGACATCTTGGCGACTGGGAGGGCGGGTCTGGAAAAGAAGAGTAGACGGAATAGTGAGGCGATAAAACAAAAGGAAAGGCGACCGTGCCAATGGGGTGCACAGACGAACGGCGAGCCCTTGTGTCGAAGGAAGGAATGGGCGAGACGATGCTAAGCGATCCGGATAATGACGATGATGTGTACGAGCAGGCTTCCTTTTGGTGCTGTCGCAATAGGAGAACAAGAGACAAATAAGCCGCAAGTTCCAGAAATGCGCTAGACAGAGTCCAAATCGGAGACGAGAAGGTATGTTAAGAAATAAGTGTAAGAAAATCAGACGCGGCCGACCGGAATGCCACGGGGTGGCTATGGGATACCAATCGCAGGTCGAAAGAGAAAAAGAAGGGGTCGGGGTCGGAGGTGCCGGCGCGTGGTAATAGGAGGAAATGGGATATTACAGTGTTAAGCTGCTAGAGTAGAAGAGCACGAGACGCGCCAGTGAGGCCTAAGAGATCTTTGCTCCCCTTCCTTTTTGATGCTGGAACCCGGACGTAGACGATGAGAGCTCGGCGGCACAGCGAACGGCCCAGGTATGTATTATTTTTTCTTAGTTTCCTGGCGATGATGAAAACTTGCAGGAGGGATAAAGAATGGATGGCTTGTGCCTGCGGCGGGCTTTTGCCGGGAAATGGAATTGTGGAGGGGTCTTTGTAATTAAGATATTAGCGAACTGGAAGTGGCGAGAGATTACGTTACTGCCTAGTAGTGGAGTCTCGGCCTCCGTTGCGACGCATACAAGCATACAGGATTTTGTTCTGTTCGTATTTTGCTTGTTAGCCAACACCTTTGGCGCCACGATTACACCTAGTTCATTCGCCTCTTGCGGCATCAGTCACCTGCGCGGTTGCTTATGCGCCAATGATGAAGCCGGCTCTGCATTGCGATGCAAACGGTTTCGTGCAGCAGCCTCACCCAGTACTCCAACCATACAAACAGCAGCTCTCTCATTCCAAAGGGGTATTTTATCTTACAAGAAAACCACAACAAAACATCCGTGCTGCCTACAGAAAACAAAACCATGCCAAAGCATTCAATCACTCGTCCTCTTCGACACCTACCATCACCGTGTCCTCGCTCTCCTGCAACAGCCCCTTGCCTTTGCCGAGCCGCGGGGACGACCTGCTCCTGGACGACAGGCTCGAAGCACTCAGCCCGTTCCGCGTCTTGGCTGGGGGAGTGTGGACTTGCACCGTGTCCTCGGCCGGCGACTCGTCCATATCCTCTTCCTTTGTTACGACTGTCGGCAGCACCGATGTGGCAACGGCCACGGCATCGCCTTCGGCCACGGGCTCTTTGCCATTCAAGGATGCAGGCTCAGCCGTTGTCGACATTGTCTGCCGCGCCTGTCTCTCGGCAATCCACGCTGGCGGAAGGCCAGGGCCGCTGTCGGCGTTTCCGTAATCGCTCTTCTTCGTGCCTTTGGGCCAACGCCCAGGTCCTCGGCCTGTGCCTCCTGATTTCTTCCGCGTCGAGGTCGTTTTCGGTCGGGACACCGTCGGTCGCCGGATGCTGCTCGATCCGTACCGGCTCCTTCCCCTCACCCCGTTGCTGACCCGTGGTGCCGGTGGCCTCCCAATCGTAGTCCGCGCGTAGTTGAACCGGCGTGCCGATATAGGTGGAAACACCACAAACCGAGTGGCCGGGACGTCTGCATATGGCGCTGTCCAGTCGTCTGCAGACACCGATGTCCCTGCCTTGTTCGCACTACAGCCCTCAGCATCCAGTGGATTCTTGCTGTCCATGGAGCAGGATTTCCCTTCTCGTGTGCCATCGGATGGAGAGGCGTCGTCGCCAGCAGTCTGGGACCGTTCGTTGCTTGGGCTGGCCATACTGGCACGCTGGGCTTCCGTGCTCTCATGTTGTGGGTACCCGTTGCTTCCGGTAGCTGCTCCAGGTCCGTTTTCATTGGGCTCCGTGGATTCCAGCACAGTGGTCGCTTGGCCATGTTCCATCTCGTCCGTGCCTTTTGTCTCCTCTTCGGCATCCCCACCAGCTCGTTTGTCTTGCGCCGATCTGTCCATGCCATTGACCAACTTCGTGATAAAGTCGTTGGCCGACTTCGGCTCGTCATCCTCTTCTCGCGGGGCGATGGCTGTCAGGGCCGGTCCCAGCTCAAAGTTTGTCGCGTTGCCACGGCCCATCACGTATGGCGTCCAGGTCAGCGCGTCGGGGCTCAGCGTCACATACTTCTTTGCCTCCCATTTGGCGACGTATTCGTGGCAATACGGCAGATCCACGCGGAATGCGTATAGACCCGTTTGTGGATCGCGCACGAGACAGCGAAGGCCTTCCAGCGCCGATATGACGTCGTCGGCCGTCATTCCTGTCTCGTCCGAGATCTGTTTGATCGACAGTCCCAGCTTGTCGGTCTTGCTCGCCGTCATGGCCGTCAGGAGATAGCGGCACATCACCAGCCTCCAATAGTTTCGGTAGGACACCAGACCCATGTCAGAAAGAGGCTTCTCTGGAGACCCCGTCTTCTTCTCCACCCGCGTCAGAAGATAGGAAAAGTCGATGAGCAGATTTCCGTATCCTTTGCGCTGGTGGATTGGCAGAGTGAGAATACAGCTGACGTTGTTCTGGCTGCTGGCGCGCTTCTCTTTAGAGAAATACCCCACAAAATGGTAGCCAAGTTCGTCGTATTCGCACAGCACATAAAAGAGGAACGGCTCCACGTCGTAGTACAGGGTCTTGGAGCCAAGAAATAGCTTCGCCAAGAGGCACAGGTTCTGGCAGTAGACCGGGTTCTTGCGGCCGTCCACCTCGAAGACCGAGACGGATCCGTGCCTGTAGATTTCGTCTCCTGGCGGATGCTTCGCCGGACATTTCAGCTTGTGCCGCCACGCAACATAGTCCGAGTTCATGTACTTGAGGCAGAACTCGCAGATATAGAGAACCTGGTTCCTGCTGTACTCCTCTGGGTATGGGGCCGCATACCACGTGCCGATTTCCCAGCCGCCAAACTCGATGCACTCAATCTGGCTGGCCGGGTCCACTGCTTTCTTAGGCTTCTTCCTGGGCGCCTCCGCTTCTGCCTGCGTTGTCAAAAGCCGGATTTGTCGCTCTTCCTCGGCTTGTTGCTTGGCCTCGCCGAATTTCCTTCTGTCTTCCGCAGCCGGAAACGTCCGCGTTGTCTCGGCCTCGGCCTCTGTGAGTATTCCCCCGTACGGCCTGCCCTTGAGCTCCTCTGTCTCCTTGTCAAAGAAGGAATAGAACGGCTGTATGAAGTTGCTAGTCATCATAGGAGGCGCGCCCGCAACCAGGCCAACGTGCACCGCACTCCGCGCACTGTCTGGCCTTGGAGACTTCTCAGCCTTGTTCTGCATCTTTCTTGTGTACTTCCGACGCTTTGCAAAGATTTTGCGGAGCTCTGCCCCACTCACCCGCATCTTGAGAATGAGGCTGGTCCTGGTCCTCTTCTCAATCGACACCAAGGATGACGTCGGCTTTACCCGCAGCGACCTAGCTGAAGATGGTGTAGCCGAGTCCAATGGCCTTCCGCTGTCGTCGATACTCAGGTCCTCGGCCGTGTTCTTTCTGCGCTTGCGCAATGACATGCCGCCCTCGTCCACCTCAATAGGAGATGATCTTCGTTTTCGCAGAGATCGAGAAACACTGCTAGACTGGTCTTCGGGACGAGACTCCACACTGACGCTTGTACCTTGCGGTGCCGGCGACAGTTTTGGCGTTGCCAAGGCCGGTATGTCGGCGTGAACACCGTTCGCCCCTCCATCTCCATCGACGTCCATGTTGCCCTCCACAACCGACCCGCGCTCGGCTTCTGCGATGCAGTCTGGACATCTCCACGTCTCTATCACGAAGTCAGCCATCGGATATCATCAAATCACTCCACTTGACACACAGGAAAGCTGAAAAGGTCCTACCTCCGTCTTCTGCGGCATATCCATGCTCGTGGGCGCATTCTTCGTGGGCTGCAGGGTCAGCAAGGTCTGGTAGATCATATAACGGCAAATATGGGTTCTTACCACTTCCGACGCAGTGGGAGCATGAAAGTAAAGCTTCGACGCCCTCAATCGGTCCGTGCTCCTCGTCTTGATTGCAGAACACACACGTTCCAAAAGCTCCGTCTTCTTCCGCACCACCTCCTTCCTCCTCATCCTCCTCTACATTTGCCGCATTTTCATCCCAGTCCTCGTCACTCGACTGAGTCTCCCCGGCGCTAACGACGCTATCTTCTTCGTCGTCTGTTTCGCCGGGGCGAATCTTTACAGCGCCGACACCTTCTGCGTCCTCGATAATATCGGCATCGGCATCCAGTTCAGCATCCTCGTGGCCGTCTTCTTCGCCACTGTCCAGCTCGTCGTCGTCTCCTTCTTCTTCCTCGTCGTCCTCGTCGTCCTCGTCGTCGTCGCCGTCCTCATCGTCCTCGTTCTTAATTCTCGGGCCGCGTTTCGCCAGACTAGGGCCTTCCACGTGCTCGTCTTCTTCGTCTCCTGCACTCTCGGAGTCGTAGCCGTCGTCGTCGTCATCGTCTTGCCCTAGGTCGCCGTCTTCTTGTTCGGAGTCGGAACCCGAGCCCGAGCCAAAACCGCTTTCATCATCCCCTGCACCTTCATAGTCTTCTCCAGCTTCGTCTTCGTTCTCGCCGTAATGTTGTTCGGTACCGTCTCCGTTTGTGGCGCCGAGCTGCGTAGCCCTTTCTAGGGCGCCGGCACTGGAGTTGTCATCGGGACCGGGAGATACATCCCCTTCGGATACAACTACGTTGCTCTGAAGCTCCTCGTCCATCAGTTGCTGGCTCGCCATCGTTGTCTCCCTCGTTCGGTTGTCGTCGTAGTGCGCAAAGCGAAGTTCGCAGTGTACTATTTGCGACTCGGCGTTTCGTTGACTGATCGGTCAAGCACCAGTGTGAGCATGGCAAGACGCAAGATGGAAGCTGGCGAGTGACTGCATTCCAAAGCTCAGGGCACGGTTGGCCGCAACGGGGAAGGTAGGTTGTAGAAAAGATATTGGGTATATCGAGATCCAGGATGCGCCGCAGAGGATTGGAACGCCAAGATGCGCGAAACGCGCTTTTTGAAGATCGTCCGCGGCTCGAAGAGGCCCCGGCCCGTGGAATACGCGATGTTGGTGATAAACAACGCGTCGGGGCGTCGTCGTTTCGAGTCGCAAGCCCTTGTTTTGCTCGCAAATCCGTGGGCTTTTCAGCTTCACGGCACTGGCACGTTTCCCCAGAAAGTGAGGCGTCGCCCCTGACCAGTCAGGTGGGCGGTATGATTATGTAATATTTGTTATGCCCCCCATTCCGTGGGATCCTGTTTTCTTAGCGAATAATGCGGCCTGAGGCAGCGACACGGCCAGTCAATCAAATCCTCGGCTTTACCAACGAAAAGAAGGCATCATACTCAAACCGATCCCACCTGAGCGAGCCAAGTCACCACGATCCTCAATTGGGATACATTGTACACACAAATCGCCCACCATGCCGGTCCCCTTCGAAACCCTGATCCCTTATGCGATCATCACTGTGGTAAGAATAAGAACGCGCCAGAGTGACCGGGCCCGGAGCATTGGAAGTATGCTGAGAAAATACAGATGTTCGGAGTGTCCGGCGCTGGTATGTCCAAGCTACGGAACATGCAGAACAGCGGATTGCGACCGCGGCGGTCTGTGGATCAATGGGACAATGTAGGTCACCTATGAGGGGTCCGTTGTGGGAACCAGGTCTTGCTAACAACCGTTGCAGCAAAGTATGAGCCGAGACACTCTCTTCGAACCTTTCACTTGAGGATTGATGAGTTGACCTTAACCACAGTGATGGACCGTGACCGGAGACTGACTGGACTCTTACGCGGACAAACGGCCAACGCAACAGCGCCGGCCGGATTTGACGTGAACAATGCCTGGAAGGTACGCTTACACCCACCGGTTCCCATAGTCTCCTGGAGATCTCGCAGCTAACAACTTGTCTGCAACAGGTAGAGAAGCGCTTTTCATAATGGTGCTACGAAACCGAAGCCAGACCTGGAAGATCGAGTAGAGAACGAGCATGTGCCCCGGTTCGGCTCCATAGTCGAACACGGGGAACGGACGGAAAGAAGAGCCAAGGTCGAATTGCGACTACGCCCAGCATGTGTAAATCAAATTTGCGAAGACGCTTTTGCCGTAAATATACAGGTTCATCATATGCGGACGGCTCCTCCTTGCGGCCCATGCCATCTAAGTCGGCGAAAGGCGGCTTATATGCTGATATGTGGTCTGTTCTTGTTCAGCCCTTCAAGCAGCGTGCAGGCTTGGCATATAGCCTGACTGGACATGTATCCGCATCTCTCGCACGTTCCCAGCACCTGTTTTGCCGGGGCAGTCCTCCCAGATCCTTGGCCGCCGTTTGTCTGTTTCCGGCTCTGGCCATCTTTTCTTTCTTTCCTCCGTATTGGCAGCGCTTCGGTGACATCAATCTCTAGTGATTCTGCCGCCTCATTACTCTTCAGCTGCGCTTCCATCGCAGCCAACTCTCCGCCAGGCATTCGGCCGGCCAGCGATCCACAGCCTCCTCCTCCCTCGCCACTGCCACCGTCATCTTCAGCAGCCACACTGGCAGATGCTGTCGTAGAATCAGCGGCCGGCCCTCCGGCACAGGCACAGGACGACTGCGGTGTCGCTCCTGGTACAAGGCGGGCCATATCTTCGCCACTCCGCACGATATCCAGAATGGCACTGGGCCGGACCTTTTCCAGGTTCTTGATGAGGCTGCGCGCACTGCCGCGGAAGGCTTCGGGGCTGTAGATGCACTCGGTGCTAAAATAGTCCAGCTTCTTGTGATGGGCATACAGGACTATCTCCTTCTCATAGGCATACTTGAGCGGCTTGCTCCGCTTGACCTCGGAATGGTCGCCTCCCGTCACGATGCTCGTGCTGCGCGACAGGCGTGGCAGGTCCCCGCGCAAGAGGTTCATCAGAACGGTCTCGGCCACGTCATCGGCATTGTGGCCAGTGACGACATGTCTTATGCCGAGCAGCTTGGCGCCTCGGTCGAGTGCCTGGCGGCGAAAGACGCCACAGTATGTGCAGTTGCCCTTCTTGCCGACAGTCTCGACGACCTGGTCCATGGTCCAGCCATAGAGCTCCCCGTACCCAACAATCTTTAGCGGCATTTCATACTGCTCGGCGTTTCGCTTCACGGTCTCCAGCGAATCATCGCGATAGCCCTTGATGCCCTCATCGACACTGAGCAGCACCAGGTCCAGGCCGTATTTGTGTCGCTCATTGAGCGTCTTCAGCACGGAAGCTAAGACGGTGGAGTCCTTGCCGCCTGACGCTCCTATTGCAACCTTTTCGCCGGGATAGAACAAGCGGGCTGATGTGATTGTGTGGTGAACTTCATCTTCAAATATGGCAATGAAGCATTTCTTGCAGAGCTTCTGATGGTTCTTTGGTCGTTTTATCATAGCACGCTCTGCCTTGCAGCGCATACAGAGTGCTGGAGCCATACTCTTGAGCCTTTCCCTCGTGGTCACAGTTCACGTTTGTTAGTCTCAAGGCCTACAATGCGATGCCATATGCTGAGTCATAAGCGTGAGAAGATTTTCCGAAGTGGCTTTCGGCGCTTGTTTTTCCGGTCTGGCCCCTCACCAGCCCTAGAATTCCCACCACAAAATTTTTGGCCCCTTCAATTTAATAGTCTCGAAATCTTTTGGGCCTCGAGTTGACTTTTTTTTCTTGTCTTCACACGCATCAACCGTCGACAACAAAATCGCCAAACGACAAAATGGTAAGCTAATTTGGTCTGAACGAACTCGACAGCTTCAATCATGATGCTTCCTAGTATGCGCTTCATTCGCAGAACGGCCAGGGTGTGATTCGGTTCACATCCTGCGCGCACATTCCACCTGGCCGTCCTCTTCAGACTTTTCCAATCCGTTTGAAAGAGCGGAGTAGGAGGGGATGAAGAGCACGCCGGTGATTCCTTGGCTGGAGCCCATACTACGGCGGCGCTGCGCAGAAATGCCGTTGTCGTCGTAGTATGGGTCTCTTTAGAGTTAAAACAGAAGACGTACAGTATGCTGATGTCTTCTTTTTCTCAATGACAGCCTCCGAAAGCTTCCGGTAAGAAGGTGGCCCCGGCCCCGTTCCCTCAGGGACGTGCGGGTGCGAAGAAGGTTGCCAAGGTCAGTAATCGTCCCCCCCTCTCGAAGTTGTCTCGTGGGAAGACGTTCTGCTGACGCCGAGACGACAGAACCCTTTGATCGAGAAGCGCCCTCTCAACTTCGGCATCGGCCAGGACATCCAGCCGCGCCGCAACGTGTCGCGCATGGTGAAGTGGCCCGAGTACATCCGGCTGCAGCGCCAGAAGAAGATCCTGGGTCTGCGCCTGAAGGTGCCGCCCGCAATTGCGCAGTTCCAGCACGTGCTTGACCGCAACACGGCTGCGCAGGCATTCAAGCTCCTGAACAAGTACCGCCCGGAGACCAAGGCGGAGAAGAAGGAGCGTCTCCTGAAGGAGGCCACGGCCATCAAGGAGGGCAAGAAGAAGGAGGACGTCAGCAAGAAGCCGTACACGGTCAAGTACGGCCTGAACCACGTTGTCGGCCTGGTCGAGAACAAGAAGGCCTCGCTGGTCCTGATCCCGAACGACGTCGACCCGATCGAGCTGGTCGTCTTCCTGCCGGCTCTGTGCCGCAAGATGGGCGTGCCGTACGCCATTGTGAAGGGCAAGGCCCGGCTGGGCACCGTCGTCCACAAGAAGGTGAGGATTGCCCGGATTCTACGCCGCTCTACGCTGCCGGCTGTTTGTATACTGATATGCTGACTGTGGGACCAGACCGCTGCTGTTCTTGCGTTCACCGAGGTGCGCTCCGAGGACAAGACGGAGCTGTCGAAGCTCGTCTCGGCCGTCAAGGACGGCTACTTGGAGAAGGGCGAGGACGCCCGCAAGCGGTGGGGTGGTGGCATCATGGGCGAGAAGGCCAACAAGCTCATCGAGAAGAAGCGGAAGGCCATTGAGACGGCCATCAAGGTTTAAGGGGAGAAGACGGGCAGCTGAGACAAAGGATGGCAGCGCATTGTGCTTTTTTTTGTTATACCTTTTCAACGTCCCGAGGCATGAAACCAAAACCGGATAGGCGCGTGGTCGGGAATGCAAGGCGTCCTGGCACGGACGAAGCTTTTAACAAAAAATTGAAAAGAAGTAAAAAGTACCAATTGCCTGGCAAACAAGATCCAAACCAATTCGCCCCCCTTGGTGTAATGCTGACGACGTACTCGGTATGTTGGATACGACGTACTCCGTAGCATATACGACGTACGAGTACTCCGTGGCAGAATATGTCTATTTGCCCGGAGTGGAGCAGCCGAGCCTGCCGTCAGTTGCAGGGGCATCGGAACTTGAGAACAAAAGGCCGTACGAGTAGGAGGCAAGAATCGCCGTCGGCCGTTCAGTGGAATGTACAAAGGCCGAAGGGCGCGAAGTAACCCAGGCTGTACTCCGCCATACAGACTCGGGAGACGTGCAATATGTAGGCAGTCGGTAGGATATCTTACGTATTTGTGGATGTGCCTGTGGATGTGCTTAGCCATTCGCGTCGTAGCTGGCACCATTGAGCCGAATCCTCTTCGGGGACGGCCCACTGTGCGCCGTAGGTCAACCAGATGCTGCACAAGATTATGCATGGTGAAGTGCGGTGAGTGATAGCTGCGTCGTAGCCACGGGGCAGTGGCACTATGTACAAGTATGTTGCAAGCCCCCTGGCCGAGCGTTGGCCTTTCTCCCCTTTTTGTTGCCTCTCGGCCCCGTCTGCCTGCTGGCGCTCGTTATCTGCTCAAAGGGGCCGGAGGACGGGGAAGGCAGCAGGGCGTCGGGTCTGGGGTCGAGCAGCTGGCACGGTGGGAAAAGCAAATTGCAGAGATTGCAGCAGATTGCAGCAGATTGCAACAGATTGCAGCAGCAGATCTGTAAGGCTTCCATCTTAGGTGTCGCCAAGAGGCCCATCTCCCATTACCCATCTGCCATCTCCCAGGCGGCAGGTCCCCCACCTTGCCGGCCACATTACTCGTATCTGGTATCTCACAGTGGTTGCTTGGATCTGGCATATCAAAGATTAGTTCTGCTCGGAGCGCGGCCTGGCGGCCAACTGTCCCTGCTAAAAAGTCGGCTAGCAGTCAGCTCGCCCTCTGTAACGGGGCCTGACCCTCAACAGCTCAACAAAACAGGGTCTGACCGCGACCGCTTAGTGGCTCGGTTGCGGCTGGCCCTGGCCTAGCCCCTCTTTTTTAGCAGCTATTATTGTGACAATTCGGTTTTGCAACACGGTAATTTTAGAAATGCCACCTGGAGAGTGCGGAGAGATCAGAGGCCTCGAGCATCCCCCCACAGACTGAGACGAGAGCGCCACGATGCGAGCAGATGACAGTTCGGATGTGTTCCGGCCGCCAGTCTGGACGGCCGCGTGACGATAGTCTCGTCAGACCGGACTGCATCCAGGGAGGTGTGGGGGGGTCAATAGGCAGGCAGCAAGTGCATATCGCCAGCCCGCAGACGTCTGTCGATTATCTCAAGCCCCCGGACTTCCGCCCAATGCCTGCTCGATGTGTATCAAGGCCAGTGCGAGTGCTACGGGGTATGGACGAAAGCGGACGGACGTGCACCATGCTGCTGCTGGGATTGGATGGCACTGTGACGGTGCAGTCGCTGGCTTTTGTTATATTTGCACCCCTTCGCCAGTTGTCCGTCTCGTCCTGCCTTCTCGTCTTTTGTCCTCTTTCTTCCTCCCACCCAGAAAGACACACCCAGGCTCGTTGTCTGCGTCATTTTTGCCCCTGAAACGGTCATCCTTCTGGACAAAGTAAGACACTCACAGCACCGCCCAAATCCAGCCATCAGCTGCAGCCGGTGTGTCTCGAGGCCGTCGAGCAGAAAGGACACCCCCCCCCGACAAAAAAAGGAGACCCGCCTCGACGCCCCCCCTTCCCCCCGACTGAGCTGGCTAACGCGGCATTCGTCTTTTCGGCCTGTTCTGTGCTGTAACTTACACATCCACACCCGTCCATACGGCTGCCCACACCTGCCCCCAAAAGGGTCAACCGAGATCGAGGCGAAAACGTGCTACCAGAGAAAAATACCTCGCGGCATCATCCTCGCGCCTTCGGCTTCTGGTCGCTGACCTGCCTTCCATTACTCTTCGACCAGGCGCCCGGATATTGCAATCACCTGTTTTTCTCGGCCTCTCGTGCTGACATCACCTGTCCCCATCCGTCTGCTTGGAACGAGGCTTCTGCCGAGTCTGTGCTTCGTCTCGTCCTTATAGCTAGCCTCTATTTCCTGTACTCAAGGACTGTCTCATTTTCGATCCATCCTTTGCTCCTTCTGCGTACTCTTGTGTATCTCCAGCATCCCTACGAACCGCTCTTCTCGTCTGTCTCATCCGTCTCATCCGTCTCATCCGTCTCGTCCTTGTCGTCCTTGTCGTACTGCTCGTCCTGCTCCTGCTCGTCCCGTTCACAGATTTCAAAATGGCCGAAATCCGTAAGTTCAGCTCCTGTCCCGTCCGCCGGTGGCCGTTCCTCCAAGCTGCTCTCGTCCCGTTCTGCATTACTCACCGACTTTTTTCCTGCTCAGAAACGACCTTTCAGTATGCCATGAGCTCCAACAATGCCTGGGCTGGCTATAAGGCACACCAGAACCCGAGCTTCTTCCAGCGTCTGGCCACTGGCCAGACTCCTCAGATCCGTAAGTCGTCATAGCCCTCTGGTGATCCCACCCCTGGTCATTTCCTTTTTGGCTTAAAAGCCTCCCCCCCTCCTTCTGGCCCTTCACGTCAACCCCCTTTTCAGGGGCTCCTCTCGGATGTTTCGGTAACAGCCATGCTGTCTGCTGTCTCTCACGTTGCTGACACCCCACCCAACTACAGTCTGGATTGGCTGCTCAGACTCCCGCTGTCCCGAGACGACGATCCTCGGCCTGCAGCCGGGTGATGTGTTTGTGCACCGCAACATTGGCAACATTGTGTCGGGCAGCGACCTCAACACGTCGGCCGTGATTGAATATGCAGTGGCCCACCTCAAGGTCAAGCACATCATCCTGTGCGGCCACACGGGCTGTGGCGGAGCGACGGCCGCGCTGGACGACACGCCGGTCGGCGGCGTGCTGGACGTCTGGCTGGCGCCGCTGCGGGCGATCCGACGAGAGCATGCCGAGGAGCTGGCGGCCATTCGCGACGTCAAGGCGCGGGCGATCCGCATCGCCGAGCTCAACGTCGAGGCCGGGGCCAGGGCGCTGATGGCCAACCTGACGGTGCAGGAGGCCGTGGAGGAGCGCGGTCTCGAGGTGCACGGCGTCATCTTTGAGCTGGACAGCGGCCGCATGCACGATCTCGGCGTGGGCACGGGCGGGTCGGCGGCCGGTGCCAAGAGCATCGTTCGCGGCAAGCACGCCGCCCTCGTCTTCCAGGGCAGCAACGCGTCCATGGCCGTCCGGTGAGCCCTCTGGGCTGTCGCGAGCGGCTGTGTGTATGACCTGCGGAGGCGTACGGCATGAGGAGTTCTATATGACGACAGGCTACGTCTTCTGGAGTCTTGATTATTTTCCGGGTTGGCTGGTTGGTTTACTGTCGCTTGACATTTGCAGCGAAGTTTAGTCACGGCGCATGTGTGCGTGTGTGTGTGTGTGTG
>LDEF01000024.1:75858-300449 GCA_001455505.1 Leptographium lundbergii
TTTTTTTTTTTTTTTCTCTTTTCGGCCCGCGCAGTGCTGCACTGCCTGCTGGCGTTGAGATAGCGACACAATCCAAAGGATTCGATCACTAAAAAGGCGATGCGTGGACCTGCTCCTTCCAGGAAGCCGTAGCAGCTGGCAACTCGGCTGGTCTTTCCCGAACTGAAGAGAATCTTGTTCTCGTACGATGTTGCGAGGTGGGGAGGCCAAGTAGTACAAACAGGCAGCTGGATGTATTCCGTACTACGACGTATGTAAGATACTGCCTTCCCCTCTTGGTGGGGTGGGTGGGGTCATGCCGGCTTCAACGGCGAGCCAAAGTGAACCGAGCAGCAGGAATCGACAGGTCCGAGCAATCAAACGCACGACCAACATCGCGGCCTGCAGGAGGGCGATATACGACTAGACGCGGCACGACGACGCAAGATACATAGTACGACGTGCAAGAACGGCGTCCAGTGCACGGTCTTTTTGGGCTTGGCTTCTTGGCCACCAGCACTGCCAAGCATCCGAGACCCTCTTTCGAGACAGTCTGGTTGGTCGGGCTGGTATTTTTCCGCCGCCATCAGACGCAGGCGGCATGCTTGCAGGGCAGACCGGCCAGGCGATCTGAAGAGGGAAGACGAGCCGACCGGGGCACGACGGTGAAACGACGGTGCATCAACATCAGAGCATCCGAGCAGGCCATCATCCCCGCGACCCCGCCTTTCGACCCCATTCGACCATCTGCCATCTGTCATCTGGCCATGTCGCTGACGATCCTGACGGACGAGCAGATTGCGGGGCTGCTGGAGGACCTGACGCTGGACGAGGCCGAGGGCTTCCGGACGGCGCTCAAGACGGCCCTGCACGAGTACTCGACCGGGACGCAGACGGCCGGCCTGGGCGACGATGTGCAGCAGCCGCCGCGGACGACGATTGCACCGGCCGGCGGCTCGCGGCCGTCGACCGTCTTTGTGCCGTCGTGGAGCCGCGACGGCGTGGGCATGAAGGTGGTGACGCTGGCGCCGCCGGCCGACGACGGCGACTCGGCTTCGGCGATGCGGCCGACGGGGGCCATCTCGCTCTTCTCGCCAGCCGGCCGGCTGCTCGGCGTGCTGCACGCCAGCACGCTGACGGCCTTCCGCACGGCCCTGGCGTCGTCGTGTCTGCTGCTGCGCCGCGACACCGTGCAGAACGTGCTCGTGTTCGGCAGCGGCATGCAGGCGTACTGGCACGTCCGCCTGGCGCTGCTGTTCCGCGGCGCCACCATCCGCCACGTCAACATCATCTGCCGGCGGCTGTCGGAGTCGAGCCAGCGGATGCTCAAGCGCTTCTACAGCACGCCGGCCCATCGCAAGGAGCGCGAGGGCTGGGCCGAGACCCAGTTCAGCGTCCTCACGCCCGCCTACAACGAGTACGGCCGGCTGCTGGTCAAGAACCTGCGCAGTGCCGACGTCATCTTTTGCTGCACGCCTTCGACCGAGCCGCTCTTTGACGCGTCCATCCTGACGAGCCACGAGGGCCGCCGCAAGGGCCGCCTGATCGTCGCCATCGGCTCGTTTATGCGCAGTATGCACGAGCTGCCGCCCGAGCTGCTGCGCCAGGCCACCCGGACCGAACGCCCGCATCACCACTACCACAAGCACGCTGTCGAGGGTGGCGTTGTCGTGGTCGACACGCTTGACGGGGCCCTGAAGGAGGCCGGCGAGATTATTGATGCCGGCCTGACGCCGCGACAGGTTGTAGAGTATGTTTTTTTTTTTTTTTTTTTTTTGGCTCCGGTTTATTAATTTTAGTTTTATTACTCATCATACTAACCACCAGACTCGGCGAGCTCGTCATGCTGTCGCGCATCAACCTCAAGGACGAAGAGGACGACTTGTCGTCCGAGGCAAGCACGAGCACCGTGAGCGTGCCGTCGCTTGATTTTGAGCGTCTCGACCTGCAGTCCATGGGCTCTTCGTCCTCCTCGTCCGCCATGTCGACCGTGTTTGGCCAGGACAGCAGCAAATCGTCCAGGCGGGCAGCGTCGCCGTCGCCCAAGAGCGAGGGCCGTAGCAGCCGCAGGTCGCTGCAGCTGCACCGGCGGAGCTCCAGCCAGGCGTCCATCGACACTCGGAGACAAAAGGACGACCACCTGGCACGGTGGATGCAGCGTGGAAACGTGGTTTACAAGAGCGTGGGGCTGGGGCTGATGGACCTCAGCGTCGGCCTGCACCTGATTGACTTTGCCCGCTCAAAGGGCGTTGGCAGTCACATTGACGGGTTTTGACAGAGGTCACAAGACACACAAAAAACAGCTGCTGTACTATCATGCTATTCTCGGAACCAATTATTTTCTATGTGCCCCCTTGTCCTACTCGTCAGTGGCCGTGTAGAACTCGACAAAGTCGGCGAGGCCCTGCAGGCTGTCGTCGAGGCGGTGCTGCGCGCGGAGGACGGGGTCGGCGTCGAGCTGTCGGCCCGGAAGCGGCTGAAACCGGACGCGATGCGGGTCGAGCAGGCCGGCTCCGGGCTTGTCAGACTCGGCAGCCGAAGCCAAAGCCGAAGACGACGGAGATGGTGGCATGCGCCGGTGGCCAGACGGCCGGCTGGGCCGCATCATGGCGAGACGGCGGGGACGGAGGTCGTTGTGGGGGTCGGCGAGGCCGTCGCCGATCTCGTGCAGGTGCCACTGCAAGTCGACTGTGCGATAAAAGTGGTGGCGATGCTGGAGGGCAGACTGGCGACGACGCCAGGCTGCGGCGGCTTCGGGGCCGAGTTCAGGCGGAGGCGCCGGCACGAGCGACAGCGGCCGCTGGCGGAGGACATCGGGATAGGCAAAGTGCGGATCGCCGAGCGATGGATGGGGTTGAGAGGGTCGTTGCCGGCCGCGCATCATGCTCTCGCCACCTCCGTCTGCCAGCACGGCCTCGACGACACAGCTGTTGAGCCCGGCATAAAAGTTGGACGGTGCCAGGTCGCCGTCGGTCTCGCCTGGCGACGACGAAGACGACGTGATGGCCCGGGCTAGCGACCAGACGCCAATGTCGGGGTACTGGCTGACGGCCGACCGCTGCAGATAGATGCTGCAGTTGGGTCGGGCGGCCAGCCGACGCGAGCCTGCGTGCCACGTGCAGAGGGCGCCGGTGAGGGCGTCGCAGCGTGCTCGGCAGCGCGGTATCGGCGCTGTGCAGCCGTGGCTGTGGTTGGGTGCTGTGGTGTCTGTCTGCACGTCCGCCGGCGGCTGCTGCTGGAGCTCTGGGTCCGGAAACGGCATCCGGCTGCCGCACGGCAATGCGGCCGAATGGTGGTAGCGACGAGGCCATCGCAGGTCAAACACCTTGAGCGCCGCTGACTCCTGGCTGCCGGCCACAAACCGGTCACTGCCCCAGACTAGCAACGACTGGAAGCATTGCGATGGTGCCAGGTTGTCCTGGTAGGCCATGTCCCATGGACTCGGAGACCGGATATCGAGAAGTCTGCTTAGTCAGCGAATGTTGCACCGTATCTTACGAGAAAACAAACACACCTGCAAGTCCCGTCCCTCCAGGCACTAAGCAGCAGACTGCCGCCGCCACCGGCCACAGACGACGGCCCGACCGGCTGCAGCGAGCTAGGCAGCAAGACGGTCTGGTCATCGAGGCCGAAGCGACGCTGAAACGACTGGCTCTTGGCGACGGCCGTCAGCGCGAGGCCCGACGGCGTGGCCGCCAGGAAGCAGAGCTGGTCGACGTGGTAGCCCAGCCCGACAGCCATGAGGCCGTCGGCCGCCATCCACCGCACTCCGTACGGCCGTCGCCGCCGGTTGTTGTCGAGGCCGCGCTCGCCCATGGCAAAGGCAGCTGTCGGCAGGACCTGTTGGGGCTCGTCGTCGTCGCTCGGCAGCCCATAGAGCACAATGTGCGAGGTCGTGGCCACGGCCGCGAGGCCGCCCCGGTTGTCCAGGCCGCCAAAGGCCCGTCCGGCCGCGGCCATGTCGAGCGAGTAGACCCGGTCCTGCACGATGCTGCTGTCGTCGGCCGGGGCAAATCTGGCTAGGGTGCGGCCAAAGCCGTCGGACCGGTCCTCGGCCGAGAGCAGCACCAGGTGGCCGTTGTCGCGGCCGGCCAGCACGCCGCGACGATGCGGCCGGCCCATGGCGTGCGGCACCACGGCGAGGCCGCGCACGTCGTCGTAGCCCGGCCGGAAGCCCGCAGCCTTGCCGTCCAAGACGCGCCATCGCGCCACGGCTGTCGGGTCATTGTCTTCGTCTTCGTGTTCGTCGCCACGTTGCTCCCATCGGCCGCGTCGCCGGTACCGCGCCACAATGTCCTCGCCGGCGCCCCAGACGACCATCTCCTCACCGTCGATGCCCGGCCGCTTCGACTGCGCGCCCTCGCCGGCCGCCTGGAAGTGCACCGCCAGCGGCGGCCGGTACGATGCCTGTCGGCGCGGCCGCCGCGCCGACACGGCCTCGCGTGGCAGCAGGGCCTGGAACGACAGCGACCGGCGGTCCCATGCGCGGGCCTGCCACGTCAGCGAGTCCGCGAGCTGGTCCCAGCCGAGAGCAGAGGTGCTGCTGCTGCCACCATCGCCCGGCAGCACAGATGCGGCCACCGTCCCCGGGAAGCACCGCAGCGCAAAGGCGCGCCAGCCCTGGACGCGCATGAAGCGGTGCAGCCGGCGACAGGTGGCGCTCAGCCGGGCATTGTCCCGGGCCGTGTCCAGGTCCGACAGGATCAGATACAGGACGTCCTCGGGCAGGCGGTCCAGCGACAGCGTCGAGCCCGCCGTCGTCGTCATCGCTGCAGCCATGGCAGGCCGAGGGCGGCGCCCAGAGAGCAGAGGACGTACAGGGTGGCTGGCGGTCAGGGACAGGAATGGACAGAACGAGACTGCTGCAATCGAGACGAGTTGAGGTTGGGACCAGCAGAGAAAATGGCCCAATAATTGCAACTGCCCTATTTGGCTGCAACGGGAAGTGGGGCACACGACTGCCAGAGTTACAGAGTATTATTATACGGAGTACAGCAGTCCATGGAATACTCTACCACCTGCACAGTGTCAAAGAATACCACTTTCTAGCAAGATTCAAGAAATGACGACGCTCATAGCCGGGTCGGGTCGACGTGTCCTACGATCTGACTTCAGTCGGAGTGTGACACTGAGACCCCGTGGACATGCCCGTGATTCCATTCCAGCACACTTCAACCAGCAAGACTCTACATCGTATCGCCCCCTATCGCCCCGTATTATCACTAATCCTGCCTGCCTGCGGCGAGTCAGCTGGCAAGATAACACAGATTGGCGGTGCCTCGGACGAAGAACCAGAAACGGGAGTCCGGGGGCTCCACGGGGTTCAGCCCGCTAATAATGGGCCGTGTCTCTCACAGGCAAAGCGCCAAGCTACGGCCAGCCGGCATCACATGTAGGGGTCGGAGTAAATGCCGTCTTTGTCGAAATTGAGCTTTCCAGTTGAGACGTCAGTAAACGGCACATGTGCAACTGACAGAGACTGGAATGAGAAAGGACCTGTTGGAAGTATCTGACAAACGGTATATACAGCAATCAGAACCCCTAAGCGGCCTATGTGCATGCATTCCAGGGCACCTGGACATGTGAAAGCCTGCTTACGGCTTTAGCGCGGCACTAGTGCACTTGCCCCCCGGAGGCGGCCTGGTGACGCAGCTGCTTCCGGGCTCTCCAGAGATGCCTCGGCTTCTCGCTGGGGGTAAGCTTGCAAACCTGGAATCTGGGGTTACAAAACGACAGCCTGTATGAAACCAACGTCCTCTCCCTCGATCCATCTGAAGACTCTTCCTTTCTCCGACAACTGATCATTTTCTGTTCATACCAACAATTTTATCCTTCCCTACACGTTTCTTCAATCTCACACGATTTACAAGATGGGTGGTACGTTTCTGAGCCTCCAGTGACCGCCATGATGAAAGCTGACTTGTTCTTCTGCAGCACTGGACCGTCTGTCCCAGATCTCGAGCCAGCTGTCGGGCGGCGCCAAGGCCGCCAGCGGCAAGGCCAAGCTGCTCGAGAAGAGCCCCGACGATGTATGTTTTTCGTGAAAGAGAATGAAGAAGAGAGAGAATGCTAACGCTGACGCGTCCAGGTTGTCGTGACGGCTTGCCTGCGCACGCCGTTCACGCGAGGCGGCAAGGGCGGCTTCAAGGACACGCAGGCGTCGGACCTGATGGCGGGCGCGTTCAAGTCGCTGCTGGAGCGGTCCAAGATCGACCCGGCCCTGGTAGAGGACATTGCCGTGGGCACGGTGCTGGCTCCGGGCGGCGGAGCGACGGAGATGCGGGCGGCCGCACTGGTGGCCGGCTTCCCGACGACGACGGCGGTGCGGACGCTGAACCGGCAGTGCTCGTCGGGGCTGCAGGCATGTGTGGACGTGGCCAACCAGATCCGGACGGGCATGATTGACGTGGGCATCGGAGCGGGTGTTGAGAGTATGAGCACGCAATACGGGTGAGTTTGTGCTTGCGGCTTGGGGCTGTCTCCTTTCGTTTCTTGTTCGTATCGCTAACATCCCAGTCCCAATGCGGTGAGCGAGTTCTCGGAGCTGCTCGAGAGCGTGCCCGAGGCAGCCAACTGCAAGGTGCCCATGGGCCAGCTGTCGGAGGACATGGCCAAGGCGCGCAACATCACGCGGACATCACAGGACGCGTTTGCGGCGGCGTCGTACCAAAAGGCCGCCAAGGCGCAGGAGGCCGGCCTCTTCAACGACGAGCTGGCGCCTCAGACGGTGCGCTTTGAGGACCCCAAGACGGGCGAGACACGCACGATCACGGTCGACCGGGACGATGGCGTGCGGCCGGGCGTGACGGCCGAGTCGCTGGGCAAGATCCGCGCGTCGTTTGCCAAGGACGGCAGCATCCACGCCGGCAACGCGTCGCAGATCTCGGACGGCGCGGCCGCCGTGCTGCTGATGCGCCGCTCCGTGGCCGAGCGGCTGGGCCAGCCGGTGCTGGGCAAGTTTGTTGCCGCCTCCGTCATCGGCGTGCCGCCGCTTCTGATGGGCATCGGTCCCTTCAAGGCCATCCCTGTCGTGCTCGAGCGCACCGGCCTCGCCGTGGCCGACGTCGACGTCTTTGAGATCAACGAGGCCTTTGCCAGCCAGTGCCTCTGGTGCGCCGACCAGCTCGGCATCCCCCAGAACAAGATCAACCCGCTCGGCGGCGCCATTGCCTTTGGCCACCCGCTCGGCTGCACCGGCGCCCGCCAGGTGTCCACTCTGCTGTATCAGCTGCGCCGCTCCGGCCAGCAGATTGGCGTCACCAGCATGTGCATCGGCACCGGCATGGGCATGGCCGCCGTCTGGGTGGCCGAGTGAGGGGTGATGATGGTTGTGGTGGTTGTGGTGGTGGTGTTTGTTGTGATGGTTGGATATGCAAAATGAGGCTCTGCTGACAAAGCAGGCGTAGTAAGGTGCCAAAGTAACGCATAGGAATTGGTAGACAGTGTATTATACTGCAATCATGTTTGTCCTCGTAATGTACATGTCCGTATCCTTGGTTCTGGATGAGTCCATCGCTCTTAATGTGTCTCTCTTCCTCTCATTCTCTCCGTCTGTCGTCTCTTCCTTTCCTTTCCTCTTCCTCTCCTCTTTTCCACCCTCTCCCACAAACCCCCCCTCACAACTTCACCTTGGACACGTTCACACGCGCGCTTGTGCCCTGCTTATGCATCAGCTGGCGCTTCTCCCACAAACCGGACCGGCCCTCGGCAATGGCAATGACCTCCTCGCCGACACGCTGTGCCAGCATCCCGCGGCCGCTCCCACGCGACGGCTTCTTGTTGACAATGTCGAGCAGCCACATAAAGGCGGTGCGTCGGCGCTGTCGCGCCGCCAGCGGCACCGGCACCGGCAGCGACGCGCCACCACCGGCCATGCCCGAGTACGATCGAATCTTGACCAGCGGCGCCACCGAGTCGATGGCCAGCGTGAGGTAGCGCACCGGGTCGAGCGGCAGCTGGGCAGCCGGCGGATGGCCGGGCAGCAGCGGGTGGGCCGGGCTCAGCTTGGGCGCCGCCGACGTGCGCAGAAAGTTGAGGATCATGGCCATGTCCTGGAGGTTAAGTCAGCCGAGCTCAACAAGACACAAGACGCCAAGAACGCAACTCACCCTCTGGGCCTTGGCCAGCTTGCCGTCCCGCATCAGCAGCCGCGTCAGCTGCGAGATCACCGGGTCGTAGCGGTCCTGCAGCTCGCCCCCCAGCGGCAGCTGCTGCCCCGCGATGCTGCCGCCGTCCTCGCCCGCCACCGCCGCCGTCGGCCGCGTCTCCGCCGTCGTCAGCCCAAACTTGTGCCCGTCCAGGTCGGCATCAAACGGGGCCACGCCCTGGGACAGCAGCTCCAGCTGCCGCAGCGCCTCCTCGTTCTCTGGCGTGCCCGGCTCCACGCTCTGGCCGCCCACCTGCCACGTCTGCCCTGCCGGCTTGGCTGCTCCTGGTGCTGCTGCTTGTGCTTCGCCCGAAAACGACTGCAGCACGGCAGCCTCGCCGTCCACGTCCGCACCCCCACCGGCCGTGTCCTTTTCGGCGTCTGTCCGCGCTGCCGAGCTGCTGGAAAATCCCCGTGACAGTAGCACCGCCTGCGGGACCGGTCCGAGACGCCGGGCCTGGGATGCTGCTGCTGCTGCTGCTGATGTCGGCGGCATCGACCATGCCGTTAACCGCTGCGGCCGTATGGCCAGGCGGCTGGTGCTCCGGCACAAGGCCGCGAGCCGTTGTGGCCGCATTCTTCGTATCGTAGAGGGCGCTCCGTCGGGGCGCTTGCAGAGGGGGAAAGAACGGTCGTGGCCGGTCAATCGGTTTGCTTGGGTCGCGCAACAGAATCAATCGTTCGGATAAATGTTCCATTGTAAGATATTTTTTAATCCGGCATCGCCAGAAAAGCGGGGCGCGGTTAGTCCGGGGCAACTGTATTTCAGGCGTCCAGTCAGTAAACCTGCCTATCTGGCAGGCACGCTAGGCTGCCCAGATGTTCTAAACTGGCGGAGGGTGAAGCTGTACGAGTCGAAACACGTGCTTTGCAGAGCAGCCCGCATCGGACATCACCGGCATGGCCACCGACTATTAGGGAGAAGATCGAGGAGCCCGTAATGCCGAGGCTTGGCACACGTGTGTCGTCATAGCCAAAGCTTAAGATGGTGGGCCGGCATGCCACGAACTGCTCTACGAGTCCATGTAGCAGGTCGCATTCTGGGGAAGCCGGCATCGCTTCCGGATATAAATCAGCACTAGTTTCCGGAGACATCGACGTTGAAGCTGGCTCCCACGATTGACCATTGCTTTTTCCTATCCACGCCCGGCTCTGCAGTCCTAGGCAGCGATACGAGGCAACGTCAGCCTGGCCCTGGTCGCAATGCCTCACGCTCACGCCACACGGATGAAAAGAGGCATTTATCCGAGCGTCACATGTCTGGTCATGCCGCCTGGACGGCGGTCACCGCTCCGTTCACGACAGCTGCGATCGGTGCGTCGCAAGGACTGGTCATGGGGTGCGCCAGTGGGGGGGCAGAACGCGAGATCCAGAACGGACGTGCAAGAGAGATGGGGCCGCCGGCCTGTTCCCGCGGTCGGTCGGTTCTCCTGGTCAGGTGAAGGAGAGGACGATGTCGGTGTTTCTCGCGAATTGTGAGCCTTTTTCCCTGTTAGCCTGCTTGTTTAGCCTCTCAAAAAGCAAATTCCGGTCGACGCTGCAAGTGGCCAACGCCTCATTCACCCGCCAGCTATCTCCCCCCCACCTATTCGTGCGGATTTACTTCCTGCATGCAGTCATCGTCCCGAGCTGCGTTTCAGGTGTTCCCCTTGCTTTCGGGCCTCCCCCCAAATCGCCTTTTCCCCTTCTTCGGTGAGCAGGTGCACTGGGTCGTCTGCCACATCTGCATCCTCGCGTCAAGCGGCGTCTTGATTACGAGCACGGTGTTCCTTCTGGGAAAGGTCGTGAATCCGCCTCTCGCTGCTTTACATGTGCTGTAAAGAGGGACGGACATATATTTTGCGTCTGTTTTGCCTAGAAACTGTCGACGTCAAGGGTCGACAAGACAGAAAAGGAAATGGATAACAAAGGAAAGGGGAAACAAAGAGAAAGAAGAACAGAAGGACAGAAGAACAGAAGAACAGTAAAGAGAGCTGCACGTGAAACAGGAGCTAGCAAGCCAATCCTACCAGGTAGGTCTAAGATAGTAAAGCAACAAAATCCAGACAGTCCAACAAGAACAAGAACGCTTTAGGTATCGAGAGTATGTCAACCCCGAAATTCAAATGGAAAAGACAGCGTGCAGCATTCCGCACTTCTTTCCCGCGCCTCTTTTCTCTCCATTCGCCGCGTGGCGAAAGCCGAGTTTCCTTTTTGTTCCAAACTCCAGAAAGAACCGAGTGTATCATACATCAGCCTGGCGAAGGAACCGCGAGGTTGGGAAAACCAAGATGGGGAGGGTGGGTTAATAAAAACAAGAAAGAACAGGCACTGCAGAGCAAAGGTAAGGAAATGAATCCAGGTCCGGACGAAGCACAGACGCGGTCGTGGGGTTGCCCGCCGGCTAGGCATGTGCGCTCCTACCAGCTCTGGGAGGTCGAGGTCAGCGGGGAGC
The DNA here is from genome assembly GCA_001455505.1 of Leptographium lundbergii. NCBI lineage: Eukaryota > Fungi > Ascomycota > Sordariomycetes > Ophiostomatales > Ophiostomataceae > Leptographium > Leptographium lundbergii. The sequence goes on from LDEF01000024.1 coordinate 86,418, forward strand.
TGGAGACGGAGCCTCCTCTAGTCAGCCAGGTGACGGCCTGTTCGGCGGCGTCCTCTCTCGCGTTGTCAATGTTCTTCCCGTCGTACCAGAACCGAGCGTCAAAGACGGAGCCGTAGACAGAGACGCGGCTGGTCCAAGCCGTACGGCCACCTGGGGACCCGGTCAGATCGGCTGATCTACACGGACGGGCAAGCAGAAGGAGTCATACCTCGTCGGTCGGAGAATATCTCGAATAAGGGCGGATCAATGCTGCAGCCCCGGCAAGCCTCTGTGGACGGATGTTAGCCAGTGTCGGCCATGCTGCCATGCAGGAGACCGGTGCCTCTCTTACCAAAGAGCTTGTCCTGCCAGGATGGCAAGGGCGTCGACGAGCTAGGCATTGTGGAGTTATATATGGGGTGAGAGCGGAGGTGGTGGCAGAGATCGGTTTGGCTGATAGCAGGACAACAAGCGGCGAGGAGAAGAGCACAGCCAGGCGAGAGAGTGTGTAGGAGGGAACAGGCTGGAAGGAGAAGGAAAGTGGCAGCAGCAGCAGAAGCAACGGGTAGAGTCGAGCAGACAGTGATGGAGACAAGAGGAAGGGAGAAGATCTGTTTGGTCGAAGAAGCAGAACAAGAAATACGGCATAGGACGGCGATGAAGGGGTCTAATATATAATCCAGATAACTTGGGCTCACAAGTGTTCAATAACACCATTGAGTTGTTGGGCGTGTCGTGGCAGCCGATGAGTAGACGGCGCCTTGGTGGAGTTTTGGTTGCTTGTCGCTCCTACTTTGGCTCATCCGATCTCCTTTTCTCTGCGTTTATGAAACCCTTTTGTGTAGTTTTACTTTTATCCGTGCAGGCCGTCGGCAAGTAAACACCAGGCGTCCGTTACGGGAAGATGCAGCACGCATGCTGTACATGTGGGAGGTGAAAGTGTCTGTATTTCTTCAGCAGGGGGAGCAAACAAGAGTGACCGCCGTAGACTGCTTTTTACGGGGGGGTTATTTTCCCTCTTATTTTGGGCTGATCTGTACTTGGGCATCCTCTATTTTTTGGTCTATGAACTGTATTATCAGCAGGTCATTTGTCCTGCTCGCTCTGGACCATTATATTTTCTTTTTTGTCATTTTTCTTTCTTTTCCTGCTGTTTTTTTTTCGTTTCATTTTTTTCGTCTTCTTTTCTTTTTCTCTTTCTCTTTCTCTTTTTATTCCCTCCCCCTCAACGGCTGAAGGTGTGGAAAGAGGGGCAATGGACAGGGCGCCACCAAAAAGAGGCCATATGTACATCGAGACTGAGGACTGAGGGCCGGAGATGGGGGCTCATGGCCCATGGGGCTCTTGCTAGGCGGGAAATAAAGAGGGGGGGAGGGGGGTGGTTCAGCAATCGAGCTTGTCGTCGTAGCGTGGGATGACGGACGGTTGATCGACGACGGCGTCGCACCATTCCACCGTTCCAATTTTAGCCTGCGGAAGCTGAACATGGCGAGAGAGGACCAACGTGGCAGGAACCGGAATAGCCGTCGTTGTGTTCCGTCGTGTCGTCTTACCATCGGCAGGAACAGCAAGACGAGGCGAGAGGACGGAAATTTGCCCGAAAATGCACAAGTAGCAGAAGAGTAGCCGAAGCTCTGCCGAGACGACATCCATTGTGCATGGGTTTTTCTGAAGTCCCGTCTTGAAGCCATGACGACTTTCTGCTGCTGCTCTCCTGCTGCTCGCTGCCATCGTCATGACGCATTTCTGCCGCCAGCAACGCACACACAATTACAGTGGAACACCATCGCATTGGGCTCGTTCAGCTGCTATCTTTCCAATGTCAGGCATCCTTGTCTAGGCGAGATCTGGCTCCCCCTCCGGCTCCCCCTCTCCCCACCACCTTCTCGTGCCCCTTTCCGCCAAGGCAAGTCATTCGGCTGAGAGGGCCCAATGCTGAGAGGGCTGCGTGTTCCTACCCATGTAAGGCACCATTTCCGATTTCACCTCCACCGTGCCGTTCCATCGGGTACTGGGGGCTGACCGTCTGTGGCTTGGTCAGGCAGCCTGCTGTGTTTGATTGCGTTTGCCCGCGTTTGACCATGTCTGCTGCCTGTGGCTGCCTGTGTCTGGTCGGGCAGAGACCCCGTAGGCTTGCTGCCTGTCCGTGTGTCTTGTATTGATTGACTACGTAGCAGGCTTACATCCGGCCAGTCGACCGACCAGACCAGCCGATCTCAAGGCTGGAGCCCAAGGCACACAACAGCGCTGTACCTGCCAGCATTGCTGACCTTTGCCGCATCGCCACTCCTCATGCGTGACGTGGACGGGTGCATGGCCAGGTCAGCACTTCCGAGAGAAGGGGGAAGACGGACAGAGACACAGCAGCCGTGGTTTCCTGTGCGACACGATGGCTGATGCTGGCGATGCAGCCATCTATGCTGTCCAACGTGCAGACCTGGTATTCGCCCGTTTCTCTCCTCTTTGCTGGCCGTGTTGCTTGTGTCGGCGGCGGGTTCTGCACTCTCGCCGCGGCCCTTTTCGGACTTGTACGGTGGTCTACGACGTACAGCCGGATCTGGTGCCGGTTCTGGTGCCTGTTCTGGTGCCTGTTTGCTACCAGACGAAAAAGATGCCGAGAGCGGCCGGCGGTAGATTTTCCCTGTTGCACTGCATGAATGCTGAGCTTTTCTACGTCGTAACCAAGTGACACTAGCACCCTTAATCGCATCATGCAGGGCCCTGCAAATCGGATGGGTAGGCAGGTCTTGTTCCTGTTTCTCCTGAATACAAGCCGCTACCGGATTCAAGGCTACCTTCCGCTGCGAGGTCTGACTGGCAGACCATTCCACCGTCTGCAGGCGGAGAAATTACGGTTGCTTATGTTGCGTTCCCTTGCACAGGGCAAGATCTGAAACGATTGCCACAGTCCACAGAGGCGAGGCCGCGATGAGCGGCCGAGAGGGACAAACAGCAAAAAGCCACCGAGACCTCTTCGTATGCGGTCGAGTCGGCTTGAAGCCTGAGACGGCCGACAGCAGGCCGGACGCTCTGTATCTCGTCACGCACACGCACAGCAGAGAGCCGAGGCATCGCAGGTGGCCGCCGAGGCCGGGCGTCTGTGTATATGTGCGCGTATGTGCAGGTGGCAAGTTGCGGAGGAAGCGAGGAGGAAGTGAGGCTGCTTGGGCGGTCGGTCCGTTATGGCGGCAATGGGCGTACTCGTCTGCGAGATGGGACCGTCGAGGCTCGGCCGCAAGTAGGCAGGCAGCACGGCGCAGGTCTTTTCTCGTGCGCGTTAGGCTTCACCCTTGTAGAGGGCAAAATGCAGAACTAAGAGCAGGATTGCTAGTAGGATTGCTAGCCCAGGTGTCGGTCACCTGTCCTTCTGGCACGTGACTGCCCGGCAACTGCAGGTGGAGTTGCATTCCAGTGGGACGTCTTCTCCGCAGTTGTTGTAAGACAAGCCGTACCTCGGCTTCTCTACCGCATGCCGACTCGTGAGCCAGCTGACGACGAGCCTCCCAGCCCTGCTTCACCTCCTGTTAAATCGGCTGCTTTTGCACAGATCCGTCTCGTTCCTGTTTCCCCAAACACACTCTCATCGGCCCTTTCCCCCTTTCTCCAGCCTACAGCTGACCTTCCAAACAACATTACGACCGCGTCCTCGCACACGATCCTGGCAAAATGCCCTTCAATACCGAGCTCACGCGGCGGCTGGGCATCAGAGGTAATCTCCTGCAACACTTTCAATCGCCCCTGAGCAAGCGTGGTCCGGGGAGCTAACAGCTCTGCGAACAGTTCCCGTGGTGCAAGGTGGCATGATGCATGTGGGTAAGTCATCGTTCTCCCTTCTTTTTTGCCTCTGGTCCCCGTCGATCGTACGACCGCATCTGACAAGCCCTGCCGCGCCCCTTCCCCAGGATATGCGGAGCTGGCATCTGCCGTGTCCAATGCCGGAGGCCTGGGCCTGATTACGGCGCTGATCTTTTCGTCGCCGGAGGAGCTGCGCGCAGAGATCCGGCGATGCCGCAAGCTGACGGGCCGGCCGTTTGGCGTCAACATCACGCTGCTGCCGTCGCTGGTGCCGCCCGACTACGAGGCGTACGCGCAGGCGGTCATCGACGAGGGCGTGCGCGTGGTCGAGACAGCCGGCAACAGTCCTGGGCCGGTGATTGCGAAGCTGAAAAAGGCCGGCATCACCGTGCTGCACAAGTGCACGACCATCCGCCACGCCCAGAGCGCCGTCAAGCTGGGCGTCGACTTTTTGTCCATTGACGGCTTCGAGTGCGCCGGCCACGTCGGCGAGTCCGACATTACCAACTTTATCCTGCTGAGCCGCGCCCGCCAGACGCTGCAGGTGCCGTTCATCGCGTCGGGCGGCTTTGCCGACGGCCAGGGCCTCGCGGCCGCGCTCTGCCTCGGCGCCTGCGGCATCAACATGGGCACGCGCTTCATGTGCACGGTCGAGTCGCCCATCCACCAGAACATCAAGGACGAGATCGTGCGCGCCCAGGAGACCGACACCGCCCTGGTCCTGCGGCGCTGGCGCAACACCACCCGCCTGTACCGCAACAAGGTCACCGAGGAGGCCCTCCAGGTCGAGCACGGCAGCACAACCGGCGAGTTTGCTGAGATCGCCCCCTTTGTCAGCGGCAAGCGAGGCCGCCAGGTCTTTATCAACGGCGACCCCAACTACGGCGTGCGTCCCCTCCCGCGTGCATCGTGTTCAGCAGCTAATTCTTGCACAGGTCTGGACGGCCGGCCAGGTCATCGGTCTGATCCACGACATTCCCACGTGCGACGCGCTGGTGTCGCGCATCGAGAAGGAGGCCGAGACGACGCTGAGGGACAAGCTGGACCTTCTCTCGGCTCCCGAAAGCAAGCTGTGATCGGATTGCTTTCTTCTGTACGATACATCTACAACTATATACCGGACAATGCATATTCTCTTGTAGCTTCATAGTACGTCGTATGTACGGAGCGCATCCCAAGCGTCCGGCTTTCCGATTAGCGCCTTCAAACCCGCTCGTACGAGAATGAAGCAAATGAATCAGCGGCCTGTGCTCGTCATATTGCAGCTTGCAGCGCCAGGCTCCTGTTGCAGGCACCCCGCCTCCTTAGCTGGGCCTAGACTGCTTTGTGGCCCTATACGGAGTAATCGGTGTAGTACTCCGTTCTTGAGGCGCAGGGCGCTTATTAATATTCGTAGCCCTAGCAAGCGTCTCCGCTTCTTATCATAAACTGCACTAAAACCCACTGTGACGGTTATCTGTTTCTATGTATCTTAATACAAAGTTGCATGAATAGCTACGAAACAAATGTTCCTGATCGTTCCCCTTTCTCGTCCTCGCCTTCGCCTCCTTCCTTTTCCGGTGGAGCATGCAAGAAGATACAAGTAGTCTAAATGCATGGCCGACTCTCGGAATCGCCTCCTCCATGATCTGTCTGCCTCGGCCAGCGAGTCAAGACCGCCTCTCTCGCTCGTAAGATCCTCTCGTAAGATAAGATACTACTTTTTCTTCTAGGCGCCCCCCCCTTTGGTTTTGGGGTCCTTCTCCTCTTGCCGTCCCAACCCCTCCCCCGCGCTCCTGCCAGAACTCCAAACCACCTGGCCCTCTTATATCTTATGTTTGTACATACGCCGTAGAGTACTCCGTAGCAATATCTCGCCTCCTCCGAAGCCCGCTCCTCGCTCTCTGTTGTGCGCCCCTCAGTCTATGCACATCCCACCACTAGGCCAGAAAATAAAGGCACAAGCAAGACCTGCTTTGATTGGCATCGTCTTTCCATGCTCAGCCCCACTTCAACCGAAGAGCAAGAGCCGAGAAGAAAAACTACAGACATATAATAACTGGGGCTCCCCGGCCACCGTTTGCGAGGAAGGAGCTCCCTGGGCTCCTGAGAAAAGAACGACCACCGACGACCGCCGCGACAGCCACGCCGTCACCTGAAGCAGTGGGTCGCCATAGAACACAATGCTGATTCTGCAAGCTGTGTTTCCTCTCATACCACCGACAATCATCCCTCGATAAGCCGTTTCGCCGGAAAAAAAAAACATCTTCGAAAAAAACGGCAGCCTAAGCAACGCTCATCCTGTTCCTTTTCTCGCACCATTATCCTTTCCAGTATTCTTTCCGACGACACACGTGCTGTCGCCTTTATTCACGCTATCCGCCAACCCGAGCTACGACACCTGTATGCACATAGCCTCCGATCGGCTCGTCGTTGTTCTTTGTGCTAAGCTGCCAAGCTGCCAAGACTGCCAAGACTGCCAAGCACCCAGAATCCCCAGGCATCCTTACCTGCAACACCCGAAGCCCGACGGTGTGTCTCGTTGCCGCGTGCCTTCCACGCCTTGTCGCTCTTCTCTCTCACAGGGACAACCTGCAACAGCTGCAACAGCTGCAACCCGTGTTGACGAGCCCATTACACCTGATTTTGGATACCTCGACTCATCTTGTCTTCGCATTGGCTACAGACCGCCTCTGCCGAACGCTTTCGTACCCCGTCTTGCACCTTGTCGACAGCTGGTGTGCTAGGCTCGCACAGCCAGACCAGCCGCCACCATGTCTCACAAACCGATGTCGATTGAGGCCGTGATGGACGAGGAGCGGCGGGAGGTGCTCGCGCTTCTCGGCAAACGCAGCGACCAGAACAGGCGGTCGTCGAGCGTGGCCAGTGCCCAGAGGGTCGCCAGCCGGTCTGGCTCTCCCTTCACCCCTGGCGTGCGGTCACCTATGCGGAGCATGCTCGACTTTGGCGATGACAGCCCCGGGACTCCGCCGCCAACCAGCAAAACTGCAAACAGAGCATCTCCGCGCGTCCAGACCAAGTCCATCCGCAGCATGTTGGACGTCGACTCCAGCCCGACACTGTCTCCTATCAAGCACGTGTTTAGTGCTCAGAACTCGCCGACGGAGCCAAATCACCGGGCGCAAATGGGCGGCAGCTTGTCAATTCATCCGCGCAGCATGTCTGACGTCTCCAGCCAGCCCGCCAACTTTGGGCCGCGATCGTCGCATACCAGAGGCGTCAACCCGTCGGCTGACTACCAATTTTCCGACATCATCACAAACCGGGACACCCCAGCCTTCACTCCCAGACGATCGAAGCAGCACGCGGGCGCCAACTCGGCAGCCGCTGCCGCAAAGCGCAACAGCTCCGTGGCAGAGATTATCCGGAATGCAGACCTCAGCGGCCTTATGCTCCCAGGTAGCCAGAACCCTCTGCACGGTCGTCAGCCGTCCACGCGTGGATCTACAGCCAAGTCAAAGTCGCCTCACGGTCGTCTCAACGCTCGATCCAAGTCGCCGGGCGCTGCGCTGTCCGCTAGGACGCTCAGCCCAGCCGGACGTGCCCTGCTTGCCGAAACCCAGCTCGATATGCAGAACGCGTATCGTCGCCTGTCTGACGCCAACCTGATCCGGTCGGGCGGCAGTCTGAGCGAGCTTCCCCGACGCAAGCACTCTGACGGCAACGACATTGGCAACGGCCGTCTCACCAAGGACTATTTGAGTCCCGATGGCGATGAGCTTGCTGACACTAGCGACGAGGAGGAGACTTATTCGTCGGAAGAGGATGAAGCCAGCCGTGGCCGTAAGACTGCTAGAACCTTTCCGGATGAGCTGCCACGCTCAGCCAGCGCTGCTGGCAAGGACGGGCGGCAGCCACTGTCTCTGCTGGCTGCCGCGGAGGAAGAGCGTATGTTTCCCATCCTTTGATTGCCGCATCTGCCCCCGTACTGACGGTTCAAATAGGTCTCATAGTGTCACAGAACTACCAGTACCGGTCGCTGTTCGACGAGCCCGAGATTACGGTAACAAATCCATCGGGCGAAAAGGTGAAGACGGCAAAGGCCGGCGTGCACCCGGCCAATAGCTTCGACGTCCCTTCAAGATCCGCATCTAGGACGCCGTGGGACTCGGACGACGAGGCCGAATATACCGACATCAAGAGCGCACAGAAGCTTGCCTTCACGATGACTCCCATCATGTCGACGCCAGATGTGCCGCGCTCTGTTCGCATCATCTACCGGGGCGATTTTGTCAAGATCCAGAAGGAGGTCACCGAGGAGGAGCATCGGCGCCTGCGGAAATACCTAGTGGCTACCGACCTCAGCGAAGAATCCACACACGCGCTGGAGTGGGCCGTAGGCACGGTCGTTAGGGACGGCGACACGCTCGTGGCCATCTACTGCGTCGATGAGGAGACTGGCATCCCGCCGGCCGATGGCCCGGAGGAGCCTAAAAGTGCGCGCGAGCAAGCCGCATCGTCTTCGACCCCATCGGTCCCGAGCAAGCTCTCGGGGATGACGTCGTTGTCTACCCTCGCAACCATGGCAGGAGGATCAAGCGCCGGGCTGAGCGGCGGGACGCCCATGTCTTCGAGGCCATCGCTGCTGACAAAGAACAGCGACTCGACCACAACGATATCGTCTCCGGTCGAGCGGACAAAGGCCGAGGAGGAGCGGGAACGCGCAGTGCAGGATATCACGAACCGGATAACCAGGCTGTTGCGGAAGACTCGGCTGCAAGTTCGGGTCATCGTTGAGGTTCTACACTGTAAGACGCCGCGGCATACTCTGACAGAGGTCATTGATATTTTGAGCCCGACGCTTGTGATTTTGGGCAGCCGGGGCCGAAGTGCCCTCAAGGGGTAAGCCGTCCTTTCTTCTTCCTTGCAGAGCGCAAGCTTGTCGCTAACAGTAGCAGTGTGATTCTTGGCTCGTTCTCGAATTACCTTGTGACCAAGAGCTCGGCTCCGGTAATGGTGGCAAGGAAACGTCTTAGGAAGCAAAGCCTCTACAGGCGGCCACCTGTCAACCAGGTCAACAATCTCAACAATCCGACGGCGCGGAGCCTTGCCAACGCAAAGATCGACTAGTTGTCGCCGTCTAGGAAAAGCTCGGTCTCACCTGCACGAGGAGGGTCTTTTCGAAGTTCGGGGTTCTCCTTCTCATCGACTGCTCGGCGGCCGTCCAGGTCCTCGGCAGCACTTCGGATGGTCCGCCGGTCTCTCTGATGGCTGGTGGCACTTCTAGTGGGTGGTACCCTTCAACTCAATCGGCGTTTTTGCGTTTTCTTCCATCTTTTTTTGATACGGGTTTCATGGCAGGCACAGCGAGATATGGGACTTTTATGTTTATCGTTCCCCAGCGTCGAGCGACTTGCTGTTTCTTGTCATTTGTCTCCCCCCCGAGCGTAGTCAGGCCTTTTAGACAGCGATAATTGATGTGTTCACTCTACTACGGAGTATAAATGCGCCCATCGTGTTGTGACTCCTGACAAGTCGTGAGTTTCAGGTGACCCACAAATAGAGCCAATCGGTCGGAGGAGCGCTGACCAAGAGTGGCGACGGCTGTTGTTATCATATCATACAATCGCGATCGACAAAGTGCATGCATTGTATAGCGGCCAATCAGATGCTAGTCGCTGTCCACACAGCGCGCTGCGGTCCGTGTTTAAGTGGTTGCCCATCTTTGTTATTGCTGATCGCGTGTGGGGTCAAAGCAGGCAGCAATGGCATTATCTACGGCAGGACAATAACGTCAGCGTCGGCAGTGGGCGCATCATTGAGGGCGCAGAACACATATTCAGACGCGGAACCGGAGACACGGCCTTGGTCAGATGTCGTGAACGAGGTGAGAAGGCAGAATGCGAGACACAGCAACGATGAGTGCGGGGCATTTCGCCAGTGGATGGAGGGGTGCAGACATGCATCGATGGTGAAACTCTGGAGGGCTCGCCAGTCTCGACAGCAGAGGATGATCGGTACGAGCGTGGGTGGACCGAGGTGGTGGTGGCATACCCGTACTTGTACACGCGCCGAGGCGACATTGGTCGAGCAGCAGAGAGAGCGAGCGAGATGCCCACGAAAGTGGCCTAACCGACACTTTGCCATTATCGTTGAACGGGCGAGACATTTGGACGCCAGGCCTCTGATTGGACGGCGCCGGAGTGGACCTGCATGGATGGCGCTGTCGCCCTACGTATCTTAGCAGCTGCTCACGGGAGCGCTGTACTTGTACTCGTACTCGTATGGTTGGGCGTAAAGGCCGGCTCCCCAGCCTCTTGATTTCCCATAATACTGCGAAGCCAGAAGAAGAAAGCAGCATTCTAAGAAGCAGACGGCATTCCACAGAGTCTCTGCCCCGTTTCCCAGAGTCCCTGCTCTTTCGCTAATCGCCCATCTTGCGGTTCGCGCCTTCCTGCTCTCGCCCTCGCGCCTTCCTCCCTAGTATCCCACCCCTTTGGCTGTATTCACTTCTCTCTTTCCTGGCCATTATTTTATTACCCCCCCCTTTGTCTCCCCCCTCTCCTTTCTTAGCCTCTACATCCCCTCCCTCATGCTCCATGCAGCCTCTCTTCGCCGTCCACAACAACGTGTCTCTGCTGAGCGTGACTATCGCCCCCAGCACGTTCCTAGCCTCTTTGACCCTGGTCCTTGTCTTCTTTGCGCTCTTCATTGCGCTTTACATTCCGAGGCTGCCGTCTCTTTCGCGCATCTTTCGATTTGGTCGTCGCAACAATCGATCGCATCCGCCCGAGTTCGAGGCCAATGACGAGGACGCCCGAGCGCAAGCCTTGATCCGCCGCCAGCGATACCAGGACATCTACTTTGAGGACTGGCGCCATCGCGAATTGCCTCCACTGCCTCCACTGCCTCCACCGCCGCCGTTTCCACTGCTGCGGGAACGCGGGGAACCTGGCGCAGACGGGCGCGATTACGTGAAGCGAAAGGGCAGGAAGGAAAAGGACAGAGAACGGGAGCGAGATAGAGATAGGGAGCGAGACCGAGACCGCGAACGAGATCGCGAGAGAGAGCGGGCGAAGCTAAAGTCAAGGGATAGGACATCCGGCTTCAAGGCAATTCAGTCGCCTTCCAAGAGGAGGAGCGAGAAGCAAGGCCGATCCGGTCAGGCGCCTTCTACGGAGCTGGTTGTGCGCTCCAGACGTACCAGCGTCGGCGTGTATGCAGATTACCGCCAGCACAACGACAACGACGATAGCGACAGCGACGAGGGAAGCCGGATTGACCGCGACAACGTCGGCGTCGGCGTCGACCGCAATGCAGACGCTTGGGGCTCCCTTGGGTCGTTTGGACGTCTCGCCGCTCGATTTCGAGCCGTCCAGGCGGCAGATGACACCCGGCTCAGACCACTCTCACTTCCATCCTCACCGTCAACACCAACACCAGACTCTACCGGCGCAGAACAGCGACAGCAGGACCTTCGGCTACCTGTCGACACACTCGGCCTTTCTCGAGACCGACACCGAGAGCATGCGCGACTCAGTCTCCGTCGGTGGCTACAGTCCGCCGGCGTGGCGTCGCCTCGGAAACGGCGACCGTAGTTCCGGCTTCTGGCGCAACTGTGATAACATCCTCGGCTCGCCCACGATGACCCCGGCCTGGTCGCCGTCTCTGACGGCACAACAGCGACCCGTCAACACGGTCCAGTACCAGTCCGATCGGCTGTCGCGCGAGTGGAGTCCGGGCTTCTCCAGCGCCGACGAGGATGTGGTCGACCCGGACGACGATGTGTTTGGCAACGACGACGACGACGACATTCTCGCGCAGGCGATGCGCACCCGTCTGCCCCGCAGCATGAGCCCGGAAAAGGAGCCCAGCCCCGAGGTGGAGGACCGGATGTATCTGGACGCAGCCCACCGGACGGACGACCTTGAGAACCAGCGTGAGAAGCCTCCAGAGCTGGAGCTGTCAGAGAACTGTCAGTCACCTCAGCCACCTCCTGGAAGTGTGCGACTCTAACAGGCGCAGATATCCGGTTCGCCGTGAGGGCCGAAGTACAGCAGCGGACGGAGCCGATCGAAGCGGCCGTCAACTTTGTGCGGAACAAGTTTCTGCTGGCGACCCGGTCGTGGGCCCACGTGTTCTGCTCCATGATCGTGGCCGTGTTCTCGGTGGCGGCCATGCGGTGGCTGTCGCAGCCGGCCAGCATGCGCATGGTGCCGGATCTGGTCAAGGTGGCCGGCATCGCGCGGGCGTTTGAGCCGCTCATCTTCTACTCGGAGAACGGCGTGGCCCAGGTGGGCGATCTGCAGGCCACCGGCATCGCGGTCTGGGACCTGGGCGAGAGCGTGCGGTCTAGCAACCTGACGTCGGCACCCATTATCGTGCGGGAGCTGGACGAGCTGAGCGAGACGCTCAAGACGCTGGCCATTGAGCTGACCAAGTTCTTTGCCAATGTCGATGGCGATATCGACGGCATCCTCATTGTTATGGACTGGGCCCGACGAGAGCTATCGCAGCTCCAGCAGCAGGAACGGTCCCAGCAGCGGGCATCGCTGCCGCCGGTTCTGACGAGCGCATACGACAACATCCACAACCTCCTTAGCTCGGCGGGCGTGCTCGAAAACACGGCCACGGGCCTCCCGACGCGCATGGGCACCGTGACGATGGCGCTGTTCGGCATGTCGGGCCCGCAGCGGACGCGAGCCACACTGCGCCGTACCTTTCATGAGTTCCTGGCCGTGCTGGAGGAGGCCGTCAGCTCGGAGCTGCAGCACAGCCTGGCGCTGTTTGGGCTCTTTGAGGCCGTTGACCACCAATTTCTCAACCTGGCCCGCACGGCTGCGCGGGAGGCGTCGGTGCAGGAAGACCTGCACACGGACCTGCTGACGAGCCTGTGGACGCGGATTCTGGGCCCCAACGCGGCCGAGGTCAAGAAGTACGAGAAGAACCGCGAGCTGCTGCGCGACGTGCGTGCCAAGACGGTGCGGAACAAGGGCATCCTGGTGGAGCACAACCACCGGCTGCTGGCGCTCAAGGCCAGCCTCGAGAGCCTGCGGCGCAAGCTGGTGTCGCCGCTGGTGCGGTCGGTGAACAGTAGCACGCTGACGCTGGAGCAGCAGGTGCGCGGGCTCGAGGACGTCGGCAGCTACCTCGAGGGCGTGCGAACCCGGCAGAAGGGCAAGCTGATGGAGATGCTGTACGGCTCTGGCCGGTCGACTGCCGGGAGTCTCCGCCACGAAGACGCTGGACACCTTATCGAGGAGGCTTAGTAACGGGGGTGATTCTGGAAGAGCTGGGGGGGGGGGGGGGGGGTTGAGAAGCTGAGATCTGAGGGGAGAAAGCTGAGATCTGACTGGGAGTCGAGAGCTGGAGCTCAGAGCTGGGACGGAGTCAATGGTCATTGGGACAAGTTCCCTTACGGTGTCGGGTACATGTTAGAATCTGCAGAGGTGCCGCTGGGAGCAGGGATTTTTCGGGAGATGCGCGGTCTGGCTTTTGCTATTTTTCTTCATGTACGCATTACCGGGGACGGGGAGAGTCACATACACGCTTTCATAGCACAATCTGGCGTATCTAGGTCGATCGGTTGGGTTGGTTGGTTATTACATGTCGTTCACTTTGCAGCAGCTGCGCGTGTCCCCATTCTAGAACTTTGATATTGTAAATCGGCTCACACGCGTGTGATAGCCTGGCCAAACTGTCTATAGGAAAGGAAAGGCCACCCTTGGGATATATGGCCGTGCTCTCTGATAACGCCTTTAAGCCTGTCCCAAACGAAACAAATACAACGGATTCCTGCACGCCTGGAAACAGATCCTGCCCGTAAGAAGACAAAGGGATAAAACCCGGGGAAAATAACAAATATGACACAAAATACACGACACTTCTCAGCCGGAACGACGGGGACGAATGACAGCCAGCCCGTGTCGGATTCCAACGCGAAGCTGAACTTATTAGTGGCGCACACGCCCGAGGTGAAGATAGGGAGGGTTTGGGTGGAGGAAGAAAGCGGTTGCGGTCTCAAAACGTGCTCCAGCTCCAGTCGCCAGGCACACTCTGCGCAACGTCTGGAACCTTTGCCACGGTCGGTGCGCCCGGAGCGCCCGGAGCAGCTGGACGGCCGGCCAGGGCCAGAACGGGACTCGTCGGGGCAGTGGCTGCCTTTCCGATGGCGGCACCGGCAGCAGCCCCGTTGACGATCTGGTTGGCGCTGCCATCGGCCGACAGGTCGCTGCTGTTGGTGCGGGTACGCCAGGCCTTGAACTCGCGGTAGCAGTACGCACAGGCCCGGCTCTGGAAGCCGCGAGGATTGTAGTTTGCGTTCTCGTCGAGGGGAATGCCATAGGCCGAGTGGAAGTCGCAGAAGATATTGCCACAGCGACGACAGTGATGCCGGCGAGTAAAGTAATTGAAGTGCTTCTTGCACGTCGGCTCATCGCACATGGTCGACTCGGCATCGGGCTGTGTCGTGGGTTAGCGGACAGAGCAGCAGAATCGGCAGAGGGCCGGGCTGCTTACCTTCCAGTGTTCTCGGGATGGAAGCTCCGTCACCTCGGGAAACAGGTCCAGGTTCCAGATCCCGTCGACACACTTGGCGCTGTCGTTGGTCGTGCGGCGGCTGAGGCGGCCAAAGCCGAAGGCCCCGAGACCGGTCAGGCTGATGAAGCTGCCGCTCGATCGCATCACGCGACGGCCCTCGGCGTCTTCCTCGTCCTCGTCGTCCACGGCTCCCTCGCCACCTGCTGCATTGATGTCGCCGTCCAGGTCCGTCTTGCCACGCTGCCTCGCCTTGGACGAGACCTCACGCGACGGATGCTCGTTGGGCCGCAGCACGGCCGGGATGTAGAGCGGACGGACTTGGCGAGTGTGGTACTGCGACTTGGGACTTGTGGGCGACGTGTTGTTGGACGTGCTTAGGGGAGAGATCTGGGGATTGTAGGGCGTGACAAAGTTGGCGGCCGTGTTTGTATAGGCATTGCTGGTACGGGACGTGCTGTTGTTGTAGCGGTGGGTTTGCTGGAAGTGTGGTTGTGGCTGATGGAAGTAATGGTCGCGAGAAGCTGTGGGCACCTGAGGCATTATGAAGTCGGTTGCCATTGTGCTGGCCGGGAGAGAGGCACGCGGCAGAGAGAAGGCCGAGAGTGAGAAGGGGAGGCCGAAGAAGGGCAGACAATGTCCGGGACAGGCTGCCGGGGGACGGAAACCCTTATCGTAGACCGGCGCGTGTTTAGATGCCGAGGAGAGAGGTGAGAGCAGAGGTCGCGTGCGCCACGAGAGTAACGCTGGCTGGCCGTCAGGCGGAGACAGGCAGATGCAGAGCCGGAGAGGACGAGAACACGGTGCTTCTTGCAGGGCTTCTCGTTGCGGCGAGATGATGTCTTGTAGGCGACGATCGGAAGGGAGAGAGGGCGCTGATATGACGTGAAGCAGAGGGGAAAAGTGAGACAGCGACGATGCGATGCGCCGGCAAAGAAATATGCTAAAGGGACAGGTGTGCGTGCTGGCCTCCGGTCCACCCGGTATGGACGGTGGCAGAGGGGCGGCGGCTGTAAAAGACGCGAGGGCAAAGGCAGAGACGAGCAGATGTGACGGCGGAGAAATTTGTGAGAAAGCGGAAGAGGGCAAAGAGGTAGGTAGAAGCGCTCCAGAGTAGCGTGTATAAGACGGTCGGCGAGATCCCCAGTGGCGGAAGGAGGGAGGGGCGTTGGCCGCTTAGCGCAGTTGTCTCTGCTAGGTAGGCGTGCTGTATTATCTTACGTGTACTTCGTACCTGCTGTTCTTGCAGCAGGTCAACGAACTGCGAAGCCAGCAATTGGCGGGCGCTCCTTCCTGCCAGCGATCGAGGCTAGAGACCGACAAACGCGCTAGCACGACGGGGCGACTCAACGCCACCAGGACAGGGGTGGTGGTAATATGATAGTGCTACTCGAAGTACTAAGGCACGGCAGTTTTAGCGTGCAACAGGCAGACCCTCAGGCAGACCTCAAGCCGACCCTCTCTGCAGCAATTACGACTTGCAATGCAACGCTCGACAACAGGTGACAGGCCCGCCGTGATCGATTCCCCTGCCATCGCTGAGCAAAAGCGGACCCGAGGGGAACCAAAGGGCGGTCACGGAGAGCATTACTCGGACACGTACTCCGTACACAAAAAGAGATCAGATCCCAGAGCTTCGTGCCGTCGCTATCGCGGCTGGGCCAAAATAAGAGTCTGGCCCAAAGTGGCAAATCGATGCGACTTGTATACGGGATATGTGTGTCTTATGGAGCAGCCGGCCTGATAAGACTGGCTGTGTAAATCGGCCTGCATACGGAGCACTCGAGACGAAGAGCCCGCTCGAGTCTCCGTACAGCAGCAGCACATCTTACTCAGGCGTGCGGCTCGGTTCGTTTCATGACCGCAAGCGACACACAATGGACCCCGTCGCCATCGACACCGGCGACCTGGCCTGGCAGCAGGCTTCGCGGCAATACGAGCATGACAGGCCGATCGAGCAGATGGACGCCGCCACGGGCCAGACTCCCAGCAGCCGCCTCCCATTGGTCTCGCTGGGCTCGCACGGGAAATCCCTCCGCGCCGACAGCGCTGGGAGCCTCCGTCTGGAGCCACTCAGGGTGACATTTCCTATCTGTCGCCAGTCTGCTGAATGTGACCAGTCTTTTTGTGGAGGAGCTCGGCCGCTGCCAGAAAGGCCACCATGGTCGCATGCAGGCAGTGTGTGGAGCTCCGCGACACCGTGCACGCACTGTCGCCATGCGCCCGCTTTGTAATAATCCTACCATGTACGGATTATTACCGTGCAGCCTGCAGGGTGCAGCAGATTGCGGGCGGCTGACGGCGGCCGTGGGCTCCTTATCTTTCGCCCCCTGCTGATTGGGCCGCTGTCGGGGGGCAGACAAAGACAGGGTGCGACCACACGTCCACTCGCATATCCGCCCTCCCCCGACTGCTCACGTGTCGTGTGTCTGTGGAATCCGACCGAGACGGTCGTCGTCCTTGTCGACCTCGCCGTCGGTGAAGAAGTGCCACGCCACCGAGCATGCACCTGTCGGGCTGTGCACATGTTTCCGTCCACACTAGCAGGCCCATCCAAAAGTGCACAATGCTCGTGAGGACCGCATGCACAGCACCGCCGGAATAGGCACTTGGCTCGCCTCGGGCGGCTGCCGCTACTTTCTGTCCTCGTTGGCCGTTTCTTGTCTGCACTGCAGGATGCATCGCGATTGGTCCGAAGTGCAAGCTCTTATCGCCGGCCTGCCATTGGCCTGCTCTCCCGTCCGACTAGGCCCATGCCACTAATTTCGGTCCACTAAAAAGAGGACATCCCCGTCAGTAATCTCCAAGCCACTCAGCAACAAGACAAAAAAATGCAAGCACAACGAGCGAGCGAAAAAAAGAAAAATCGTCATGGTGCTCGACGATCCCCAGTCCGGCCTAGCTGGCACGGCCGAGAGCAGCGCAGCTCGGACAAGGGAATGGGCGCCAAGCCCAACAGACACGTTTTCTCGACGCTCGCGGTTTTGCCCATCGCAGAGCGCAAATACGACTACGTCATGGACAGGAATCAGGATACCACATCATGATCCCTGCCCGGTTTCGCGCACCTCCCTCTCCCCAGTTCGCCCTTATCGGGTGGCCTGTCGGTCTCGTAATTTTGTTTGATGATGGTTGAGTAAGAGGAGAGGCGCGTCGGAACCTGCTCGGTGGTGGCCCCTAAAAAAACCGTCGCAGCCAAGAGGCCCCGTTGCCGGCAAAAACCCATCAAGGGGAAAAAGCGTTCCGAAAAGGGCAGGCCATTACCTAAGGGCATGCTCCTGGCGGCACCTAAACCTCACGGCGGGCCCGCCGCTAAAGCACAAGTATTGCATTGCTATGGTAATCGGTCCCAAATGGTCGCCGTCGCACTTTCGCACTTGGCTTCAGAGAGCCTACGGCCAAATACGAGCGTCATACATGCTGTACGCGTACGGAGTATGCCGTTCGGCGCAGACGTCAAGGGACAGCACGCGACAGCGATCGGAGAAAAGCCTGCGCCAGGAGTAGAAAGTATCTCAGAATCCGTATTTTGAAGGCTGTTCCACACGAGCGGATCCGCTCTCCGATCACCATTCTCCCTGTACGAGTCGAGGCAGCCTGTCATCTGACAGAAACTCGTAGTCATTGGCGTCTGAGAGCCGCAGCAAGCCGGAGGGCCTTTTCGCTTCTCCCGTAGTAAACTCTGTCCGCTTCACATCGTGACCTCTTCGTGAGCCGAATCAACCGAATCGGCCGCTGCCTCCAGCCTATCGCCATCCCTTCTCTTCCCATCGCCCGCTCTTCCCTCCATCTTTGAGGACCACTCGCAGCCCCTCCACTCGCATACCCTTGTCCACTGCCTTGCACATGTCAAACACCGTCAGCGCTGCCACACTCGCTGCCGTCAGCGCCTCCATCTCCACACCGGTCTTGCCCTCACACCGAACCGTTGCCCAGATCTTCACGTGTCCACAATCCGCGTCGGCATTGTCGACAGGCCCCTCGACAGGCCCCTCGACGGGCCCCTCGACAGACCCCTCGACAGACCCCTCGCCAGCTGCCGTCACCTCCAGGTCGACGCCGACGTGCGACAGCATCAGCGGGTGGCACAGGGGAATCAGCTCCGACGTGCGCTTTGCTGCCATAATCCCGGCCACCCGAGCCACCCCGAGAACGTCGCCCTTGGCCATCTCGTTGGCCCGTATCAGCGCCGCGGCTACCGGACTGGAAAACCGCACCGTACACGCTGCCGCCGCCGTCCGCGCAGTCACCATCTTGTCGCCCACCGGTACCATGTGCGCCGTGCCAGATGCCGAGACGTGAGTCAGCCGTGGGGCTTGCGCCAGTTGCTGCGGGCTGCCGCCTTTGCCGCCATTCCCGCCCGTAGAATTGGAATACGCCCGGGGCCGCGATACGCCCAGAGGTACATGTCCCGGTGGAGAAGATGGTATGCGCTTGCTGCGACGGACAGCCCAGTCTGACACAAGGCCGGTCGCAATTTGCTGCCGTAGATGTTGATGCATGCGGCCTAGACATACGACGTACGTCAGCAAGCTGTTCTATCACATCTGCTGCGAACTGCTTCTTCGCCCCGCTGGCCTCTTCCCGTTCAACCCACCTTCCTGGATGGTGCAGCCCGGGTTTGCCCCTTTTTTCGAGCATCCTCCGTGTCCACACGAGCTCCAGCTCGGGGGGCGGGCTACCCACCTATCAAGATCATCGGCCGGTTCTTCATGTGCTTGAGTTCATCCATGCCGGCATGGCGTTCCTTTTTCCGCTTGACGGCCATGCCGACGACATCAAGCAACGCCGACGCGTTTGGCAGCACATGGCTGAGCGGGAGATCCGTGTCAGGGTCGCCCGTTGTTGAGGCGGCCTCCTGGGCAGCCCGTGTCAGTGCCTCCAGCCGTGCTTCATCGATCGGTTCGCCGCCGTTTGCCTGCCGTATAATGTCCCGCAGAGAGACCTCGGAATTGCCAAACAGGCACACCTTGAGGCTGCCGTCGCTCGTGATGCGCAGCCGGTTGCACCCGCCGCAAAAGTTGTTGGTCATGCTCGTGATGAAGCCGACGCGGCCGGCAAAACCAGGCACCTCGTACGTCTTGCTCGTGTCTTGGGGCCGGTTGTGATGTGCGTCTGGCGTCGTGCGCTGCAGAGTCGGATAGCTCTGGCGGATGCGTTCCAGCATCTCGTTGAAGCTGACCATCTTGCCGGTGCTCCAGCGGTTGCCGTCAAAGGGCATGTACTCGATAAAGCGCACCTCGAGGTCGTGGTCGCGCGTCAGGCCCACAAAGTCGGCCATCTCGCCGTCGTTGAGTCCGCGCATCACGACGCAGTTGATCTTGAGCCGCACGTCTGCGCCGGCCGCGTTGAGCGCCAAAATGCGATCCATGCTGCGCCGCACCGCATCCAACCCGTCGCGTCGCGTCATCAGCCGGAATTGGAACGGGTCCAGCGTGTCCAGGCTCAGGTTAACGCCCGTCAGCCCGGCCTCAACCATGGCGTCCAGCTTCCGGTGCAGTGCCAGCCCGTTGGTGGTCAGGCAAAGCTCGCGCAGTCCGCGTCGCCTCAGGTCGCCCAGCTGCCGCATGAGAGGCAGAATGTCGCGGCGCACCGTCGGTTCGCCGCCCGTCAGCCGGATCTTCTTCACGCCCTGGCCCACAAACACATCTGCGAGCAGCAGCACCTCCGGCGTCGTCAGCAGGTTTCGCGCCGGCGACAGCTCCACTCCCTCCTCTGGCATGCAGTACAGACACCGCAGATTGCACCGCTCCGTCAGCGAGATTCGCAGGTAATCATGTTGCCGCTGGAACGTGTCCGTGAGGAAGTCCGAGAATGGTCGTGCACGCTTCAGTTCTGCCTGCCTGGACGTCTGTGGTGCTTCGGATGTCTGTCCCACCGTGGGCGGCCTGTCAGGCGATCTACCCGCGGCCGCAGTCACGATACTTTGTGCCATACTGCTTTTCCTAAACGTCCTCCTTCCGAATTGTGAAGCACCAGCACCAGTTCTGATTTGCCAGGAGGGCCCAGCCCTCAGCACTCGCCATCCACCAATCCGTAGAGACATTTCGGATGTCGATATGTATCTCTGAACAGATGAGAACGCCGAATAAATAGAGGCCGGTCACTATAAAGACGTAAAATATGCCATCGTTGGGAAAACACAATCAGCCTATCTTGTTGAGAAATGCTGTCTGCTTTCGGGTGCGGAGCCACTGTCAATGTTGATATTAATCAGCAATTGTGAATACCACTGCAGGCTGCCAGCATGTGTGCTTCATTGCCACCTCGCCCCAGAGGTCTGCACTCACAGTGGGCACTCGGTGCGATATACGAGTATTCTCGGTTTAAAAACGATGAGGATCTACTCGTATAGATCTTGCCTCCTCGTACTTCTTTCTACTGTGAATTATGTTCGTCATTATTCGCCCCGCGGACTTGGCCGATTGGGAAAGTGCTAGTGCCAGTATTATACGCTAGTCCGTATAAGGCAATAGGTAAACATGAACAGAGAATGTTTCGAACCCCGCGCTTTGCTTCACAGCACAGATCACAGGAAGCTGCACTCAGAAACAAAACCGCCGAGCTAGAGTAAGCAGGTGGGCTCACTGACTTACGACGGCCCGTAAGATAATAGGCCAAGCCACAAGCATCTACATCGGTCGATCACAATGCGGTTCTCGAAGAAGCTCAAAGGTAACGAAACATATAAACCTCGGAAGCTGGACACTTTGGCTTTGGTCCTTTTGGTTCCCGCTAACAAGCGAACAGCCTCATCCCACTGTCTGCCCAGTCCAGATGGACGGCTTGTGGCCACACTGCTGCCGTCAGGGGTCCACGTCCGTGCTATCGACAACCTCGACGAAATAGCACATGCTGCAGCCCTTCCCAGTGATGTGAGCTATGGATCCATTGTCAGCTTTCTATGGTCTCTCTCGTCACGCCGGTTGCTCGTAGCCACGGCAGATCAGATCATGATTTTCGCTGCGTTGCCCAGCACCGACGAGGACAGTGACGACAAATCCGCCCCAGGACCAGCTTCACGGCTATCTCGGCCATTTTATGCCACCATTCGCAATCCTACGCTCTCTGTTACGGGAAAGCCAGCCTTTGTTAGCTTTGGCCCTGTGGACGACCAAGTCTGTCTTTGTTCGGCACTTGGTATCAAGTTTTCTGTATTCAACCTGCACACGGCCAAGACGGTGGAAATTGCCAACCCCAAGCTCTACAGCCCAGCGGCTGCCTGCAGCCGCGGGTTTTCTTTCCGTCCCGACAGCCACCATCTCGCATTGCTTACTCGTACAGCCGGGAAGGATTGGGTCAGCGTTCATGACCCGACTTCGGCCGTTCCAGTGGCATCCTGGCCACCTGACACGATCGATGCACAGGGACTTGCCTGGTCCCCCAGCGGGAAATGGCTGGTCGTGTGGGAGTCAGCTGCCCATGGCCGCAGAATACTGTTCTACACGCCTGACGGCCACCTCTTCAAGTCTTGGACCGGCGTTGGTCCCGAGCGTGCCAGTGTGGCTTGTACAACTTCCAAAGAGGAGGAGCAGGGGCTGTCACCCACCCTCCTCTCTGCACCTGACAGCTTGCTAGGATCTGGTGTAAGACTGGCACAGTTTTCCCCGGACTCTAAACTGTTGGGCGTGGGTGATGCCAGTCGGTACGTCCGCATTATTGACATGTCGTCTATTGTCGAGGCAAAAAGACTTGTGCATCTCACTGCCCTCAATCCGCAGAAAAATGCTTCACTCAAGGTACGAGTCCAGTTTGACCAACCAAGACATGAATATTGATTATGGAAATGTATAGCGGGCTAACTCGTAGTCAATATCAGGTCTGGCAAGAGCAAATAAGCTTAGGGACAGCGATTGGCTCAGCTGATGCAATCCATTCTTTCGTCGAAGCAACACAAATCGTCCTTCCCCCGGACCGGCCATCGCCCACCGGTCCTGACGCTGTTGCACTCTCGTCAGGGTGCTCCCTCTTGGCATTCGATAGCTCGTCAACGCTTCTAGCCACTCGCATAGAAGAAGCACCGTCAACTGTCTGGATCTGGGACTTGGAGACATCAGAGTTGCACACAGTCTTAATGCTCCATGCAAACGTGTTGAGCATTGTATGGCACCCCGCAATTCGCCAAAGTTTGCTTGTCACATGCGAGGGTGATCAAAGCCGGGGTCTTGGGATCGTGTGGGCCGCTTCTTCTGGACCTCCCAAGGCTGTCAATTTTGCTCGGCAGCTACCGCCGCAATCCAACGGTAGTCTTCCTGTTGGCCAGACGTCTGGAAAGCTTCGCCCCATGTGGATCACTGGCGACAGCTTACCACTGACTCTGTTTTATGCGGACGGCTGCGAATTCAGCCTCGCCACCCTCGACGAAGGTAGCAATGACCAGATGTTTCAGCCGGTGCCATGGCTTGAAGCCTCAACCGACTCTCTCCCCCAGTTTATCCCGGCAGAGGACTGGGCTGCAAGAAGGGGACGACGTGAAGAATCCCCACTCGAGCTTGTTCCGGCCGAGATAGACTCGGGAGAAAACAGCGAGCTGGAAGATACGTTCCACTACAAGAGGGAGGAGTAGCAACTGACGACTGCCGACTAGTAACAAACAATGGATGTCGGATGGCGGGGTATTTCTGGCTATTGTGGTGCGATACGATGCTACTGTGGCACATTCGTCCTTGGTTGAGCTTGGAGTCGCAGCCGGACATATTCCTTATGCGATACGGAATACAGCTTCAGAGTTACATAAGTCAATGCGACAGCGGAGTTTGGGTTGCAACGAAGGAAGCTCGAGCGCTGTGCTCCGGCGAAACAGAGTCGGGAAACCGGAACCGGCATTCCGATTACTGGATAGGCCAAGTCGACAAGGGACGGCTCTTCGGAGGACTACCCGTCTATGCATCTGAAGGACATATGACCGTCCTCTCCACGCACAATCCTCTCATCGGCCTCCCCGATAAAGGCCAAGCGCAATAAAAGCGCTGCAGCTGGTGACAGTTATCAGCATCAACTGTATGGCATGGGTGTTAATGCACTCTCGGCGAGATATCACAGCCGACCAGGAGGAAGAGAACGACGGTTTACCAATTTGGGACCTACAGTCGTTCAAACGGCGAGGGAAGCCTGAGACAGCATTGCAGCCCACTGGCTCTTGTTTCAGTTTCCATTACTGCATGCAGTGTTGCACGACTGAACTATGATGTATCTTACGGAGTCCGTGGGCGCTGCTCATGCTTGTCACCTCGTGCAACTGCGAAGCTTATTATTGGCAGTGTGGAGATACTGTGTTCTTGCCGTCCTGCCTACATCATTGAGCTTATCAGCCAACGAACTACTCCGTAGTCGCCGAAAAAACGACAGATCTGCATGGCCTGGCTCACGCAGCCTTTCTCCTTGCTCCTGCCATGCATTTCAGCTCGTATGTAGGCGAATCCTCTGGCTTTCTTGTCTGATGGACCCACCCCTTTTGTATGGTGTTATTGGTAACATGCCAACCTCCGGGTCTCGGCCCGTGGGAACCAAAAAAGTAGACTGGGGTTCGAAGCCTATGATAGGTCGACTACTTTATCTCTTTTGTGACAGCCACGGGTACGTATCTGAAATGGGACAGACACGGGAAGTGGTACTATCTACATGGGATACCTCAAAGTTGTTGGGATTTTAGATGCCAGCACAATGCTTCCTCACCTGCAGTTGCCTGTTAGAATTTGATAGACATAGGCAATTGTGACTCCTCTGCGAATATTTAAGCCCGAGGACCTCAATTTCCGAGAACTTGCTCCTTGCTACAAAGCACCCAAACCCTAACGATCTCAAGGCTGAACACGACAGTCAAAACTGTGAGACCTCAACAGCCAATCCAACTGAATCTATTCTGCGCGCTCACGAGACCATTCCGTTGTCCAGTTGAAGCAATATCTCCAAGATGGGTCCAGATTTGGTCACCCCGTACACCATTTACGAGCACAGCAGATTATTGACTGCTATGCAAAATGCCCTGGCCAATGGCTCCGTCCCCTATGCAAATGGCGTCTATTTCCAGCCCAATGACCCCAATCCTCCAGAATACCGGCAGCCCGAACCTCAAGAATTGGTGCCACCGGTTCGCGGTGGATTCGTGGACCCGGAAGACGAAGGAGCTTGGCCCTTTCCAGAGAACATGGACGAAGATCCTGGACCGGAAAACCATCACGAGATGCTGATGGAGACGTGCAGAATTGTCGTCACGCAGCTGACTTGTCACGCTGGCATCATAGAGCTTAGGGATTACTTACACCGGGGAGCGGGAGGCAGGAGAAATCTCCGGGAGCCAATCCGGCTCCCTCGACCAGACGCAAACACTCTTATTCGGCGTGCATATATGATTTTCTGGACCCGTGAAGATGCGGCAGCAGCCATTTCCAGGCTAGACAAGGATGTGTTCCACGGGCTCTCTGTCGAGGCACGGTTCACCGTTGAGACCGTGCCTCCTTGGCTGACCGTTCCAGAAAACAATGCGCCCGCTGCTTGATGTTTTATACTTTGTTTGCTTTCAGAGTATAGGCTGTATTATTTTGCATCAGCCGGCTGACGTCTGTTAAGTTTTCTCTCGATGCTGATGTTGATGAAGTCTGAGTGATAGCGAGACTGGCTCGGGATAGCGGCTGTCTGGGAGGCCGAAGAAACACTACCCGAGACGGAAAATTAAGGTCACTACAAGCTCAGAAGCACCAGAAATAAAGAGGACGTATTGGTTGTCTATGGCCCATAGTGAAATGGGATCGAATATTGTCTGTATTATGTTATGCACCATGTATTGCGGCTGCTCAGCGCCACGCGCTGCGTCAAGTCCTACCAGTCGACCGTCGAGCTCAAGCACCAGGCCTGCTGGAAGCAATCTCGCCAGGCTGGAAGGAAATAGGAGAGGCTTCCGTAAAAGCCTCGTAGTTAAGTCTATACATTTCTGTCATGCCAGAGAGAGTTAAACGAATACGACCGAGGGAGGGAAACGCAGAGAAAGAGCGACCAACAACTGCCGGAAAGGGAAAGAAGGGACAAGACGCAGGCAATTGAAGACAATCAAAGAAATCCATTCGCTTTTTCGCCCGTTTTCTTTCAAAACGTCTCTCATCACCGGAACTCCAACAAGAAGACAAGCAAAGGATGGGCGTGATAGGGGAGGCAGCCCTATTAACCCTGAACGCCGCAGCCAATTCCGCAAAAATCCACCCATTTCCTTCATTGCTTGGCCTAGAGGGGAGGTGGATGTTTTTTCACACCTAAATTATACCCTCCTGATTCTTCCTTCCATCCTCTTCCCCCCCTCCATCTTCTCAGAGTTATCTCAGGTTCATATGGATGCCCGGGACTGTTTCTGGTCGCCGCGGCTCCTCGCCATCGTCAACCATCATCGTCAACCGCTGTTCTTCCGGCATAGGACGGGCAATTCCGGGCGTCACTGGCATATCGATTTCCGCTGACATATTGGACCGACCACCTTGCACACCTGTTGCCCCTGCGGTGCCATCTGCTGACCCTCCTGCGGCCAAATAGTTGTTTGCATTGCTTCGCTGCTGTGCCCGGCGCACGCGACCTGTCTGCTGATGAACCCACGATGTGACAGAGCGGAACCTAGCCGGCTGATCTTCGCCAGCTTCTGTGTATACCGTCTCGCGGCGACTATTTGGCACAAACTTGCTAGCACGCATCCAGGAGAAGTGGCCGACGCCGGTGGGTGTGACAGCCGGAGGAGTGGATGGCATAGGAGGAATAGGCAACATCTGATGCTGTTGCTGCTGCTGATGCTGAAGCTGTTGAAGTTGCTGCTGCTTTGGCGGTAGCTCAAGGTCCAGAATCTCGCCATCGCCAAAACCCGACGACAGCGATGACAGCTCCGAGACCCGGTTGACCTGGCGACGCATCGGGTCGTAGGCGTCGGACGGCTGGCGTGCCAGCTGTGACTGATTATAAAAGGGGTCGGGCATGCGTGACCGCAACGTGTCGCCCATGGAACTGACCCCGTCACTGTTGAGAAAGGTGCCGTTGCCTGCACCGAAATATGCGGATTCTTCTGCGGTAAGACCGTCAGACGTCCCAGCAGCACCATAGGGACTGCCACCAGACACCGCAAGAAAATTTGCAGAGGTGAGTGGCACTGCCATTTGCTGCGAGTATATGGGGGACGGAGCTGTGCTGGCTGTAGCTGCATGCTGTTGCGGCTGCTGCTGGTCTAGCTGCCGGCTCAGACCGTTACCATGGTACACCTGGGACGGTACGGCAGGGAGGCTTTCGTTTCTACTGGCGATGTTCAGGATTTTCTCTTGATAGACCTCGACCGGCTGCTGTGGTGGTACTACGTTTTTGGTGTCAACAGTTGCGACAGTCGTGCTGTCCCCAAGCGTCTGCCACGCCCTAGGCCGGCGACCGAGGAAGGTCATTCGAGAAGCGATGCTATCAAAGAAACGACGGGGCAGCGTGGTGGCGCTGTTGGAAGTGTTGTGGATGGCCACTGCTGCAGACGGCGAGGCAGGAGAGCCGGCCAGCACTGCAACAGCAGCTAACGCGCCTGCATGCTTTCGCCGGCTCTGTTTTCGGACCGCTCGCCACACGAGCCAAAAGAGGAAGCAGACGATGATGAAGGCACCTAGAAGAGATGGGAAAAGGCTTGCGTCAGTCCGGGGACCCGACAACGGCGAGGAGCATCTTCTTACCTATGGAGCCGGCCGAAATCAGGGCACGCTCGGCAGCTTGGCTGAGCGGCTTGTCGCCCGATTTGTGGGATGATGCTCTGCTGCTGCTTCCCTTGCTGTCACTGGAATTGGAATCGGTGCTGGCCGTCCTGTGCCTCCTGTCAGAGCTGGTGGGTATGCTCGCCATGGTCGAGCTGGTGGAGGAAGAAGAAGAAGAGGCGCTGGAAGTGGCCACCCGAGTGGACTTCAACAGGCTCGTCAGTGGCGTTGTTGTCAGGAGGGGGATATAACTCGTCACAACAGAGTTCTCCTGCTTGTCAGCTTCGGCACCGAATGGGATAGGGTCCACGCAGACGCACCGGTCCTGTCACAACAGTAGTCAGGATGGCTGTTGTCACCACAGGCGCCAGAGCCTCGGCGCTTGTGACTGAAGGCGCTGTGATCGTGACTGGCTCAACCGTGAGCTGTTGGGCACCATTTCTATCGGAGCCGGCGCCGGTGACTCTGCTGCTGGCACTTGCACTGGCACCGATACTGGCTGCAGCGATAGCCGTGCTGCTCCTTGTGCTGCTTGGCGTGAAGAAGCCGACAATGCTGCTTGTTGCAATACTGTCGGCTGCAGAGCTACTAATTAGGGCTGGGTTGCCGTCGTTTCCATGGCCGTGGCTGTTTCCTTTGCCGTGACTGTTGTCTGGGTTTCTTCTTCGAAGCCGGCTCAGTGGTCCTGAACTGTCGTCTAGAAGGCGGACTCGCTGCGCTGATGGCGCTATCTCGAGACCGTTTCTGTGCTGTGTGGTCTGTCTTCCGTTCCGCTCTTCCAGTGATGCAGCACCGTACCGTCCACCCTTCAGTGGTGCCATGCCCTCTCCCTTTGCATCCAAGGTAAGCACGGGGTGTCACCAGATTGCCGGCAGGTCGAGGAGCACCCAATGGAATGGATGCTTCGCTTGTTACTGTAAAGTACGTGGGTATTCTCGGTATATCAGAAGAGGGGTGACGTAACCGGGATTGAAGCGGAGGCGAGCCACCAAAGAACGGCTGACCAAAGAAAACGACGAGAAAAAATAAGGCAAAGAAGGAGAAGAAGAGAATAAGTATTATGTCACTGCACGTTGTATGTACAAATACGTGTTGAGTGAACGAAAGAATAGAAGTCGCCTCGGGGATCTGGTGAGAAATCTAACGAGGGAGAAGATAATGATATCGGGAGGACCGGCCTTGGAGAAGAGAAGGGAGGAACAAAGAAAGAAAGAGAAGCAACAAAATATTAGTTGTTGAAGAAGGATTCGTGCAGATGGGAAGGAGGGGAGCAAAACGAGACAGGCCCCTGTGTAAGAGGAAGAAGAGAACCCGCTTCCGCAGTGGAGAGGGGACATGTGACATGCTGTAACAAGCTCTGGCGATCAGCCTTTCGAGCTGGAAGGCCAGAGAGCATAATACGACGTATGAACAGAAGGGATGCCTTCACTCCGCCCAATCTTGCATACGACATTCGAGCGCTAGGGCCACATAGAATGAGAAAAGAAAGTCGAGGCAGGCCTGGGGGCCGAGCGGGTATTCTGGCAGGTGGACTCGATCCAAGCCACATCGTAGTATCTTACACACGTCGTAGTATGGCTCCGCAGCCAGTTACATGAGAATGGAGGCGATGCGACTGGCGAAAACCACGGTTTAGTGCGTCTCATGAGCGAGTACTCGTATTTGGACATACCCACAGCCGTTGGGAATTTCGTTGCATCTGAACAGCATCTGTGATCCTCTGAAAGCATAGACGATATTACGAGTGCGCTGCGAGTCGCTATGTGGGAAAACAGGCTGTATAGACGCCCCAAACAAACAACACGCGCCTACAACGTATTTCACTACGAGTAATGGCGGGTACTCTTGTAGATCAACACAGGCCACCGCCCCTCGCGGAGAGAAGCACGAGATGCGCTTCGCGGGCGTTGCGTGCGGATCACCACGTCTCAGGCCTCGTTTCAGGTTGAGATGGGCTAGGAATCTGGAACAGGGGCAGATCCTTTGCTGCGCGGCCGCTAAGAGATTAGATAACTGCGGAGTCGCCCACTGACAGCTGGCGGTTGACTGCCAGCTGACAGCCATTCTGCTCTTTCTTCGCAAGATAGCTTACTTGCACCAGTTATACGACGCCGTTCTTGCCGCTTTTGGCAGTTGACCCCCGACTACGTGCATGATTCAGCTATGTAATAGCCACCGGTTCAGCTTGGAATCGCGTTTCATAGAAGCCAGGGCTGGCGGCCCAGAAGCCCAAAGCTCATTGGTCAGATTCGAGCAATTATGATCGACATACGGAGTAGAAGGAATGAAGAATCTTAAGTGTGCTCGGAACTGGAACAGAAGAAAAGACGCAAGCCTTGCTAAAGGGGATGAGTACTGTGATCCTTCTCATCCTGGGATGTAACGTCGCCGCTTGTTCCGGACTTTTTCTACTGGCTTTCTGAACGGTTGGGGAATGGGAACTCCCGCAAGGCCGTTGTAACGGTCTCGACTACAGAATAAGATTGCAACCAAGAAACAAAATTTCAACCCGCCTGCCATTGGTGTTGGCCAAACAGTTACGGCGCGTCATGTCTCTATTCATCCGGTTTATTGATTACTCAACGCGTCACGTAATTGCTTCTCCTGTTGGTCGAGGTTCAGCCGCAGTGGCTTGCGAGAAACATGTGCCGTCCAGTCTCACTCTGACGGCGAAGGATTCCCTTGCAGGACCACTAGCAATCTCCTTTCCCGTCCTTCCCAAGTCATGCAGCTCTCTATCCAGGATTTGCTGGCAGCAGACGTGGCGATGATGACGGAAATAGTAATATACATGTAGCTACGATGATGCACAGCCTTAGATGCTCCCACGTGTCGCTCTCGGCCCCGTACACCAAGCCTTAAGAGGGCAGAAAAATTGACATCTGAGCCGTTTAGGAACCAGGATCACCCGGTGAAGCCGGAATATGCACAACGAGGGAGAAAACAACCTTGATTCTACACGGAATGACGTCGGGCAGAAGCCTATACGTCTGTACTAAATTTGTAATAGCCGAGATTACCATGTACGTGGTCCATTTTAGGCAGGTCGGCCTGAAGCTAACCGGTCATCCTTCCCTCTTTTGAACTACGAAAGGATTTTCCCGTCAATGCCACTATTTCTTGCTTCTGTCACGAATTGGTCGACATGCAGAAACATGTTGCCAAAGGATCGGCTTCCCTACACAGCAGGATCGCTTCTTTTAGCTTAAGAGGCGGCTTGGCTCCCCCAAACCAGACACACGATATTAGTCCTCCTCTATCAGAGGTGTTCGATGTTGTTTCCACATTGAATTGGTCTCTTGCACGAAAGACGACATTATGATTTCCAGAGGGACATCGATTGCTGCGGCGCTCTCCCTGCTAGGAGCGGCCAGTGCTTGGCTCCCTCAGCAGAACGTCGACCGCATGGAGGCTCGTGACGGTTCCAACCTGTTCAACAAGACCAAGCAGATTGAGGACCGCTGGCTGACCACCGATGGCAAGCCTCTCCGCGGCGTCAACCTGGGCTCGATGTTCATCCTGGAGCCGTGGATGGCCAGCAACACTTGGAGCAGCATGGGCTGCGGTGGGCTGAACTCGGAGTTTGACTGCGTGTCGCACCTGGGCCAGTCGGCGGCGAACACGGCCTTTCAGAGCCACTGGGGCTCGTGGATCGTTGAGGGCGACCTCAACGACATGCAGAGCTACGGGCTCAACGCGATCCGCATTCCACTGGGCTACTGGCTGGACGAGAGCATCGTCTACTCGGACTCGGAGCACTTTCCGCAAGTATGTGAAAGCAGCGAGCATCTCTCCACAATCCGGACTGACCATCTCGGCACAGGGCGCGCTGTCGTACCTCAAGCAGATCTGCGGCTGGGCCAGTGACCGTGGCTTCTACATCGTGCTCGGCATGCACGGCGCACCCGGCGCGCAGGTGGCGGAGAACTCGTTTACGGGCCAGTATGCGTCGACGCCGGGCTTCTACGTGGACTACCAGTACGAGCGGGCGCTCGAGTTCCTCGAGTTCCTGGTGACGGAGGTGCACAGCAACACGGAGTACCGCAACGTGGGCATGATCGAGCTGGTCAACGAGCCGTTGCAGAACACGGGCTCACAGACGACGAGCATGCGCGAGTCCTACTACAAGGATGCCTGGGACCGGGTGCACGCCAAGGAGGACAGCCTCGGAGTCACGGGCGACGCCCAGGTGCACCTGCTGGTCATGAACGACAATTGGGGCAGCGGCAGCCCGACCGAGTGGATGAATGGCTGGTACGTGGCCTACGACGACCACCGCTACCTCAAGTACGATAGCAGCGTGACCGTCAGCCCGGACGCATACCTGTTGGCGTCCTGCAACGACGCCAGCCAGTCTGACAGCCCTGGTATCGTCGGCGAGTTTAGCCTCAGCCCGCCCGACGACGTGGAGACAAGCGGTTTCTGGGCCCCCAGCATCAACACAGCCTTTTACACCAAGTGGTTCGCCGCCCAGGTCTCGTCCTACGAGGCGCACAATCTCGGCTGGTTCTTCTGGAGCTGGAAGACCGAGCTTGGCGACTACCGCTGGAGCTACAAGGAGGCTGTCGAGGCCGGCGTCATCCCCACAGACCCCGGATCCGTCGACCGCGGCGCTGCATGCCCTTAGGTTCCATGTTCCATTGGCCTCCATCTTCACCGTACCTATTGTGGGAGACACTCGGCTGTGTACTATTTTCTCTTTTCTCGCTTACGCACATTCGGACGAAAAGTTTACAGTGTTGGACCTATTGGTGCTATTGTTGCATACTGGGTCAACTTGCAGTATCAATTCTTGACATGCCCTTGCATCTTGGCAATATATCATCTGCACATCTGCACATTCTCCACCCGTGCCAACTTTCATAGTGCCAAAGGCCGTCATCCTTCGTCCTTGAATGTCAAAGAACACAAGGAAAACCAAGCATAGGTGATGTCATTGGTCCAAACAAGTTCTGGTTGGGCGGATCTCGTTGAAGATGATCGTACAGTACGGAGAAGGTTTGGGCCCATTGATGCAAACCGACCCACCGATCGCTTTAGCGGCCTCTAGCTCCTGAGCGCTGGAAATCCGCCTTGTTCCCCCCCAAATATCTAGTTCCGGCTCCTGAAAGACCAACCAGCGTACGTGTCAACAGCCTATGACTCTCTAGGAAAACTACCAAAATATGCCAAGTGAGACGGCGCGGACGTACGAACGAATGCCATGTCGAGGCTGCTTCATCTGGCCGGATGGAGATAAGGCTCACGCGGTCACGTGCAAAGACAGGACAAAGAGCCAGCTGCAACGCCAACGTATAAGTTATAGGGCCGTACCTGGACCTTGACGCAGTATGTATTCGATCAGATACAAGGGCGGTCGACAAGAGCCTCATGGCTGTCGAAATATCTCGCCTTACTGAGGCAGATATTCCTGGAGCAGTGGCAGCTATCCAGTATGTGACAATGCGACCCTACACGTTGTTATTTTTTTACAGACAAGCGTCACATCACAACTGACCATTGGCGTTTCTGGGGATAGGAGAAGCTTCAGTGATGATCCTTACGAGATGTGAGTGAACTCTTCTTTGTTTCTTTTTACTTGGCTAACGCGCAAATCGGTTCTAAAGATGGATGCACGACCAATCGATGGTATGCTCGTGATAGGTTACCAGCTGCAGCTGCACTGCTCGATGCTAATGTTGTGCCCGGACTCAGTTCAGCCCGCAACGGAATCGCGCATCGCTGACGGCGCGTTGTCGGCTGGGCATACGCAACGAGTTGTTTTATGTGGCCAAGGAGGCAGGCAGCGACGAGGTTCTTGGCGTGGCGATGTGGCTCCGGCCCCGACCGGTGGGCAAAAAGCAGTCGTGGGCCCAATGGGCCAACTCATGGCGCTTCTGGTTCTCGCAGCTGGCCGTGAACATGTGGCATGGCTGGGGAGGTCTAAACGTCAAGGTATGCCAGTGACCCGGTTTTATTACGCGGGGTCCTGCTCGTGTCCTCGTTCCCTCACCTGCCCGTTTCCCCTTTTCTTCCTTTTCTTCCCTTCGTCCAGCAGGCTAACAGAGGCCAGAGATACTACATCTTCAAGGCCGCACAGGCGCGGGCGATGGAGGCCGTCTGGGGCGAACCGCGTGGCTACTACTTCCTCAACACGCTTGCGACGGTGTCAGAAGCCCAGGGCAAGGGCATTGGACGGAAGCTGGTGTCCGTGGTGACGGAGCGAGCCGACGCCGAGCAGATGCCATGCTACCTGGAGTCGAGCAAGGCGCAGCCAAACATAGCGATCTACGAGCGATGGGGCTTCCAGCTGGCGAGGGAGATGATCTGTGACGACGAAGGGGACGTGTGCAAGCTATACTGCATGGTGAGGGCAGCGCGGCAGAAAGGGGAAGATTTTAGGGGTGAAGGGAAGGCGAAGACGGATCGATGACGGAGTGCCCAACAGCCCAAACAGGCCGGGCCAACTCCCGCTGACCCGACTTCGCAGCAGCGGCGCATTGGCGTTTCCCGATGGGTATTTGGTACAGGGCTGCTGGATACTATATATGTACGGATTAGTGAGGCTTTGTGGGGTGGCTCAGGAGGCGACGATAAGACAGTCTACATTCTCGTATTTGCTCCATGGGGGACAGACACATGCCACCGGAACGGCGGCTTCGACCTGTCGGATGCCAGTGCCGCATTCACAAGCCTCCCCAGCCATGGGGTAAGAAAGGGCGGCGACATGATCGACAAGTGATTGGGGGGGCTAGCTCTGTTTTTAAAAGGCGCAAAAAATCAGAAAAAGAGGATCTCGAGGCGGGGACGGTGACTAAGCTAGGAAATGGTCCGGGGAGCAATGACGCGAAAATTGGTCTGTAGCGGCGGAGTATTCGCGGGATTCCGGGTCTGTTGTTATCGAGCAGGAGGGCCTGCCAGGCTGGCAGGGAGCAGCAGCGGTGCGCTGGCCAATTGGGCCAACACCGAGCGGATTTTCGCCGGAGTTTAGGTGGGGCTCCAGGGAGCACAGCAATTGAGCTTAAAAAAAATTAGGGGCGCCAAAAAGGAAAAACTGGCGAGGAGTAATAAAGGCGGGAGGCGCTTGAGAAATTTATCTGGCCGCAAGCAGTGAGGAATCCGTCGTGCAACCCGTACACGCATCGATTTTCTTCCCGCAGCGTCGCTCAATTCATCGCGACGTACGAGCCGACACGAGAGCACTGCCGAGCTGCCGCGTGGCTAATTCGACCGACAGCTTTCGCCTGTTTCCGTGTCCGAGCTTTCATTGACTTGTGATGGCGAGCGCACAGCTGCGCAGCGTGCAGCTGCAGCAGGTGCGGCGGCTGTCGACCATGTCGTCGGGGCTGGGGGCCAGCAGCATGCTGGCGCGGGCGAGCAGCAGAGGCACAGTGGGCACAGCATCAGCACTGACGTCAGGGCGAGCAGCAGCTGGAGCGGGATTAGCAGGCGCGAGAGCAACGTCAGGCGGGCGGCAGCCAGGAGCCCTGCAGGTGGTACGATATGCGTCGACGACGGCGGCGACGACGGCCAAGGCGCCGAAGCGGTTCCGCAAGCTGCGCTGGGCCTGGCGGCTGACCTATCTCTCGGCCCTGGGGCTGGTGGGCTACATTGTGTACTCGGTGTACGAGGACCGGCAGCCGGGCACGCCGCTGCCTCGGGACCCGAACAAGAAGACGCTGGTGATCCTGGGGACGGGGTGGGGCTCGGTGTCGCTGCTGAAGAAGCTGGACACGGAGAACTACAACGTGGTGGTGATCTCGCCGCGCAACTACTTTCTGTTCACGCCGCTGCTGCCGTCGTGCACGACGGGCCTGATTGAGCACCGGTCGATCATGGAGCCGATCCGGACGATTGCGCGGACCAAGAACGGATCGGTGACGTACTACGAGGCGGAGGCGAGCTCGGTCGACCCGGAGCGCAAGGTGGTCAAGATCCGCGACGGGGCCGACGTGCGGGGCCGGACGACGGAGTCGGAGGTGGCCTACGACATGCTGGTGGTGGGCGTGGGCGCCGAGAACGCGACGTTTGGCATCCCGGGCGTGCTGGAGAACTCGTGCTTCCTCAAGGAGATTGGCGACGCGCAGCGGATCCGCAAGAAGATTATGGATTGCGTCGAGACGGCGGCGCTCAAGGACCAGACGCCCGAGGAGATCGACCGGCTGCTGCACATGGTCGTGGTCGGGGGCGGGCCGACGGGCGTCGAGTTTGCCGGCGAGCTGCACGACTTTTTCGAGGACGACATCAAGAAGCTGATCCCGGCAATTGCCGACCGCTTCCGCGTGACGCTGATCGAGGCGCTGCCCAACGTGCTGCCGAGCTTCAGCAAGCAGCTGATCGACTACACCGAGAGCACGTTCAAGGAGGAGGAGATTGCCATCCACACCAAGACCATGGTCAAGCGCGTGACCGACAAGGCCGTCGAGGCCGAGGCCAGCCGCCCGGACGGGTCCAAGGAGCGCGTCGTCTTCCCCTACGGGCTGCTCGTCTGGGCCACCGGCAATGCCCTGCGCCCGCTCGTGCGGGATCTCATGGGCCGCATCCCCGCCCAGAAGGACTCGCGTCGCGGCCTGGCCGTGAACGAGTATCTGGTCGTGCAGGGCGCCCGCGACATCTGGGCCGTCGGCGACTGTGCCGTGGCTGGCTATGCGCCCACCGCCCAGGTGGCCTCGCAGGAGGGCGCCTTCCTGGCCCGCCTGTTCAACAACATGGCCCGCACGGCCGTTCTCGAGGACCGCGTCCGCTCGCTGAGCGCGTCGCTCAACCTGCAGCCCGGCACCGACGCGCCGGCGGCCAGCCGCGAGATCGAGGAGGCCGAGCGCCAGCTGCGCCGCATCAAGGACATCAAGCCGTTCCACTACTCGCACCAGGGCTCGCTGGCCTACATTGGCAGCGAAAAGGCTGTCGCCGACATTGCCTGGTTCAACGGCAACTTTGCCTCGGGCGGCAGCATGACCTTTTTGTTCTGGCGGAGCGCCTACCTGTCGATGGTCTTTAGCAGTGAGTTTTTTTTCCTTTTTTTTCTTTTCTTCTTTTTTTTTCTTCCTTTTTTTCTTCCTTTTTTCTTCTTTTTTTTGCGTCTTGTTCTATTCTCTTTCATCCTAACATCACAGGCCGCAATCGTCTCCTCGTCATCAACGACTGGATCAAGTCCAAGCTCTTCGGCCGCGATATTTCCCGCGAGTAGCCGCTGCCGGAGAGTAGCCGCTGCTGCCCGTCTCTCGTTTGCTCTTTCCCTTGTATCCTCCCCAGTGTCCCCACTGTTCTTGCGATCTTATAGACAATTTTCTTTTTACTCTGCGGGAACCCTTACTCTGCAATACATCTCCAAATCCACCACCTTGACTATGCTTCCACTGCAATGAGCTCCGTCTGCACATCCCACGCCCGGTCCAGCCCCTGCGGCTTGCGGAACACCGTCGTCCAGACCCCACCGGCCTCCTCTGCCCCGATCACGGCCGTGTGCACGCGAGCGCCTTCGGGCAGGTCAAACGGTGCTTCTGTGCTCAACTGCTTCTGTATCGCCGGTTCCGTGAACAGCGCTGGGGTCTCGACCAGCCCGGTCTCGACCAGCCCGGCCTCGTCGTCCCCTTCGCTGCTGGGTTCATCAGTGAATGACGGCGTAAACAGCCCAAAACGCCCAAAACCGGTCGGGTCAGTCGGGTCGGCCAGCTCTTCGTCCAAGGCCCAGTCCAGCTCTTGTGCGTCCTCGCCCTTCACCATCACCGTGCCACCTTCTTCCATTTGCACAATGCGCGTGGCAATGGCGCCCAGCGTGTCGGCTCGCCACAGGTTCTCCCGCCGGCCGCGTCGGCGTCTCAGTAGCCCCAAGGCAGCACGCCGCACCAGCGGGTGGCGGCACTTGGTGGCCACGTAGTACAGCGCTGGGATGACGCGCGTCTCGAGCATGAACACGGCTGGCGGGCCGGCCGCTGCCTGGCGGTGGCGCTGCTGCGGCTGGTAGCTGCCGGCTTTGCTGCCGGTGGGAAAGGCCGGGCACTGGTGCTCGGCATCGAGGACGGAAGCGGCCAGCGAGACGATGGACGAGAAGGTGGCCAGATGGGCGTCAAAGACCATCTCGGACGTGGCGAGGGCCGTGGACAGCCAGACGGTGGCGATGCCGAGGTGGATCTCGAGAAGAGCCATGGCGGTGCCCAGCGTGGCCGATGCCCCAGCGGCCAACTGGCTGACTCGGAAGAGGGTCTGGGCGACTCGGAGCTGAGTCAGCTGGCGGTTGAGACGCTGCTGTTCGGCCTCGAGCGAGCTGCTGCTGCGCCACGGCCGGCCCGACGGCGCGTACTTGGCCCTGCGTGCCTGCTGGGTGAAGCGCAGGACGGCATCGACAAAGTCGTAGAGCGAGCAGCGCAGGCTGTGGATGGACGAAAACGAGTCGGGTCCAGACCCATGGCTGCTGTGCTGCAGCGAAATCGGCAGCACGACCGGGTTGCCGCCAAAGAGAAAGGACGTCATGTTGAGGCGGGTGTAGAGCGGCACGAGGTGCTGGCGCACAACGACCATCTCGGGGTCGGCCGCGTTGTCCAGAGCACCTCCGCGGGCCAGCTGGCTGAGAATGTGCCGGCCCTTTTCGAGGTGTAGCAGGGCCTCCTTATCCTTGCCCTGCATGACCTCGATGCAGACAAAGAGCACGCAGGTCATCAGGGGGGCCACCGGGTGCTTGAGCGGCGACCCGGCACAGCTGGCCGTCCGGTCACGGCCCTTTTTGCGCCCAACCGCACGCATGGCCTCGAGCAGACAGCCGATGGCCAAGTTGTACTGGCGCAGGGCAAACGGACGGCCGGCCGTCTGCGTCTGCGTCTGCGTCTGCGAGGACGCAGCCAGAAAGGCCTCGTGCAGGCTGCTGACGGCGAGGGCGGCGTGGCGCACAGCCGGTTCCGTGTGGCAGACCTGGAGGACGAGCACGCGCCAAAAGGCCGCATCGAGGTCGCCGGCGAGGCTGGGCGCCGTGATGCGCTGGAAAAAGTCAAACGCCCGCCGTTCCTCGGACGACAGCCAGCCGGGACCCAGGCCAGGAACGACAGTAGCAGGAGCTGCAGCAGCAAAAGGCGCAGAAGCAGGAGAAACAGCAGCCGGGACGGCAACGGCCTCGGCATAGACCTCCGCACTGGAGACGAGAGGACGGCGTCGGCGGTGACGCATGGCCAGAGCAGCTGCGTCGAGATAGCCGTCGCACTTGCGGCCGGTGTCGGTGCAGCGCCGGCAGTACGGCTTGGCCTCGTCGCACTTGACCTTACGTGTTCTGCCTGGGGAGTCAGATCAGAGGAGGGAGAGGGAGAGAGGAGACGGGAACATGAAGCGAGACGAACTTGCAGGTGATACAGCCCGAGCGGACCTTTTTCGACCCTTTCCGGCCGCCACTCTGGGGCAGCGGTGGATGGCCGCCGTCGTCGCCACTCTCCATGGCTGATCGACGAAGTGGACGTCGGTCGGGTGAGGTTCAAAGATCGAGGGTACCCCTCAATTGTGGCCGTCTAGCTTTCGATGCAGTCGGAACGAAAACACTGGTGCCGACCGGCCGCCCTCGAATTCCGTCGAGGCATTGGGTGCTTGGATCGGGGGCCGCACACAGGGGGACTGACTGCAGTCTTTGCCGTTGGCGAGTAGCGACAGCCATCAGCCTGAAGGGGAGGGGACGAGGGAACGGGAGGGGGGGCGACGGTGTGGCTGGCTATCATATGCGCATGTAAGATCCTCGTAAAGATACCGCTGCCGGCTGTGTCTTGGTGCTATCTCGACGCACCGGCAGCGTCCCTTGTCGTGCTTTGCCGGTCCGGCTTCTTGTCCGTCCTGTCTAGACGATGCAGATGGTCCTTTTCGGCTTGCAGTCCTTACAAAGTATCTCCCTAATTCCCTAAACCGTTGCGATGCTCCAGAGGGCCTAGACCGTGGGCCGACGTACTGCTACCGTCGCGGCCGACCCGCGTGCGTGGCCTGCTGGGTACCTCTACTTGCGTCGCTCTGGCCGGAAGTCGCCTGCGGTTGCCTTGTTGTGTCCGGCCTCCTCTGCACCTTCCTGTTCTTGCCCCTCCCCTGATGGCAGGCCCACCTGCAACTATCGTCAGCTTCGCCATTGCCTCCTTGGCTCTCTTCTCCCGTCCTTTTTCCTCGGCCGCTTGTCTGCTTTTTGCCTACTGCTGTCGGTCAACGGTCCAACACCCCCCCTCTCCCAATCGACGCCAACGCTGCCGTCAATCACCCCATCCAGCCGTCTCCACCACCCTGTGACCAAGCTCCAGCCTCCTGCCGGCTCTTCAGCTGTCCGGCCTCCCGTCCGATCCTTGGCCTCACTGTCTGTCGGACCCAGTCAACCGTCCACACGTGAACCAGTCAACTCCCCGTCAACATCCAGGCAACCAGGCTGTCAGCCTCCCAAACGGCGAAACCCAAAGGCGAAAACGGCACCGTTGTGGCGGCCTCTTTCTTCGCTGTCCGTTGACACCGCCTGCTCACTGCAAGTCCCCCCTCTATCCTCTTGCCCGTGGTCTGCAGACCGGCTGCCTAATCCCCGGGCGTCCTTCCTCTACGGGCGCCTAACCCCGCTCTTGTACATTGGTTTTCTAACAAAATAGCGACTCTGGCTGGCCGGCAAGGCGCCTAAATCCCAAACGTCATTGCTAACCACTGAAAAAAATCTTTTCTCGTCAATTTCCAGTCAACAGAATTTATCAAACAAGGCCAAAAAATAGCACAAAAAAGGCAACTAGAGAAAAAAACAGCCACTCCGCATTCTTCTCAGAGCCCTCCCCTATTCCCTCTTCCGACCTCCCCGTCCTATCCCACCACCGTCTCGCCGTTCTACTGCATCGCCGCATCGCCGTCTCGCCGTCTCGCCGTCTCGCCGTCTCGCCGCCTCGCCGCCTCGCCGCTTCACTGCTCCCCCACCACCTCCTCACTCTTTGCCCCCCTCTCCCCTCCTTGAGGCGCGTGCGCTCTTGTGGGTGCATTGTGGCTTCGCCTTAACCTCGTCCTTTTCGTCTCCGAGCCAGAAAACCCCGCGCAGCCGTCCACATACCACCACACACGTCTTCACCATGGGTCAGACACTATCCGAACCTATCGTCGACAAGGTATGTCCAGACTCGTCGCGGCCCTGGGCCCCGGCATCCTGCAGTGAAGTCTTTGTTTTGTTGCCGACTATGCCGCGTGACAAATCCACCCTCTTTGCCTGATACGGCTCTCGCGTGCGCCCTTGGTCTTTGCACCGTCACGGCCCAACCGCACCACGACGGATCATCCAGTGCTCAGTCCGGCGGCCTCGACCCTGCAACGACACTGTCCCCTATCCGGAACTCCATTTTGGGCTTTCCGGACACGTCTTTGCGGCAATGCCCGCCTCATACCCCGCCAACCCCCTCTCGGCAGACGTGGACGCCGTGCCAACGCGCTGCTGCCGCATTGTCCGGCCGTTTTGATGCTTCACGCTGCCATGACGTTCTGTCGCTGACGAGATTCCCTTCCTTTAGACGTCAGAGAAGGGCGAAGATGAACGCCTCATTTACGGCGTGTCGGCCATGCAAGGCTGGCGCATCAGCATGGAGGATGCACACACGACCGTCCTGAACCTGCTCGAAAAGAAGCCGAACGAGGCCAAGGGACACGGCTCCAAAATCAGCTTTTTTGGTGTTTTTGACGGTCATGGCGGAGATAAAGTCGCCTTATTTGCCGGAGAGAACATCCACCACATTGTGTCCAAGCAGGACGCTTTCAAGAAAGCCAATTACGACCAGGCCCTCAAGGATGGCTTCCTGGCTACCGACCGGGCCATTCTGAACGGTACGCAAGAGAGCATGCACCCGATTGTGGAGACGTGCAGAGGACACGGGGGCGGTTCCTGTTTTGGTCGGAATACTGACACGCGTCACGGCAGACCCGAAATACGAAGAGGAGGTCTCTGGCTGCACGGCGTGTGTGGGCCTCATCACAGACGACAAAATCTACCTTGTGAGAATACTTTTTGCTCTTGACGACTGCTATGGCTGTGGGCTGACTAAATGCACAGGCGAACGCTGGTGATTCGAGAAGCGTCTTGGGCGTTAAGGGCCGTGCGAAGCCACTTTCATTCGACCACAAGCCACAGAACGATGGTAAGGAGCAGCTCCGTTTCATCTGGACCGGACCCGACCGGACGGCGTTCTAACCAGCTTCTCTAAACAGCGGAGAAGGCGCGGATCACAGCCGCTGGCGGCTTTGTCGACTTTGGCCGGGTGAACGGCAACCTCGCGCTGTCTCGTGCCATTGGCGACTTTGAGTTCAAGAAGAGCGCCGAGCTGGCCCCTGAGCAGCAGATTGTCACTGCCTACCCGGACGTGACTGTCCACGAGCTGGGCGAGAACGACGAGTTCCTCGTGATTGCATGCGATGGTACGTACTGGGCTACTTTTACTAGAAGATGGCAGACGTGCATGCTGACGGTGCGTGCATAGGCATCTGGGACTGCCAATCGTCGCAGGCTGTTGTCGAGTTTGTGAGACGCGGCATTGCGGCAAAGCAGGAGCTGGACACGATCTGCGAGAACCTGATGGACAACTGTCTGGCGTCGAACTCGGAGACTGGGGGTGTGGGCTGTGACAACATGACCATGCTCATCATCGGCTTCCTGCGGGGACGGAGCAAGGAGGAGTGGTACGAGGAGATTGCACGAAGGGTGGCGAACGGAGACGGGCCCTGCGCACCGCCCGAGTACGGTAAGTAGTCTAGCCTTGGTCGTCGCGAGCTTGTTCGGCTTCTTGTTCCGGCACGTGTTCCTGACAAGTACGTTTTCCCGCCCTGCAGCCGAGTTCCGGGGTCCCGGGGTGCACCACAACTTTGACGACAGCGACAGCGGCTATGACATTGAGCCGGAGGGTCGGTCACACTCGTTTGGCGTTGGCGGACACAACGGGCGGATCATTCTTCTGGGAGACGGGTCAGAGGTGCTGACGGACTCGGACGACACGGAGATGTTTGACCGGGAAGACAAGGATCTGGACAGCCAGGTGTCCAAGGCATCGACGGTCAAGGACGAAAACGACAAGGTGACGGTGAAGACGGAGAGCAAAGAGGAGAAAGTGAAGCTGGAAGATGTGGTCACGCGGCCAGCAGCAGCTGCGGCGACGACGACGGGAGCAGTGAAGCAGGAGGCGCCAGAAGAGGAGAAGAAGTCGTGACTCACACGGCAGTGAGCAAGGGGAGGGCGAGACAGGGCGTTGAGGAGGCGAGGAAGAGGCGTTGAAGACGATCAGGAGCCGCTGCCATGGCTTGTTGGTGTGATTTTGGCGGTGCGGTGCCGAATCAACGGGCTGATTGAGCTCTCTTTGATAATTGGTCGAGGGGGTTTGGAGGAGAAGAGGTCGAGCTGTCTGTGTCTGTGTATTCCGTGTTTATGTTTTATGCCTTCTTTTTTCTTGTCGTTTCCTCGGGTCTTGCTCTTGTGTTTTTTTGCGTGCTCATATATCAACAAATCATCAGACTTGGCCTTTCCGTCCAGACCAAGCGAGCATATTTTAACGAGCCGTGGCCGCAGTCTTGTGGCCGGGGTTTTGGGCAGGGTTTAGGCGGAGAGCATGAGGGGATCGCCGAAGAAGGAAGGTCACGTATGTTAAGAGGTGGGGCCGCATCGGGTACAATACAAGGTCTATTTTTGAGTGTTGCAGCAGTGCAGCAGAGCACGTGTCTAGCATGAAATCGTACAATGACTGGGGGGGTTCTTTTCTTTTTTTCTTTTTGGTTTGGGGGCAGCATGGCCGTCAAGCTGCAGGATGGCACGTCTTGCGCACGTATATATTCATGTAAGCGGTTTTGGGGGGGGTTGTGTTTCGGTATCGGCTCTCGGTCTCGGGGGTGGCTTTTGAGCGTTTCCGGCGGAGCTGGATGCGCAAGAGAGACAACTCGTCGCTGGGGCTGCGTCTGTTGCCGACGGTGTCGTTGCTGCCGGTGAAGCGATGGCGCAGCAGCTCGTTGTCGAGCCGGAGGGCCTCGTGCAGGGCGTCGCCGAGCGGCATGATAGGCACCCAGCCCTGGTAGCGATGGGCGAGGCGGCCGCTAATCATATTTCCCAGACAGGCCAAAGGCGAGGCGGGCTTTGGGGCGTCGGCGGCGACGATGCCGGCTCGCAGCACGTGGGACAGGCGCTGCTCGTCTTCGGGCGAGAGGAACTCCTTGTCGGCGGGCTTTCCGCGGTTGGAGCCGCCGCCCTGGCCGGCGAGCAGCTGACCGACACGCTTGCGCATCCAGTGGCTGGTCTGGCGAGCGGCGCTCGCATAGTGCCAGACGACGCCGAGGACATGCGGCAGGCGGCGATGCCAGGCAATTTCGAAGAGCAGCAGGTAGGTGATCTCGTCGGGGGAGGCGGGGAAGACGGTGGGAGAGGGAGAAGGAGAGGGAGAGGGAGAGGATGGGGATGAGGATGAGGGAGAGGGCAAACTTGAGGATGAAGATGACGATGACGACGTTGGACATGTCTCGAGCTGTCCGGTTGGCATCTGGCGGACGACGTCAATGGCGCAGCGCAGCGAGTTCTGGACCTTGCAGTGTGTGAGGACGATGTTGTAGGTGGCCGCTCTGGGCGGCTGGGCGCCAATGTAGCGGTGCTGGCCGGCGTCGCCGTGGTCCTGCCAGCTGTCGGGGTCGGTGGGGAGGGGGGGGCGCATGAGGGCGATGAGGCGGCGGCAGTCGTGGAAGCGGCCGTGGGCGGCGAGGACGTCGAGGGTGCGGTGGGCGGCGTCGCGGCCGAGCCAGCGGGGGCCGTAGCGGGCGGACTGGCGGTGGAGGAAGCGGTCGAGGTCAAAGGGGTGGGGTGTGGCCACGTGACTCGGAGTATGGTCAGTCACGTGATCAGTGACATGGCCAGTCACGTGGTCCTGTGCCAGATCTCGCTCGGCGTCGTGGTGGACCAGCTCGGGGGCGACGCGGCGGACGGCGGCGGGGCTGTCGAGCAGGCGGTGGGCGTGCATGGCGTGCAAGACGTGATGCTTGACCTCCTCGCTGGCAAAGAGGCGGAGGAAGAGGAGCCAGGAGTCGAGGTCGGGGGCGTGGCCGCGGCCGCGCATCAGCAGCAGGGTGGCGCCAAAGTTGCGGAGGTCCTGGGACTTGACCTGGGAGGCGAGCATGGCGTTAAAGGTGGGAGTGTCGAGCGGCAGGCCGACCGCCTCGGCGCGGACAAAGAGGGCGCGGGCATCGGGCCGGAAGGCCTCGCCGAAGCGGCAGACGTAGGCGAGGGCCATGCGCAGGGCCGCGGTCGAGAGGGCCGGGCGGGCGGCGTCGTCGGCAAAGACGGCCAGCAGCAGGTCGACGACGGCGCGGTTGTGGGGGGTAGGGGGGTCG
The DNA here is from genome assembly GCA_001455505.1 of Leptographium lundbergii. Lineage (NCBI taxonomy): Eukaryota > Fungi > Ascomycota > Sordariomycetes > Ophiostomatales > Ophiostomataceae > Leptographium > Leptographium lundbergii. Next base: position 130,661 of record LDEF01000024.1, read on the forward strand.
TCGTCGTGGCCGGGCGGGTCGTCGTCGTAGGGGTCCGGGTCGCCGTCGTCTAGCCGGTCCGGCCGGCCGTTTGTGAGGGCGGCCACGTAGTGCTCGAGGGCGTCACGTGACCACGTCGGCGGCCGGGGAATGTCGTGGACGCTGTGGCGCAAGCGGTAGGGCCGGAAGACGGGGTCGTCTCGGCGCCTGGCGTCGTTGCGGCGGTGGGACGTGGAGACGAGGCGCCAGGCCGCTGGCGGGTCGGAGACGGTGGCCTCGCTCTCTGGCTCCGCCGGCAGGTTGGCTGGCACGTCGACGGGCACGGCGTCTCGGAGCCGCAGCAGCTCGGCGGCGGCCTGTCGGATGGCCGTCTCGGTGCCGGAGAGGGTGATGAGGTAGTGGTGGGCAGTCGGGTCTTTTCCCTCGCTCCGCCCTCGCTCACACTCCTCTGCCACCCCCTCATACAGCCGCAGGACGCAGTCGGTCCGGTCGCGGATCGCCCAGAGGCTTCCGTCGGTGCCGCGGAGGAGCTCGCCGACGGCGAGGCTGTCGCGGCCGAGGGCGAGCGCGACGGCCTCGCGATGCCAGCCGCCGGCCAGGGGCAGTGCCAGGGGCAGCAGCCGGCTCGTCATCGTCCTGGCCGCCGCCGTCCCCTCGGCCAGCCGCCGCAGGATCGCCCGCCAGTCCGGCAGCGGCCGCCGCTGCGCCTGCCGGATGGCCTCGAGCCGCGCCTGCCGGATCAGCGACCGCTGGTGTGCCAGGCGGCTGCGCCGCGTCTCGCCCGGGTGCCCGTACCGCCGACACGGCGCCACCAGCGCCGACAGCGAAGACCCCCCGTCGCCGCCCGGACCATGCAGCGGGTCACGTGACAGGCTGTCCATCAGCACCGCCCCGGGAGACGTTGCCCGTTGTTCGCTCGCATCCCCCCACTCTCCCAGCCTGCCGGCCAGTTCCGCCTCCTGCTGCCGCCGCCGCTCCTCGGCCTCGCGCGCCAGCACAGGCCACGACACCACCAGCCGGCCGCCGCCGCCGGCCGCCGCCGCGCTCCCCGGCTCCTGGTCGGCTGTCATGCCGCTCGTCGCCGCCGTCGTCGTCGCGGGCAGCACCCTGCTGCCGCTGCCTCCCACACCGCTGCCATACCACCGTCCGGCCCGCCGGCTCGGACGCGTCGCAGCCATCGCTCCTCGGCTGCCGCCAAAAAGAAGCGGCCTCACTCTCCTCCATTGTAGCTCCACGCGCGGGGGCATTGATGCATCGGGCGCTATACCAATGCCGGGACCATGACGTCGGGGGATTCCGGTCTCGCCGAGGGCTCGCTCGTCGCAGTGGCGCTGTAGTACTGGGCCGTCTCTGCCTGTTCGGCCGTCTCTGTGTCGTCTAGGTTGTACGAATATTTCTCGTTATCGCGATAGCCGCTCGGACACTTGTTTTTCCGACCCGTCTGCATACGTGCAATAGGGGGTATATGAATAACTGCTACCAGACTCTCACGTTTCCTCTTCCTCCTGCGCCATGGCCTTGACGTCGCTCCAGTACTCCAGCCGACGGACCTCTTCGTCGGCGTGTCGCACGGCTGCCGCCAGATAGCCTACGCGGCGTCTCTGTGCCGCGTCCCCCCCCTCCTCCACGGCCGCGTCGTGGGCTGCTGTCAGGCGGGTCAGCAGCGTCCGTCGCGGCGCCTGGAAGACGAACTGGGCCATGACGTCGTGCATCACGTCCTGCAGCCGTACCAGGTCTTCGCCTGCGTGTGCGAGGTAGTTGTCGACCGCCTCGATCTTCTCGCGGTCGATGCGCGCCCCGTGCAGGAACCGCATCAGCACGTCCGTCTTGTCGATGACGTCTGGCATGGCCATGAGCTCCTCGCTCTCGGCCGCCTCGTCCCGGCCTGCTCCGTCCAGCTGGCCCGCGTCGATGCTGCACCTGCTGGCCCCTCTGCTCGAGCTGCGCCGCGTCTCGGCCGCCGGCAGGACCACAAAGTAGTCGGGGTTCAGCAGGTGCGGGTCGGCCAGCACGTCGCCCTCGCCGCCGGCCGCATACGCCGCCACGGCCGCCGCGCTGGCCGACCGGGCCGCCCGCTTGACGCGCTTGCGCGTCCAGGCGCGGCGCCGCACAAACGAGCTGTACCAGGTCGGGCCGTGCCAGGCAAAGGCGCGGGCAAACATGAACGAGTACTGCCAGCCGTCCTCGTCGGTGCCGTCGTCGTGGTGGATGCGCCAGCCCGGCCACGCCCACTGCCACGTCGGGTCCGGCACCTGGGCCGTCCGGATGTCCGTCGGGCTCGTCCTGTTGGCCGCGTTCGTCCACGGCGACGGGTCGAGGTTGCCGAGCGCCTGCGCCGAGAAGAGCGCCATGCCGCAGAGGAAGCAGCCCCGCTCGTTCTCGTACAGCACGTCGACCGCCTCGGCCGTCTCGACCCCGGCCCCGCCGCCCGGACGCAGGTCGCTGCGGCCGCGCGGTCGTGGTGGCGGCCGGTCCAGAGCCGCCCTCGTCCCCGGCGTCACGGTCACCGGCGGCAGGCCCGCGCGGTCGCCGTCCGTGTCGCCACCGTCGCCGTCTGCATTGTCAAACAGATGGATCTCGTGGTCATAGTCGCTGTCCTTGAGCGGAGGAGCACGGCGCGAGCTGCGATTCGTTATCCTGGGCATCGCGGGCCGGAGGACGGAAATGAATGTAGGGATTCCAAAATGTATGACGCGTGATCAATGCTCGTATCCAGTAAAGTACACTAGAGCAGAGCTGCAGGGCTCCACTCTGGGCCCACACGCCCTGGACGAGTAAGCCGATAGGCTTGCGGGGAAGGAACGATTGCCGAGAACAGCGTTTACGTCATGGCGAATCGAGCACTGCTATATAAGGATTGGGGATCATGCCGTGATAGTCTCCCGATCTGACTTCTGTTGCCGATTCGCACAACTGCTGCCCACCGATCCGCACTCTTACCGTCTCATCAACATCATCGCCCACCATGTCTCGCTCTCGCATGCCCGTCATTCTCGGCACCGCCGTCGTCGCCGGTGCCGGCTACTATCTCTACAGTGCCGGCGGCAATCCCAAGGCGGCCGAGGCCAAGCTCGAGAGCGATCTCCGGTCTGTCCGCGACAAGGCCACGACCACCGGCCAGCAGGCGCACAGCGAGGCGCAGAACTTTGGCGCCCAGGCCGGCGCCAAGGTCGACGAGGCCGTAGGTGGTGTCGACCTTGTGCATGCCGAGGCAGACTGCTAATCCAAACCTCTCAGCGAAACAAGGCAAACCAGCAGTATGCCCGCGTCTCGGCCGAGGCCCGCGATGCCGCCGACAGCGCTGCCAAAAAGGCCGAGGCCTACGCCAAGGACGCCCAGGCCCGCATCAACCAGGGCGCCGACGCCTTTGACAAGAAGGTCGAGGAGACGGCGGCCAAGACGAAGAGCAGCGTGTCTGGGTGGTTTGGGGGGAAGTAGGGAAGCAGGTATCATGTGCTTAGTCAGCATATGTCCATGTAATTATCCATACATTAACAGGTACTCCGTTGTCCTCACCGCTGTTCCCGATATAGAGATATCGGTTCTGTGTACGGAGTACTGCGATAACCCTTTCAAGTATTAGCGCCTACCTGTAAAGCAGTAAGTAATAGTGGATTAACCGCTAAGCTCCGTCTCCGTACGTATCTTACAATACTCGATACTGTCTACTGCCAATGATGCATTAAAGCAGTGGACAGACGTCCGTAGTCCACTTCTCCAGCTCCCGACACCTCAACACTTCGTCTCTCCCCCTCCCTCACGACAGCCCGGCCGCGACCATCTTCAAGACCTCCTCCACCGTCTTGCCCGCGTTCTTCGGGCTCTTGGCCACGGCCTGCCAGTGCTCGCCGTGGCGCGGGTCGTTTTGCACGCACTTGGCCACGACCTCGGCCAGCTTCTCGGCCGTGCCGTGCTGCAGCAGGAAGCGGTAGTACCAGGCCCAGGCGTCGCCGGCGTCGGGGTCGAGCACGAGCGCCTTCTCGAACCAGTTCTGGGCGCGCTCGAGCTTGCGCTCGGCCCAGAAGACGCGGGCCACGGCCACGAACAGGAGCGGATCGTTGTCGACCTGCTTGATGGCCTCGAGCGAGAGCGGCTTGCGCTGCGTGCGCGGCTCGAGCTGCCAGATCCGCTCGGCCCAGAGCAGCCCGCTGCGCGGCATCTGGCGCAGCGCCGTGGCCATGAGCGCGCGGGCCTGGGCCACGTTGCCGGCCCGCCGCTCGACCCGGACGAGCTCGCACCAGAGGGCCGGCGATCGCGGCACCGCCTGACGAGCCCGGTCGAGCACGCTCCGGGCCTTGACCACGGCGCCGGCCGCCTCCTCGAGCCGGGCCAGCAGCAGCCAGAGCGCAACCGAGCCCGGCACCGCCTTCACGCCCGCCGCATACGCTGCTCGCGCCTCGGCCACCCGCCCCAGGTCCTCCCCGTAGATCTGCCCCTTGAGCATCCACAGCTTCGCCGCCCCCGGAAACAGCACAAGCGCCTCCTGCACCAGCGCCAGCGCCGCCTCGCTGCCCCCGTCCGTGCCGTGCTGCCGCTCAAATGCCACGCTGCGCATCCACACCCGGTCTGTCGGCGCGTTCTGTCGTGCCGTCGACAGCAGCTCGCGCGCCCGCTCCACGAACCCGTTCTCCGCCTCCAGCTTCACGGCCGCCAGCCAGATGTCCTCGTTGTTCGGGTTCTGGCTGAACGCCCGTCCCAGCACCCGTCGCGCCTCGTCCAGCTCGCCGGCCGCCAGCCGCTCCTTGGCCAGCATCATCCACAGCACCTCGCTGTGCGGCACCGCCTCCACCGCCCGCTCCAGCACCCCAAACTGTGCCTCCCGGCTGCCGTGGCTGCGCTCCAGCTCTGCGGCCGCCAGCCACAGCGTCCGGCTGTTGACAAACACCTGCAGCGCGTGTCCGTAGATCGCCCGTGCCGTCGCGTATCGGCCCCGGTTCGTGCTCTCGCGCGCGTCCTCCATCCACGTGTCCTTGCGGTCGTCGTCCTCGTCCAGCCCCCAGCCGACCGTCTCGCGCACGATGCTGCCGCACGTCTCCACCGCCCCTTCGGCCTCGCACTTCTCCGCCTCGGCCAGCCACTCTTCCCGCTTCGGCATCGCCCCCTCCTTCGCCAGCGACTGCACCGCGCTCCGCATCACGTTGCCCTTGCTCGTCTCGCCCAGCTGCTCCTGCAGCCGGGCGGCCGCGATCCAGATCTCGTGGGACGTCGGCACCGCCTTTCGTGCTCGGTTCAGCACCGCCTTGGCGTTCTTTGGGCTCTCCAGCCGCGCCAGCGCCAGCCACAGGTCGATCGACGCCGGGATCAGCTCCGTCGCCTTGGCCAGCAGCAGCCGCGCGTCCTCCGCGTCCTCCTCCAGGTTGACCGCCTCCTTCCACAGCGCCTCCGACTCGGGGATGTGGTCCAGCGCCCGCCGCACCACCCGCTTCTTCGACAGCGGGTCGCTCTCCAGCTTCATCGCCTCCACCCACAGCCGCACCGACCGCCGGTTCGCCTTGATCGCCTCCGCCGCAATCACCTTGGCGTTCCGGCTCTCGTTCAGCCGGATGTTCTCCAGCCACACGTCCTCGCTGCGCGGGCAGTGCTGACACCCCCGCGCAATCACGTTGCGTGCTGCCACCACCTTGCCCGCCAGCTCCTCCACCCGTGCCGCCGCGATCCACCCCGGCGCGCTCGTCGGGTTCGACTCCACCGCCGACTTGAGCAGCTTGCGCGCAAAGTCCACGTCGCTCACGCTCGCCTTCTCGGCCGTCTCCAGCTTGTTCAGCGACGTGATGTACCCCTTGGGGTCCACGCTCGTCGACGTCCCCAGCACCGAGCTCGTCCCGCTCGTCGTCTGCGACGCCTGGTCCAGGTGTGCCTGCAGCACCTTGTCGCGTGCCGCTCCGATCTTGGCAAAGTTGGTCATCGTCCCGTCTGTCGTCGATGTCGCCGCCCCGTCGTCCGCCACCGTCGTCCCCAGCTCGCCCGCGTCTCGCGCTGCCGCCAGCACCGTGTCCGGCACCGCATAGAACCGCTGTCGCTGTGCCTCCCGGTTCCGCTTCGTCTTGCCCGTCATGTCCTTGACGTCCGGCAGGTTCAGCCACTCCTCCGCCGACACCGTCCCCAGTGCCCGCTTCAGGTCGGCAAACTGTGCCTCGATCTTGGGGTTCTGACGCTCGTATTCGTCCTCCTCCAGCCGCTCGCGTGCTTCCCGTTGTTTTTGCCGCCGCTTGGCCATCCGCTCGTCCACTTCCTGCCAGATCTTGTCGGCCTCCTCGTCGTCCTTCTCGTAGATCCCGCCGGCGAACAGCCCGACCTCGTTGTCCGGATCCTGGTACCGACCCTCACCCTCGTTGTCGCCGCCGCCCTCCTTGCCCTCCCCTTCGGCCTTGCTCTGCAGCTGCTGTGCCCGCTTGGCGATCGCCGCCTTCATCTGCTCGTCTGTCGGCCCGACATGAGTCGGTCCCAGGTCGGAGCGCGTCACGAAGCTCGTCGCGCCTCGGCCCACGCCCGCAACATAGTTTTCCGGCGCCTTTTGGTTCAAAAAGTCGGGGAAGCTCGCCATCTTTGCCGATTCCGCCGCCTGCTGCCACGCTGTCGATAGGTTGGATGGTAGAGTGTCGAAAAAAATCCGGGGAACAAGCTCCAACTTTTTGGCGAGGCAAGTGCTTATGTAAGCAGTACGATATCCGATAACCCGATTACTACTCCGTGAACATGCACATATACGATCAATGCGCTGTCATTACAAACAAATGCTTCACGTCGCCAGACGCGCCAACATACAGATGTCACTATTAAAAATCCTACAAAACCCCGTTTTTCCTCGGCCCGTCCTCCTGGTCTACCGGCCGCCCTGCTGCATCTTGAGGATCTCATTCTGGTACCGCATCTTGAAGCCGTTGGTCAGAGCCCGCATGTCGGGGTAGGCCACCTTGAGCAGCTCGAAGCCCTTAGGGATCACCCGCACCGGCCACGCGTTCACCCGCGTGTTCCGGTTCACCTTGAAGCACAGGAAGAAGTAGCCGGGGTGCTTGCCGTCGATGCAAAAGGCGTACGAGGACCGGTTCGGATTGGCGTCCATGTAGGTGGTAAGCCATTTTTCTGATTTGTCAGCACAGAAACAGTAACAGAAAGAGAGAAACAAAAGGAAACAAGAGAAACAAAAAAAAAAAAAAACTCACCAATATCTGCCCGCGTCCCCTTTTGAAACTTTTCGTTCTGCATCATCTCGTCCACCTTCTTGGCCATGGCCTTGACGTGCTCCACAATCAGCTCGTCCAGGTCCGTGTACGAGTACTTGCCGCCGATGCGCAGCAGCCGCCCGACCGAGAACTCGTTCTCCTTTTGCAGCTCCAGCACGTCAATGTGCTCGTACACGCCGTCGGCCACCTTCCACGTGACGACCAGGTGGTCGTTGCCGCGCGACGACGTCCGGATGACCATGTCGCCGGCCGCCTGCGAGCCCAGGTACTCCTCGGCCTGGGTGGCATTGAAGGGCCGGAAGAGCGGGTGCTTGATCACGCGCTGGGTCCGGCCGGTCGTCTTGTCCTTCTCCGTCATGTCCTCGCGGTCCTGGTCCTCCTGCCGGAAGTCCCAGGTGCCGCGCTCGTGGTCGACAAACTTGCGGTACGGCCGCCGCAGCGCGTCCTCGCGCACCGACAGCTTCGCGCTAAAGTCCTTGCGGTTCAGCTCCAGCAGCTTCGCCTGCACCGTCTGGCCCTGCCGCAAGACGTCCCGGATCGAGTGCCGGTACGAGACCTCGTGGGCCTCGACCCGGCCCTCGATGCCGCAGTCCAGCTTCACAATGGCAAAGTCGTCCTTAACCACGCGCACGACCACCGGGATGATCATGTTCTCGCACAGCGACTCCTTGGACTCGCCCGTGAACATGGTAAAAACAATGTCCGCGCCCAGGGCCACGTACTTGCGGCGCAGCTCCTCGTACGGCGCCTGCAGCTCGGCCCGGATCGTCTCGAGCGTGGCCCGCTTCTTCTGGTTGTAGTTGCGCAGCAGCTGGTCCGCGTACTCCTCCAGGATCAGCTCGTTGACCTTTTCCTGCTCCTCCTCCTTGAACAGCTTGCGCACGATGGCGCCCGGTCCGTTCTCGTCCGTCTCGGCCTTGACGTCCTCCTCGTCCAGCTCGAGCGCGTCTGCGGCCATCTTGCGGCCCAGCTCGTAGTCCTCCGGGTGCACGCGCGTGTTGTCGAGCGGGTCCGACGCCGGGTTCGAGCTGTCGTACTCAATGTACAGGAAGCTGGCGCAGTTGTTCCACACGCGCGGCCCCACGACGGCCAGCTTGCCGCTGTCGGGGTCGCCCACCAGCTCGTCGCGCGAGTTGACCACGCCGCCGTTGGCGTTGATGCCCTTGATCACGGCCGAGGCCTTGCGCGGGCCCAGGCCCGAGATGTACGGCAGCAGGTTGGCCGAGTACGCGTCGTTGACCACCTCGTTGATGTTGACGCCGCACAGGTTCACCATGTCAACCATGGCCGTCTCGAGCGACCGCGTCAGCTTGTCGGCCGGCAGCAGGTGCTGGCACGCGTGGAACAGCAGCGACTGCACGTCCCGGCCCAGGGCTGCGTACTCCTTCATCGGGTTCTGCAGGTAGCGGCCGAGCGCGATGCAGTAGCGGATCATGGCGTTGAGCGTCGGGTGCTCGCGCGCCGCCCGGTCGCTGTCCTTGTACAGCCGCGCGACCTCGTCGTTGACCACGACCACCTCGAGCAGGTCGCTCCGGTACTCGCTCGTCTCGGCGTCCTCGTACTCGGGCCCCATCAGGCCCTTCTCGCCGATGAGGCCCTCGACGTCGCGCACGAGCTTGTTCGTGTCGGCCGCGAAGCCGCTCACGCCGATGACGTCGGGCCGTCGCCGCTCGACCAGCTCGACAAACGCGTCGCGCTCCTTGTCGCTGCGCGCCAGGTTGCCGAAGCTGCCCTGCTCCATCACCCGGCCGTCCTCGCCGACCCAGGCCCAGAAGACGGGGTCGCGGCCGGGGTCGCCCATGCCGTTGGACAGCGCCAGCACGCGCGGCGACGTGCCCAGGACCATGTCCTTGGGCTTAAAGGGCGCCTGGTCCAGCCGCTTCGAGTACTCGTCGCGGCAGATCTTGAGCACCTCGTCCTGGCACGCCGTCCGCAGCGAGTCCTTGACGCCCTTGGCGATCACCCGGTCGAGCTTGGGCACGGCCAGGTCGAGCACCTTGCGGCGCTCCTCGTTCCACGCGTCCGCCCGGTCGCTAAAGTTGTCCGACGCGAACTCCGTGTACAGCTGGCGCCGGAAGTCGCGCTCGTTCTGCAGCGTCAGCGTCACGTCCACGAGCCCGTCCTCCTCGGCCTTCATCATCTTCAAGAACACCTCTGGCCGGCGGGCCAGGTCGCTGATCGTCTGGTTGACGAGGTACTTGATCTCGTAGAACGGGTGCGACTCGTCAATCTTGCGCAGGCCCTTGTCGGTGCGGTGGCAGCTGACCAGGCCGTTGGTGTAGTAGGCCACGCGGAAGAGCTTGCGCATGCGCGGGCTCGTAAACAGCTCCTCGGCGTACATCTGGCGGGCGGCCGCGATCACGCCGTCGGCCGTGGCGTACGTCTCGTCTGTCAGGCTGTCGGCCAGGTCGACCGGCAGCTTCTGCTCGTCGTCGGCCGACACCTTCTTGCCGAGCCGCAGGGCGTTCTGGGCCAGCCGGTCGGCGCTGATGCCGTAGGCCTTGGCAAAGCTGTAGGCGCGGGCCTTGCGGATCCGCTCAAAGACCGACGTCGCCTTGGCGCCCGGCCGCTTGGTGATCTCGCGGGCCGCGCTGCCCTCGGCCACCAGGTCCTTCAGCTGGCTGGCATACTCAAAGTGCAGGTAGTCCTGCAGGTCCTGCAGCTCCTCCATGGTGGCGGCCTCGGACACCATGGCCTCGAACATCTTGTCCTCGACGCCAAAGGCCTTGCGCAGGCTGTCAAACGAGCGCTCGAGGGCGTTGCGCTTGTCGATCAGCGAGCGGAACTTGATGTCCAGCTCGAGGATGCGCCACAGGTCGTCCTGGTTCAGCAGCTTCTCGGCACTGACGTCGTAGTCGGCGCCGTCGGCCTCGTCGCGGTGGCCGGCCCCCGCCGGCTGGCGGGCGTGGATCAGGTAGTCCTTGCGGTGCTGGAAGACGTAGGGGACCTCGACGTCGTCGACGACAAAGAACTCGAGCACCTTGCCGACGGCCTTGCTAAAGGGCACGTGCAGGTCGGCCGACAGCTGTTTCGTGGGCCAGAGCAGGTTGATCACCCAGCGAGCCTCTTCCTTAAACTGCTCGGGCGTGATCTGCAGGTTCCGAAACGGCTTCCGGTCGATCTGGAAGCGCTCGGGCTCGTCGGTGTAGCGGATCTTGTTGTCGTCGTCGGTCATCAGCTTTTCCTGCAGCTGGGACGGCTCAAAGACGTCCTTGAGCTCGATGCCCTGCTCCTCGCGGCCGCGCTCCTCCTCCTCGTCCTCAATGTCAAAGACCCAGGCATAGTCGCCGCCGTCGCCAAAGATCTTGTCCATGTCGTCAAGGGCGTCCTTGTCGAGCCCGGTGGTGTCGATGACGCCGCCGATGAAGCGCTCGCGGGGCCGGGCCACTTCCATGTCTTCCTGGCGCTGGAGCCGCTCATCTTCGTCTTCGGGGAAGTCCTCCTCGATGAAGTCGTCCATGTCATCGGCCGGGCCGCGGTGGCCATGGCGGGCGTAGCGGTCCTCGACCGGCTCGTCCTCGTCGTCCGAAAAGATCTGTGCGAGGTCGGTCCGGTCAGTTCGCTGGCCAGCTTCATCGCGATGGCCGCGTTTGAGTCGCTTAAACTTTGGCTACAGAGCGCAAGAGCACATGTCAGCTGTGAGGCCGGGCCTCGTCAAAACACACACCAAGACAAAAAGGGTCTCGTACCTGGGCTGCTGCCTGTCGCTCCCAGTCCGGACGTGACTCGCCAATCAGGTCCAGGTCCTCCTCGTCCAGCTGGGCCTCTTCTTCGCGTTCAGCCCGCCGGCGCTTCTTCCTGCGCTTGCGCTCGTGGTCTGACGCCTCGCCCTCGTCCTCGTCTTCGCTCTCGTCGACGATGAATCCCTCGCGAATCTGCATTGCACGGTCGGCTGTCAGCTTCCGCGGTCGGACACGTGGACGTACGGCACGCCGCTGGCCTGCTCACCTTGGCCGCCTCTTCTTCGTCGTCGTCATCGTCCTCTTCATCGCTGGAATCCTCAATTCGGGGGGCCCTATCCTTGGTGCGGCGGCGGCTGCCATCTTCCTCATCATCGTCCTCGCCGTCAAAGGACTCCTCGTCTTCCGAGCCGAGCTCGGCCTCGCCTTCGATAAAGTCTGCGTGTCTGCTCATGCTGAAGCGTTGGGAGAAAAGGGGGCGTGCAGAGACGGCAGAAGGGCAGCAGACGTTCGGGCCGGTCAGGAGGATGATTGTCAGGGGGAATGGGCGATGGACAGCCAAAGGCAACGGCCGGGAAAGAGTCGCGGAGATGGCACCCACGGGTGGTTTGCGCAGGTGTGGCGTCTAGAAGTCGACTCGTGTGCAAAGTAATTTTTGGAGACGCGAAAAAGAGGTGCTGCAGTCCCGTGCCGGATCGGCTTGTGATTGGCAGTTGCTATGGAGGTAGGTCTCCGCTTGCTGTAGGTGCACGTGACACCGGTGGTGAGTAAGTAGGAGTAATCTGTACAGAGTACTCCGTACTCTGTAAACGGATGAACTGCAGATCTAGGACCATTTCTGAGCTCAATACGGACTAAGCTAAGCTGATTCAGAAACTCTAGATGCGATTGACTAGCACGTTTGGACGAAAGGTGCTCTTCTTGCTCGAGCCCGTCCCCTCTGCTTCCAGCGCCTTTAGGGCCTTGAGCGCTGAAGCTCCTGTGGCCCCACAGTGCGTCTGCTTCGACCTGGCCGTAATTGAGAACGGTCTGAGCATTAGGCGGCCTCGACGACCTCTCGTGCACGCGCAACCATGTCTCTGGCGACGCAGTTCCTCACGAGCATCCGCGGGCTCGTCAGCCGGCAGGACGGCGCGTCGCTGCGCGACTGGCTGCAGGTGGACGGCAGCGCGTCGCCGCAGTACTTTTCGCTGGCGCAGGAACTCCGCGTCGGATTCCGCGACGAAGCGGCCGTCGGCAGCCTCGTCGACCGCTGTCTCCCGACGGACGAGGACGACGGCGGCGATGGCGGCGTGGCCTGGCCGGGGCTGGTCGCGTTTGTGCGCGACTACATGCTGTACTGGCGAAGCGTGGATTTTGACGACCTGCCGGCTCTGCATGTTCTCCTGAGTGGACTTTTGACGTGAGTTTCTTTCTCTTTCTTTCTTTCTTTCTTTCTTTCTCACTTTCTCTTTCTCTTTCTCTTTCTCTCTTTCTCTTTCCTGTGTTCATCTCCCCCCTCTCCCTAGATCATCCGCTACGGCCCTGTCTCATCCCACGCACGGCACCCTCATGCTCGAGACCGGCGTGGCCGTGGCCGAGTCTCTGGCTCGTCTAGTCATGATCCTGCATCGCCGGCCGGACCTCATGCGACGGATGCGGCCGGCCGGCGCCCAGACGGCCGCGACCACGGGCGGCGGCGGCGATGAGGAGCGCAAGTCGCTCATGGAAAACACGGCCGACGCGATCCAGAAGCTGTTCACGACCTGCCTGACGGACCGGTCGACCAGCCGGTGGAGCCGACCGGAAGGCAAGAAGACGGCCGTCTACCGGCTGGCCAACCTGGTGCTCAAGCTGCTCTTTGCCGGCAACAAGGCCCGCTGGGCCGTGCAGATGTTTACCAACATCGCCTCGACCGGGCCGCCGCTGGCCCTCTACCCGGCCGCCCAGCGCGTCACCTTCCTCTACTACCTCGGCCGCTTCTATCTCGAGAACAACAGCTTCGCCCGCGCTGCCCTCTGCCTCGACGACGCCTACCGCCAGACCCCGGCCGCCTGTCGCCGCCACCGCCACCTCATCCTCGCCTACCTCATCCCCGCCAACATGCTGCTCGGCCGCTTTCCCTCCGAGGCTTTGCTGTGTCGTCCCGAGGCCGCCGACCTGCTCCGGCCCGTCTTTGCCCCCCTCGTCGCCGCCGTCCGTCGCGGCAGCTTCGTCGCCTTCCACGCAGCCCTCCGCCAGCACGAGCCCTGGCTGTTCCGCCGCGGCCTCCTCGCCACCCTCGCCTATCGCCTCCGCCCCCTCCTCTGGCGCTCGCTCGCCCGCAACACCTTTTTGCTCACCTACCAGCCGCCGGCCAGCACCGCTTCCACCGCCCGTCGGCCTGCTCCCACCCTCGACCTTGCCGACCTCCTCACCGCCGCCACCCTCGCCCAGCACCAGCTCGAGGGCTGGGTCCCCGTCGCCCCCCTTCCCCGGCCACGGCCCCCTCACACCAACACCCTCTTCCTTCGCGCCGTCGCCAACACCACCGCCGAGAACACCAGCCGCAATCCCCCCTCCAGCACCCTCGCTACCCCCCCCGGCGGCCCCAGGCACCTCCGCCCCAGCGAGGGCCTCATCTGGGGCAACCTCCGCGTCACCCTCGCCGACGTCGAGAGCATCGTCGCCTCCCTCGTCGCCCAGGGCCTCATGCACGGCTTCGTCGCCCACGCCGCCGCCAAGTTCGCCGTCGTCGGCGCAAAGGCAAAGGGCAGTGCCGTTCTCGCTGGTTGGCCGCCCGTGGCAAAGGTCCTCCGAGACCGTCTCGCCGACGAGGGCGTCGATCTGCTCACTGTGCCCGCTTGGGTCAAGGCTCCATAGCGCCAGCCTCCATCCTCTACTTACAGTTGCATATCACATCACAGTCCTTGGTTGCTTCAGGACAACACGGCGTTGTTTCATATATACGTTTCTACTTACCAAAATACTATCACGTTCTGCTTGGTCTTGCACCTGTCCTTTGCACAGTTCGTACGGTACATACTCACTTGTCTGTCATACACGGCTTCTCATGTCTTCTTCTGCAAGTCGAACACCAATCCTCCATCCGGAACGAAGTCGGTCCAACCTCGCTGGTGCTTGTAGCTGCGCTTCCTCGGCCTTGCTCCGCTTCCCCTTCACACCATATCATAACATCACGCTACCTCGCTGTACTTCAGGTCCAAAAGGCCTCCCAACTGTCCGTCGAATGAAAGAGAAACACTCATGTCGGCCGCCCCTTCGGGGGGTAGGCTAACAGGCGGTAAGAAAAATAATAGGAAAGACATGCAAGAATAAACAATAAACACTAAGCCAGCCCCTCGACTGGTCGTGTTTCCGGGGGGACAAACGGCCGGGAACAATTGGTATATATCAGAAATGGCAAAACGGCAACAGGGGTATAGAAAAGAAAAGGCACCATCCAGATTGACACCTTCGTCACAGACTGAAATCAAGACGAAACAGACGGCACATCCATATGGCTTTAGTTGAAGCAGAAAGTCCTATGAAGAGAAAGCTCGAACATTGGCGGGCCGAGAACGAATAGACAAAAAAAAAAAACATAAAAGAGGATTGGTCCGTGGGCATCGGCCACTTCAGCAGAGCCAGAGGCTGGCCACAACGGCAACAAGCAAGCCAACCACAGCAGCACCACCTTGGCGTTTGGATCCCTCGTTCTTGGACGAGGTCGCCGAAGCTGGCGTCGAGTCGGTGCTGGTCGCGCCTGTCAAGGAGGTTGCCGTAGCCACGGCCATCGAGCCCCCCTCTGCAGACACAACTGCCGTTGCCGTCCCGTTCTCGTGGAAAATGCCGCCTGCACTGGCCGTCTTCACCTTGCGCACCGACGTTGTTTTCGCGGTCGGGTGCGAATAGGACGACGACCAGTACGCCGAGGACGACAACGGAGGCGCGGAAGACGACGCCGAGGCCGATGACCAGGATGTCGTGGAAGACGAGGACTGTACTGATGACGACGACGACGACGATGAGTAAATAGAAGACGATGCTAGCGTCGACGACGGCATCATCGACGAAGACGGCGATGATGACGAAGACGACGACGAAGACGAAGATGAAGATGACATAGAAGAGGATGTTGTTGATGGTGGTGCCGACGATGTTGATAGCGAAGACGAGGGCGGGGCTGATGACGAAGGTTCGGCCGACGAGGACGAGGACGAGGACGAAGACGAAGACGAAGCAGAAGACGACGATGCCGATGTCGGCGACGACGACGACGACGAAGCGGACGAGCCGGAGCTGGAGCTGGAGGAGCTGTCCAGGTTGAAGGCCACAATGCTTGCGCTTCCGCCGCTGGGAACAGTCACCACGCAGTACGTTGCACCACCAGCTCCGGTCGCGCTGTCAGAGCTCGACACGCTAAAGTCGTCCATGTTGTCGGCGTCGATCGAACACGGCAGGCCGTTGCAGCCGTCGCCAGAGCACTCGATGCGCAGGCCAAAGGTCGGCTTCGTGCTGGTGAGGCTGGACCCGGTGTAGATGGGGTTCCAGCCGATCTTGACGTACGTCTCGCCCGACGAGTCCGTGTTGGCTCCAGCCACATACGGAGCCCAGTTGCCGATCGGGTTGGCAGACGTGCCCCAGATGCAGCCGTCGGCGCCAGACGTGCCGGGCGGGTTGATGTAGTAGCTGGCCGGTTAGCACTGCTTCTCCATGCTGCCGAAATCATAAAACTCACTGTGCGGCCGTGCTCGCCCAGTAGGACGGACCCGGCACGGCCAGGACGGAGGTGCCGCTGACATCGGTGGGGATGTACATGCCCTCGTCGCCCGGAAGGACCGTCTGGCAGAACGAGATGACCTCGCCGCACTTGTTGACGGCAGAGACAGTTCCCGTGCCGTCGACACAATACGGGTCGCTGTCAAACGACTTCTTGGGCGTGCCGTCGTCGTCACAGTAGAGCCCACCGTCCATGGACTCCGGATACGTGTACTTTGTGTTTGGCTTCCACTGTGCCATCACCTTGCCCGACACGCAGGCAATCGGACACCACGAGCCCGCCGTGCACTGCTTGTCCGGCGCAATGGCCCAGCCGCCGTTGGATGCACCCGGGACCGTCACCAGATCGGCGTCGTCCGGCAGCGAGCAGACGGCCCGCTTCTTGACCGGGCTCGACTCGTCGTCGCCAACTGCAGCAGCCGGCGAGCGGGCCGGGAGAGATTCGATCTCCTGGCGCTGGCGGTGCTGGTGCGCCTCCGAGGACCCGGATTGCCGCAGCTCCAGCCCATGGTTGTGGCCGCTGCGCTTTCCGTAGTTCTGATGGGCCACGCGGTGGCCGACCTGAAGCTCAGCAACAGCCGACTGTGCCGTGCCGAGCAGCAGAGCCGACCCGAGGACGGCCTGCAATGCCGAGAGCTTCATCGGCCTGGTGGAGAGCACTAATAGCGGACACGGAGAAGGCGAAACGGTTGGTACAGCCTCTCGACTGCGTGCTGAATAATCGACAAGGGGACAGGAAGAAAAGAATGCCGGGCAGCTCTTGTGAAAGTGCCTCCCAAGCTTGCGGCCTGACTGTCTGAAATACTGAACGAGCGACTGGACAGCAGGACCCAAACAAGGCACAGGAAGAAGAGAAAGGAGGGCAAACGAGTGTGGGGAGAAGGAAGGTCGAGCAGTCTTGTTCAATGAGCGAAAGCGACGACAAGCGTCTGAAAACAAAAAGGGAGCGAAGAGGCGAGAAGTTGCGCAAAAAGGAAAGGAGAGGACGTTGCACGATGGATGGATTCGGTGGGGAAAGAAGGGGATGAAGAAAAGGTACGGAGTACGGAGTACAGCGTGCGCCTAGACCCAATACAAAAGGAGACAAGGTTATAATGATAGTAAATGAGAATCTTAATCGGGTAAGTGGGCCAAAGCATGACTGCCTCACAGGGGAAATTCACCTGCGGCCGAGCAAAGCGCCTAGTAACAGTGGCCCAGGGACCCACAGGCCAGAAAGAGCTTATTCGTGCATCCAAAGTCCTGTTGTGCATCCCCGGTGGAGCCGCTGTTGGACGGCCGCTGAAGCATTTCTGTCTTAGCGGCAACGTGCCCCTGGTGCGGCCCACCTGGCCAATCATGCAATACGAGCACTCGTATCTTCCAGGCCGTCCGTCGCACTGGTGGTGCCTCCAGGCACACCAATAGGATAATGGGCCGAAATGAGCGTTTTCCTGCGCGTGGCTTCGCTGCGCGTCATGAGCCGCGGTCGAAGAGTCTCTCGTACGAGCGAGTGCACCGCATAAAGCTCGTTTCTGCGTACGGAACTCTTGCACGTGTCCCCCAGATCATGGGTGCCTTCAGGCATCTCAAGATCCGAGCAAATTGGACGTGCTTAATTTCAATGTCCGTCGGCACACGCGATCGAGATGGGCCAGAAATGAGGACTCCGTATTGTCGATTCTCTCTCAGGTGACGTGCACAGCCAGGTGGAGGTCAATCATTGCTCCGTGCTCCGTAGATGCAGCACGCACTCGTAGCTGCCATAGCGCAGATATCCAGCATGTCATTTATCTGACAGATGGTTGGCCATGCCCATCGTGTAAAAGTGCTCCGTACTGTAATGAAAGCGAACCCGCTTCCCCTTCTGCTCCGTACGACTACTCCGTAAGTCGTCGTTCCCCGCTCGATCTACCCGTAGTGCAGACAGGGCCCCGAGTGCAGACATGGTATGATAAGCTGGCCGCAATAAGGCCGGTCAGTCGTTTTCAGAGCCTTCATAACTTGTCCCTTGCACTGCCTGGTTGCATACGGAGTACATAATACCACATCTACGACCAGGGCTGCCAGGAATCCGATCGCAACCCATGCCATTGTTTCAGCACATGGCCTCGGAACTTATGCCATATACACCTACCACTACGACGTACACACGCAACCCAAGGAGAAACATTCCCATTGTCAGTAATCGGCATCATTCCAACATGACCCGTTATGCTGTTGAAATGCGGTATAGGACGAAAATCACAATTTGACACAAGATCCATAAGCACACGTTGTATTGCACGACCAACGCAACATTAATTTTCCAGGCCACCGTCGGTAATTTGCAACGCAGGACGTGGCCAGTTGAGAACTGCACCACATATCCGTTTCGCAAGTATCCACGAACTGTTATATCCAAGAAATTTTACTCCGTGTCGTACTGTAGAATATCCGCACCCGCAAAAGAAGTGACGAGAAGAAACAAAAGACCACATTTAGTTGTTCCTCCTTTTTCTGTCGTATATTCGAGCAAAGCCAGCAGCTAACTCTCCTTTCGCAGCGTCTTGGCGTTCTGCTTTTGTCCAATGTGAACCATTATTCGGACAAGCCTGTCCACGGGTAGCTTGACTATTTAGTTGCTAGGCGTCTTGACGCCTTTGCTACCTGCCAGGAAAAGGATCGGGATAACGACAGCCACCAAGAGCATGTTGAAGGCAATCGAAATCAGGTACACCTTGGTGTAGAGAATGAGCAGCCGCTTCCACGACGCACGCGAAAAAGTGCGGTAGGCATCCTGGACCGTGGCATAGCCGCGGCCGCTCACAACCAGAGGCTCAACCGCGCCGCCAAACGACCGGTCAAACGGTACGACCGTGTCCTCATCGGGCGGCAGCAGGCTGGCCTGCACGCGAACAAGCACAACAGTAGCCGGGATGACGAGCAGGAAGATAAGCGCGAGCTGGATGACTCCGACCACGACCACCTTCCAGATCATGTGGGCGTCGAAGACGGGCACCTCGCTCGGCGTGCGGACGTCCCACGACGGGAGGCCCACCAGGTTGCCCACCAGCAGCGGGACGTACATGGCGATCGCAGAGGCGACCCACGACAGAAACACCGGGAGGCTCGTGGCCTCAAAGGTGCGGCGGAAGGGCGGCAGGTTGCGCCAGAAGGCCCTCGGGGTGTTCCCCGTGCGAATAACGGCGTGCACCCAAGCCACGTGCAGCTGCACCAGCGACAGAGTTGCCAGCAGTGCAACAAGAGACGTGGGGATGAAGGGGATGGCACCAACGATGCCGCTGACAGCAGACACAGCCACGGATATGACAATGGCCAGGTAGAGGCCTCGGAAGCTGCTGCGCATGCCGCCATATGAGCGAACAGTGCGAAAGGTGCGCTTAAGGCTGGAAGTTATAGGCACCGCGGCGGCGTCCCCGGTCTCGCCATTCGCTCCCTCGGCATCTGTGCCGGTCGGCGCAGGCGTGTCATCGTGTTCGTCATTGGCGACAGCTTCGTACGAAGGCGGGTTAGGGTTTTCGATGATGGCCAGCACCGGGAACACTGTCTTCAGCGTGTATGTGGTCTATGCAGTAGTTAGCAAACGAACAGCCTCGACCGGGAATGGGTTTCTTCTCGCCATTCCGATGCACGTACAAAGAGAAAAGGAAACAGGAAAACAACGAAAACGAGCAGGAGGACGCCGATAGCCCAAGGCGGCAGGTTGTAGTTAGGGGCAGTCGGCACTTCGGCAGATGCAACCCGCTTCGCGAGAGAGACGCTCGCTGTAGCAATGTGGGACCACATCTTGGGGGATGTACTCGTAATGCGATGGTGATTTTTTTGGGCAAGAGGTATACCAAGTTTAGGTGGATTTGATGGAAAGGGGAGAAAAGAGAGAAATACGAGGATACGGGTGAACGAAGAGAAGACAGGCTATATACCTGATCCTGCCTCGCTCACCTTGGCCGGTCATCCGTCAAAATGGGGCTTAGGCGCAGGCAACCATCGGGGGACTTTGCCAAAGTGTATTCGTTCAGAGTACGGAGTACTGTGCACAATAAGCAGCAATGGGCTAGGCAGGAAGGAGCCGTTCTTCAAACCGGAAATCCAAAACAAGTTTCATTGTTCCTGCCCTCTCTTCCCAGTCTCGATGCTGGGTCTCAAATGTTCCTTCTGTTCCTCGTATTGGCATGTTGGCGCTTTCCTATGCTGTCGTCAATGGACAATGCGAGCGCTGCGAGTCTGCTGTTTGCAGTGGCGAGCGACGCCCACGTACGAGTACTCGTGCAGGCAAGGCAGTGGCGACAGCCCAAGCCAGCCCCAACGGGGATAGCTCTGCGAAGCCTTTAGTCTGAGCCGTGAGAACCCGCCCCACTAATCTACCTGTACGGTTAATCTGCATATGATTCTCCCCACAACACGTCAACCAAGCTCTCCGGTTCAGCCCATAGTACGACAGAAGACGTTGCATCTGCCTCGCAAGCTCAGACTCTACTGATCCATCCTTGAGGCAGTGGAACCTTGGCGCAGACAGGATGGACGGCAGCAAGGCAACCGCCTCACCGCCTGCTCAACGGGGCAGCAGAGGAACCACCACATCCTCCGCCTCATCTGCACCGCCATCTACTGCACCCATGTCTGCTCCTGCAATCCCAAATCTCCTGTCCCGACTGGGCAACGGTCCCCCACGTTCTGGCCGTGGTGGGCGGCACGGGGCAAGTCGAGGTGGGCTACATAGCCACAATCACAGACATGGCCATGGCGGACATGGCGGACATGGCGGCCCAGGTTCCGGCATGGATCACGACACGATCATCCAGAGCACCGACAGCGATGCCGCCCTTTCCCGGATGAGTGCCGTCGATCTGGGTCTGCTAGACGACCGCTTCGCACAGTTCTTTGTCAGTGGTGGTGGTCTGGCTGCTCCCCGGCTGCCCATCATCAACCGAGGTGGGTGTTTACTGGGCCACTCGCTTCCTATTATGTCACTTGCTTAGCTGCTGATTCGTACTAGGCACGTATACTCGCACAACAGCCCTCGATAAGATTATCGGGTCTTTCCTCTTGGGTGCCGGCTCGTCTGCATCACAGGGGGCTTCCACTCCGCCAAGACAGGTAGTCTCCCTTGGCGCAGGAACTGATACGCGCAGCCTACGAATGCTCTCTGGGGATGGGCCGCAGCTCTTTAACGTTTCCTACCACGAGATTGATTTCCCGACCGTGTGCGAACGGAAGCGCAATGTCTTGCAATCTGTACCCCTCCTGCGGAGCCTCCTTGCGAACCCCATTGTCGACGTGCAAGGCCCAACATCAGCAGGGATAACCACGGATGGCACACACGATGTCGAGACGATACACGAGACATGTTGGCGTGCAGACCTGGGACGTGGGAACCAGCTCTGGGGCTACGGTCTCGATTTGCGCCAGCTGGCAACAGCAGCTGCCAAAGATGACGAAGAAGGAAGCGACCGCTCGGCGACGTTGGCCGGGCTGCGTACAGACGTCCCCACGTTACTCGTATCCGAGTGCTGCCTATGCTACCTCCAGGTGCCCGAGGCTCTGGCGGTGCTGCGCTGGTTCGCCGACCGCATTCCGGACCTGGGTGTCGTCATCTACGAACCCATCGAGCCCAATGATGCTTTTGGCCGAACTATGGCCGCCAATCTATCTACGCGTGGCCTTCACATGCCGACTCTGGCGGTGTATGAGAACGGACCTGCACAGGAAATGCGCCTGCTCAAGCAGGTAGGACTCTCCCAAGCAAGCCACGCAACTATCGAAAAGATGTGGAGGGATTGGGTTCCAACAGAGGAGAAGGACCGGATCAACCAACTGAACGCCCTGGACGAGGAAGAGGAGTGGCAGCTTCTGGCGAGCCACTATGTCATCGCTTGGGGCTCACGAGGAGATTGGTCTAATGCATCATGTACGAAGCTTTACAGCGTGTAAAGGACGTCTCTATTCTGAACAGAGACAAAAAGTATAGATTTGTGTATACGTACAAAGTGCCGAGAAAATCAATTCTGGGCATAAGACACTACAAGCTAATAACGGACTGTCTGTCATTGGTGCTAGAACTTCGCTGTGTGCTGACTTTGAACCTGCACGTGATTTGTGTTGCACGGGCCAGTCCTCATACTCCACATTTCACATCGCCAACCTCGACTCTGGAAAGCTGACCTTCGTTTCCCCATAATAGCCAAATCACAGCCGCGTGCATCTCTCGGTTTTGGGTCGCCTCTTTTTTTTGGTATCGCTCCCTGTTTTTTTGGTGACGCAGAAGCAAGTTTAAAGGGCACAAATACCGTCCAGCCTCGCATCCGCTCATTTCGCTGCGCATAAACATTCACGATGGCGGACAAAGATGGCAAACAGAACAAGTACAAACAGGAGATTCAACAGGTCAGTGGCATCCTTTTCCGCATTTCCGTATATCTGTCTTTTTCCTTGTCTTTTTAGCCGATCGTGCTATTGCGGGAGAGTTTCAAGATAGCTTCCAGGATGGTTTGGACATGCAACAAGGGGTCGACGCAAGCCTGGCGAAAGTGTGGTTTGGACAGTGGCAATAAGAATGGCAGTCCCAAGCATGTATGGGTACGGAGTAGTACTCCGGTCTACTTTCAGGGAAATACGACGCGCGTGGGAAGAGTTTGGTTCGGGTAGATGCATGAACCTGACCTGGGGGAATAGATGAGTGTCTCCTGTTCACATAAAGATCCATGGTAGTTGGAAAGATGTGTATTTGCGGGGGCATAGTTACCACCGTTGCTGCTGAAGTACCAGCAAAAGACATCTCTCGGCCCGACTCGTGATTCCTGGCCTCCTGTTGCCCGGCCTATATTCTACCTGGACATCATCTTCACCAAGTGGTCTTGCCTGACTGCCGTCTTGTGTTGTCGTCACCGCAGCAGAAAAGCGTCTGTTTGCATCGCCCCTTCTCCACAGCACAGCGGAATATCCAACTGTGAAGTACGGTCGTCAGTACTCCATATTTTACAACGAGCCAGATCAACGCAGCTCCATCCTGGAGAAAACACTTCTTCGGAAAACTATAGCCTGCAGCTCGTCGTTGCGTATTCTCTCTTTTCTGTATCTTCATATACACTTGTCTTTCCCCTCATTTCTACATGCATCGGTCAACCGGAGATGAAGCATCGAATATGCAGATCGATGCGGAATCCAAGAATCCTAGCCCTGCCAAAGAAACCCCCTTGTTTCCCAAGCAGTATTATTATAATGCGAGGCTTTCGGCCATGATAACCGGCGATGAAAGACGGGGCATTCATCAAAGAAACCATACTGATCCTAGAATCTTGGATTCTACTTTTTCCCCCATGAGCGTACGCGCTGCCAAAGTTGGTAACGGTGCCCGGCGCCGAAAAACAGCAGAGACTTCGGACCCCCCCAGTGTGACACCATGTGCAAAAGCAGAAACGGAAAGCCGTGCAATCCGCATAGTGAAGAGGGATGCAGAGACCATGAGGAAATTTCGGAGTGACTTACGTGAAGATTTTCTGCAGATGATGTATGTCAGTGGCGAGACTGGCGAACCATCGGTTGAGGCATTGGGTATGATCGAAGAGATTGTGCGACAGCAGGTGATTGAGCTGGTAAGTCACCTTCTAGATGTTCGCGTGCGTCTCACAGGCAGAGCTGACTCTTTGCTCCAGCTCCGCAGCTGCACAGAACTCGCAGCCCGCCGAGGGTCCCGATCGATCACCATCAATGATCTCATATTCCAGATCCGCCACGATGCGCCAAAGGTCTCGCGGCTTCGGACGTTCTTGTCCTGGAAGGACGTACGGAAAAATGTCAAGGACTCCGACGATAAGGGCGCCGAGGTGGATATTGGAGGCGGCGAAGACGCGGTGGGAGCGCCTATGGCGGGAGCACCGGTGGACGACGCGACCAAGAAGAACAAGAAGAACAAGCTGGGCCTTCCGTGGGAGCCGGTGTCGTTCTTCAACCAGGAGGTGCCGGAGCGCGAGGACGAGGAGGACGAGGAAGAAGAGGAGATGAACTACATCACGCTACAGCGGCTGCGCAAAGCAGACGAACGCACAAAAGCGATGACCAAAGAGGAATATGTGACCTGGTCAGAATACCGACAGGCTTCGTTTACGTACCGCAAGGGCAAGCGGTTCCGCGAATGGGCCGGCTTTGGGATTGTGACGGACAGCAAGCCGTCGGACGACATTGTGGACATCCTCGGCTTCCTGACCTTTGAGATGGTGCAGACGCTGACGGAGGAGGCGCTTCGGATCAAGGATCACGAGGATCTGTGGAAGGAGCGGACAGGTGACGAGGCGCGAGGCAACAAGAAGCGGAAGCTGGCGCAGGGCCTGTTCAACTTGCCGAGCGAAGGCCGCTCACCCGTGGAGCCCAAGCACATCCAGGAGGCCTTCCGGCGGCTGCAGGCTCGCCAGACTAAGTACCGGGCGATGCTTAACGGCACGCGGCTGCCGGCAAAGTCCAGTCTCAAGATTGTAAGTGGCGTTGTCTGTTTCTTGATTTATTTGATGAGTCATGCCGTGTTCTAACCTGTCCTCTTGCAGTTTTAATTTTTGTGCATCTGTGACACTTGTTCCTTTTCTTCTCCTTGCTTTAATTTTGTATGGTTTTGCTCAGAACGGACGTTGGAAGGCGTTTGCGGTCAATGGCAAATCGTGTTTTCTTGATCGTGTCTTAATTGTATCATTTTCTCCGTTATCGTTGTGGCGGATGTGTGGGTTTGTGTTCTGTTGGAGAAGGTGCGATGCACCAGTAGTTGCACCGAATAATACAATCAGAAAGAGCGGATTTGTCTAGTTCTCCAATTTCCACTCAAATATTAATTTTCTCTCTAGACGTTCTACGAAATCAACACCATCAAGCGAGTCCTCGCCGGTTCACAGCTTTGCCACCGGTTCCTTGGCGGCCTGATCGCGGAGAATCTTTCTAAGGATTTTACCAGACTAAAACGATCGTTAGCAGGCGGACAGCTCGTCTAGACGGAGCAGAAACAAACGAAATATACGCACTGGGTTCTTTGGGATATTGCCGACAAACACGACGCCGCCAACCAGCCGCTTGAACGGAGAGGTTCGAGCAGCCATCCAGCGGGCAATCTCGTCGCCGGTGGTATTGGTTCCAGGCACGCGCACGACGTAGGCACGCGGACGCTCCTCGCCGTCGACGTCGACGCCGACAACGGCCACATCACTAATGTCGGGACGTTCCAGCAGGAGAGCCTCGAGTTCGGCCGGGGCGACCTGGTTGCCCTTGACCTTGATGAGCTCCTTAAGACGGTCGACAATGGAGAAGAGGGCGCCAGGCTCATAGCGGTCGACATAGGCGATATCGCCGGTACGCAGCCAGCGAGAGCCATCGGCCGGATCGACATAGACGGTGGCAGCCGTGGCTTCTGGCCGGTGCCAGTAGCTTCTCAGCAGCGTGGGGCCCGTCACCCAGAGCTCGCCGGGGCGGTTGGGCTCCGTGATGAAGACGGGAGGACGCTCGCCGCTGACGCTGCTGCCATCCTCCGGCAGTTCCACCAGGCGGGCAGAACAGTTGGGCATCAACTCGCCGACGGGCTGGCCCTCACCGATCTTCTTGGTCAAGTGGCTCCAGCCGAGACAGGTGCAGGTGACCTCGGTCATGCCCCAGCCCTGGCGCAGGGTGACGCCACGCTCGGGCGGCCATAGCCGCTCAACAGCCTCGGCAGAGTCGTTAGACAGCGGCGCGGCCCCGCAGCTGACATTCTCGACGCTGCTGAGGTCGTAGCGACGGGCCAGTGGATGCTTGCTCAGGGCGACGGCGATGGGCGGCACCAGGGTCAGGCTGGTGACGCGGAAGCGCTGGACGTGCTGCAGCATCTTCTCAAAATCGAAGCGGGCCATCATGTACGTGGTGACCTCTCGGTGGGCAAAGTTGGCCACAAAGTACGACTGACCATAGACGTGGTACAGCGGCAGGAAGCAGAGGCCGATGGACCGCTTGCGCACCTCCTCGGCGTCCGGCGACTGCTTGGCCACGGCAACGACACCGGTACCGTTGGCCACGTACGCATAGTGGCTGATCTCGACGCCCTTGGGCACGCCCGTCGTGCCGCTGCTGTAGTTGAGGCAGCAGGTCGTCGTCTCGGGGTCGGCCGGCTCGGTCCACTCCCACGTTGTCGCCCGCTTCAGGTTGCCGTCCACGAGATCCATCCAGTGGTGCACGCCCTGCAGCCCCTGTTTCTCCTGGCCGCTGCGGATGCTCTCAGTCGTGCTGGCCGGCCGTGGCGTCGCGTCTGTCTGCGCAATGTTCGCCGGCGTGTCCTCGAACCGGTCCAGCACATAGATCTGCTTTGCCGCCAGCCCGACCATGCTCGCCGTCTCCAGGGCTGTGGGCAGGCTGCCGGCCTCGGTCACCATGAAGCGGGCGCCCGAGTCGCTCAGCTGGTGCGCTAGCTCGCGCGGCACATAGGACGGGTTGGCGCCTGTGAAGATGCCGCCGGCCATCAGGATGCCTAGGAAGAGCGGCGGAAAGCACAGGTGGTTGGGCGAAAAGAGCAGCACCCGGTCGCCACGCTGCAGCCCGGCATCAAGAAGGCCCAGCGCCACACGCTTCGCCAGCAGCCGGTAGTCCGACTTGGTCAGGAAATGCGTCTCCGGCCGCTCCGGATCGATGTACAGCTTCTTGTCCGACAGCGGCCCGTTTGCCGAGCCAAAGACCCAGCGAGGGAGCGAGCATCGCTCGATCGGCTCCGACCAGCGAGATTCTATCGTCATGATGCGCCGGGTTGTTGGCTTTGGCCCTTTCCCGTCTCTCTGCCGGTTACTGTCGACAGATTTTTCCGAATCTACGCTAAACCGTGTGGATGCTTCTCGGCTGCGTGTCGTCCTCCTGTCAACGTCCCGTGTTCTGTATTCTCTTCCGAGACGGATGCAGTTTAAGTCTCCAAAAAGGGAGGGCCAGAAACAGAGGACGGAAATATGAAACGGCTCGCAGACGCGGTAATGCTCAGGGTTAACTGATCCCGGGCCTGGTGGCTGCGAGGAGATTTGACTATTATTTATATGGCGTCAGGGCCAAAAACCGGAGTCGGAAGTCCAGAAACCGGACGAGGAGACGGCCAGGATTGGCTGTACATGGATACGGGAGCCGAGGCTGAACGGGAAGGAGGGGGGGGCTCGCCGGTATGTGTGGCTGTCCGTCCCCGTCCAGCTTGCAAGATACGCTGCAGTGCCGTCTGTGTGTTCCCCTCATTCTCATTCTTACGGCCAGCGCAGCGTCTCCTCGGCTATTACGTAGCTCTCAGGACGACTGCCAACAACTGCACCAGTGGTGAGGCTTGTTGCAGACAAACGATTGTAAACAAGCTGACAGAAGCTTGGCGGAAGAGACTGCAATGAAAGTATCAAACTGCTTGCCCTACGTTACGGAAGCATTCCCAGCCTTTCCAATGCATGCCTGCCGGATATCTGTCCCATCACACTGCACCATCTCAATCGTATGACATGCAGACAAAGCTTCTAGATAACGAAGCCGGTTAAAGATTACGGTCTACGGAGTACTTTGCGGGGAATTTGTCGCCTCTTCTTCCTACGCAAGGGAACTATCCCATTTGGGTAAGCGCCATGCGGTGCGATTCCTCCCTTGGATGCCGAGGATGGAGCCCCGAGGCTGGTTATATTACTCCGTACTCTAAAAGAAGTACTAGTGCTCTGCTCGGCGATTGCCCAATGTCCTTTAATATACTCCGTACTCGATTCTTTTCCATGCAAATTGGCACCACTGAAAAGGCTTCGAGCCCTGATTTGTAGGCAGCCTCGGCTGTGGCGTCACAAAAGACACAAGAGGCGTGGCCTATAATTTTGTGGCTGCACGGTCGCTCTCGTTCGGTGCAAATTACGCGACATGTCAAGCGCTATATAGTCTTCAATTGTTATAGTCTTCGATGGCTAAGATACTGTTGGTCAAATGGCCCATATCGCCGGCCAAAGATTGGTCGGACAACGTGGGTTAATATGGAGAAGGTAAAATACGGGACAAGAAGCATATGTGGAAGTAAGCAGCCATATGCTCCCACCACATGACCAAGTGCTCGAGATTGCACTAAGCACTGGGCTCTCTCCCAGGCAACGGCCACTTAGAACAGCTTGTGCTCGAGAGTCATGTCAGACTCAGGCTCAAGGCCGACACAGGCGCGGAAGATGTTGGTCAGGGCAGCGCGCTGCTTGGCCAGCGAGTTGATCACAGGCGAGCCAGGTGGCGTCAGAGGGGCCTTGAGCATGTAGCTGAGCACGCTGAGCACGCTGTGGAAGCTCTTGAATTCGGCAGCATCAGCACTGCCGGCAGCGTTGGCGCGCCACTGGATGCGCGTCATCATCTCGCCGATGAGCACGAGGTCGATGATGAGCGGCGACGCCAGCAGCGAGTCCTCGCACACGTTGAAGATGCTGATGGTCTGGTGGCCGCCCATGAAGATCTCGGCATAGTACTCGTCGAGAGCACGCTTGTTGTCGCCGACGGCAGGCATGTACTTGATGACGACCGTGTGATCGGGCTTCTCGCCGGGCTTGTACAGGACCGAGTTGGCCTCAACCATGTCGTCAACCACGTTCGACTTGGAGATCTCCTTGGACCGGAACTGGCGGTGGGAGCTCAGGTTCATGCCGTCGTTGTTGCCCAGATGGTTGTAGCTGGCAATGGACGTCAGGCGGATGCCGGCGTTGATCAAAAAGTCCACCAGCGCCGACTTCATCTTGGTCTGGCCCGACTTGAAGTCGTCGCCACCAATGAAGGCGTGGTGGCGCTCGGCCAGGGCAATGGCGCCCGGCACAAACGTGTTCTGGGGTGAGCCGTTGATGAACGGGGCATTCTCCAGGATGGAGGCCACGGCAAAGACCGTCGAGGGAGCAACCTCCTCATGGCCGGCCTTGATGGACGCAAGCAGGTTGTCGGCCGTATCATTGACACCCTCGACGACGTCGGCAAAACGCTCCGTGTTGGCCGACCAGAGCACGACAACCTTGTCGACATTGTTGGCCATCTTGAAGTCGTGGATGTCCTTGCGGATGCGCTCGACATGGGCCCAGTCAGCCTTGGACCCGGCAATCAGGTTGTCGGCACGCTCTTCCTGGTTGGCAGCAATGAAGTCGGGATAGTAGATGCTGGGAAGCGGAGTCATGGCAGCCATCTCCTTGCGGACCAGACCCTTTAGCGTGGGCTCTAGCACGCCAGCACGGTCCATGGACTGCGCCAGGTTGAGGCTGCTGATATCCCAGCCGCCAACGACTAGATCGTTGGGGTGGACCATGGGCAGCACGTCATGGAAGGGGATGTTCACGTCGCGGTGGCTGGTGGCGTCGGTGCCCAGCTTCATGGTAGAGCCCATGACAAGCGAGCCGTAGTAGTTGGCCGAGCGGCTGCCCTCGCGAGTCTCCCACGAGAGCCCACGACGGTTGGCAATGATGCCGGCAGTGACGGTCGAGCCGTTGTTGCCGCCCCAGCCGACGAGCATGAGACCGACCCTGGGCACCTTGCGGTCGACCTTGAAGTCATAGACCGTTTCGGTGGGAACGGCAGTGTAACGGCCATCGGGGCCGGACTGAACGCTCGTAGTGCGGTAGGTATACTTGGATAGGATGGTGTCGTCGGTGTAGACGACGTTGGGGGAGTTGACGGTGAAGAGATTGCCGGCAGGAGCAGTAGTACCGCTGCTGCTGCCATTGATGTGGCCGTTGGCGTGGCCGAGGGAGGGTCCATCTCCATTCGCGGAGCCCGTGCTTACTTCGGCATGGGGAGCCATTGTGTTGCTGAAACGAGACGGTGAAGAGGAGTATCTGTTGCAGATGCTCCTTTATTGTGTCTGGATCGAGTCCGCTGAACTCCCGGGAGAGGCAGTGCAACGGGCTCCTGCGAACGGATGATGGACCCTGAAGAGACGGTTAGATTAGATTGGACAAAACAGGAGCATCGTGGGAGATCTTACGAGTTGAGTAAGTTAGAAAACGTTGTGACGGTTTTCTGTGATCGCAGCCCGAGCGAGTGCGATCATCCAAATAGAAGGTGTTGGGGGATGGGGTTGGGACCTTGACGGCGATCAAGACTGAAGATGCTTGCAGAGAATGAGTTTGGATTGGGTTGAGTCTGCTGTCTTCTGGAAGGGAGGAACTACGAAGTACATATAGACGCCACACAGTGAGTGCTGCCTGCTCCCGTATCACGACTCGGGAGCCTACGGAATGGCTCCTGCCCTTTACGACGTACAAAGCTTGCGCTACTGCAGGAGTTGTCCAATGGCCGCTCCAGTTGCCTGTTTGTTCGAGTTTAGTGTGCTGTTCTCGCGTCTGCAGCCACCAGAAAGGTAAGGCGAATAGACAGTGGTGGCCGTAGCTTGGTTAACATCAATCACCGCCTTTGCAGCGCCCCGCTGTCAGGGGGTTCTAGAGGGTAAAATGGCGGGGTTGCGTTTTGAGGGGCCCCGGCTTATTGGCGATTTCGGCAGTGAACGGCATTACGGAGTACATAGGATGCAGCTTTTCAATAATACCGGGCGACACCGCCTGTCTGCCTGTCCATTCATGTTTTCTTGGGCTGGTACTGGGCAGTAACCCCCTTGCACGTCTGCACAAAGTTCGTCGGCCAGTCAATGTGCTGATTGTGCGTGTCGATCGCCGACTGATGCTGCTGCCTGCAGCAGTAGTGGTGGAAAAAGAAACGGTGAAAGAGAAGCACAATGAAGAGAGTAAGATGCCATGTCGAACTCGGTTGGTTCTTACAACAGCTTCCCATCGCTTAAAGATCAATGTGCTGCTCACAATAGTATGTCGACAGGCCTGGGACGTGGGCCTTGAGAGGGGCAGAATGTGGTATCCTTGCAGGCAAAAGCGGCAACTGACGACGTCGTGTCTTTGTCCGAAAGCACCACGACTGCCTGCACGCTACGGAGTACGGATACATTGTAATCTGTACTCCGTACACTCGCAAAAACATGACAGCATGACGCCGGATGGTCCTCTGCCGCCAATAACGCTGGCTTATCCGATGGCGTGCCTGTTTGATCGCCCTTCTTCCACAACGGTCCAATTGTTCTACTAATCATATGAATCCGGATGTATGGCAGCCGATCGGACCTCTTCCCGGCAGTTCTCAGGCTCGTCCATGCAGCGCGATAGACGCCCCTGGAGCTCGCAGACCAGCGAATTTGCAGCTGCCTTGTTTATGCCCAATCCGTTGTCGATCCCGCAGCCATCAGTATCTGACTACACGTGCCCCATGCGGGATCGGGCGTATGGAGCTACGGAGTAAGATACAATAACGTTAGCGATAGGGGCGATGCTGAAGATCGTCATCTGCTGTGTAGACGGAAAAACACCGTGTCAGGAGATTGCAGGCCACCCCCACGATAAGGTGTCTTGGCAGTGCGCAGACACGACGTCGTGATGTGTGAATACCAAGTGATCTGGCATGCCCGACTGCCAGCCGGAGAGCCTGTTCATTTCGCTGACCACTATGCAACAAAGGCCGTCTGAACACGGCGACGGATTCGCTTAGACGATCTTCCGCCTTTCGAGAGCAGGTTGTAGCCGGAGCCGATGACACTAAGACAGGCGTCATTGCTGAAATTGCACCTTATCCTAGCGAGGGACGAACGATGGCACGGAACATTGGGCTTTTAAATGAGGGCAATTCAACGGCTGGCCCCGTATTCGCGTCTCGCCCATCTGATTGGCCCCTCTGTCGTCGCAGCAGAGCCAGGCGAGGCGCTCTCTCGTACGGAACGCTCGTATCTCTTACACTTGTTTTTCGAGTAACCGAATCTTAGTCCCCGTACCCGTATCTTGCCATGCAGGGTTGTCGACCACGAGTAGGATATGGCACGCTACGTGTATGCGACAGGTCAAGGATTCTGGTCCGTGTGGCCAGACTAGTTGCTGCCTACATGGGAGGAACTGGCTGCTGCCCGAGGCCGCTTGTCTCGCCGCCGTCTCACCAGCCGCCGCCTCGAGCACGCGGCCATGGGGGCGAGGATTCGTAGGTGAGATAATCATCAGTACGGAGTATGTCGTATCCTCCAGTAAGAGGCAGCACCTATCACCCAAAGAGCGGGGATTCTGGGCCGATTTCCTCTTCCTGCAACCTTAATTTCGTTCTCTTCCGAATCATACCGGGATTCATTCTTCGGGCCAGTCGGCTAGCACGATGAGCTTGCTGGACGACTCGCTGAACCATGGATCAGACAGCTGTCGTGGCGCTCTCACTGTTTCGCAATCTTACAACCCGCGAGCTGCACGAATCAAGGCCACCTGTCAGGAGCTGTCAGGGCCCAGCCGCAGACGCTGCAGCAGAGTCTGTGGGCAAATCGACACGGCACGAATGTGCAGGTCATTCACCTCAGCTCTGCGAGATCGCCCAGTACCGCTTCGCACTGCGAGAGCCAGGCCCAAGGGGGAAAGTTCCGCAGTGGCCCCGCCAACCTTTGCTGCACGAAATGAAGGCCCCACACCTTCTCATCCTGCCCGAAGCAGTCTAGCCAGGGACACCGAGTGGGAGAAAAAGGAAGGAAAAAAGGGGGACGAGGGAGAAAACCGTTTTTAGCACTCGGCCTTATTTTAGGGAGGGGGTGTGCTCGTATTTCACAAGCGGTCGCGTGTGCTGTTCGTACGAGCAGGACGTAAGACGCGAGGTGCGAGGTGCGCGGTGCGCATCGTGCAGCGCATGCTAGTGCAGCGAAATGTGCGGTGTGCTGCTGTGTGTTATGCGCGCTCACCGCTGGGTGGGATTGCCAGGGCTGCTCGTAAGATTCCTGCTATTGCATACCATGCTATGTCCAGCCTGTGCTGCAATTAAAATGCCCTAAAAAACAGGGGATGCCGAGCGACAAAGTACGCTACAAAGTACTCCGTACTCTGTCTCGTATCTTGCAGAGTAATAGTGCATGTCCGAAGTCCGGCAGGGGCCTTTCTCAGAGACGACCGGTGTTGGTGGCTTCGCGCCCTGGCTTGCTGCATGCTTCCACGGATGCGCGGAAGAGCGCGTTGCGTTCCTGGTGGCCTGGTGGCCGCCCTGTTCAGCCGCCCTTGGCTGACGCGCTCGCTGCTGTCCCGAGCCTCGCGCCCGCCTGATACGGCGTATTACAGCGCGTTTCGCCCGTCTCCACCGCAAACCAACGGCGAGAAGAACAAAGTGCTGTTGAGCCCATACTATCTTACGTCGTATGTATCTTACTACATAGCACTCCGTACTCCGTATACCATAGTATCTCTTGGCTCGAGCTCCGCCATCCCCTGTTCCTCCACCTCCCTCCCCTGTCCGCAGTCGAAATCTGTGCTCTGCACCTCCATCCGTGCCATTCCCCCCTGTGAGCTGAGGATCTTCTGTATGTCTCTCTGTGTGAGTGGCTCAACCCCACCCACAATTCGAGACACAAAACGCAGCACCAGCACAACAGACTAGGGAGACCGCTCACAGACCTTTCCCTCTCTTTCTCGCTCTCTCTTTTACTCGCCCTTCTTTCCTTCCTCTCGAAAGACGATTATTCTTCAAACACTCTTCCCCGTCTTTTCCACCTTTATTTTTCTTCCCGTCTCTGGATCTCGTCATAGAAAACAATTGAGCCTTGCTCCTTTGTTTTGTCGAGTAAGACTGTACCTTTGTCTCCTGTCTTATACACAGACGACAGTAACAGCAAGACATCCGTCTGCATCGTTCCGGTCGTCTTGACAAGCACGCGGCGAACCGGTGTTGTGTGCCACTCTGGTAGTGTCAGCGGTCTGCCAGCCAGCTCGCACATGTTCGCAACACCACCGCCACGCGGATCCGCTTCTGCTCCCTAAACAGCCATGTCTACCAGACCGGCAAGCTTTTTGCCGTCCATAAAATGCTCATCATGTGGGCAGGACGTCGAGATTTCCATGATGGGGGACCACATTTGCGAAAAGCCGTCAGAACGTAGGTTTGGCCTTGAGGCAATCCTTTGGTGGCTCCTTGGCTAATTCTTGCTGCAGCTCCAGAACCGGCTCCTCCCCCGGCACCAGAGCCGTTTTTGCCATATGTCCCCAAAAGTAACTCACGTCTGCCTCCCCAGGTCGACACAAAAGCAGCGAGTATGTCTTGACGCACGCCCCCGTGCCTTTCACCTTTCATTCGCTCGTGCTGACCGTCTCGCAGACCACGGTTTCTTCCGAACTGGACAGCTCACCCCTGGCAGCAATTCCAGCGGCCCGGCGTCGCCCAGGACGCCAATGGGTATGCGCAGTTTTGAATCCCGACCCGGCGACGACTTTGGGCTCAAGGTGGCCAACGACGAACCCGAGGCTTTCCTGTCCGCCAGCAGTCCGAACAAGTCGAGCGCGAACGTACTGCAGCGCATGGACACCATTGTCCCAGGGCCATTTGGCGTTAGCCCTAAAGCCAGCAGCTCACGCACTGCACCACCCTCGAGGGATGGCGGCAGCAGCAGCGGCAACGGCAACCATAGCAAGACTAAGAGCATCGGCGCTGGGATCAATGATGGGCCCACTAGCGGCGTCCAGTACGCGACATCGGCTCCGAGCCCTGCGCTGCCCCCGCAGATGCAGCACAATGAGGGCGGCTATGGCGGCCTAGAGCCATTGCGCCCGGACGGCGGCCTTCCTCGGGAAGATGGCTTTGAGCCGCCGCAATTCTCGCGTTCCGGGACCTTTCCACGGCTCAACGACAGCATCACTCTGTTGCGGACACCGTCTGCTCCGGGTATGCGGAAACACCAGCCGTCGAACAGCGCGCCTTTCAACAACCCGATTGGCAGCAACCTTGGCAGCGTGCCGTCGCGTCTGGGCGCCGGCTTCTCCGGCGACCGGACGACGAAGCAGCTTATGGGACCAGACACATCCCGGCCACCACCACCGCGCACAAGCCTCATCCGGCCGCCCACTCGCAGCGGCAGTGGCAATGTGCCACAAATCAACTTGGCTGCTGAGTTCGGCATCGGGAACCCGTACCACTCGCCATCTGATTCCATGTCGTCAACGGTATCGAGCCTTAGCCCTCTCGGTGCGGCGTCTTCCTCGGCGTCGTCGTCCTCTTCGGCGTCCTCTTTCCACACTTCATCATCCAGCAATGCCTCCGATCACAACCGGCCGAAGACTGCCAACAGCGATAGCAGCACGCACCTGACTAGCTTTGGCAGTAGGTTGTCCGACCTCGAAACTATCGGCATCAGCGAGAGG
The DNA here is from genome assembly GCA_001455505.1 of Leptographium lundbergii. Lineage (NCBI taxonomy): Eukaryota > Fungi > Ascomycota > Sordariomycetes > Ophiostomatales > Ophiostomataceae > Leptographium > Leptographium lundbergii. Next base: position 165,386 of record LDEF01000024.1, read on the forward strand.
CCCCGGCAGCTCTCCATCCTCGATCGCCCAATCGGGCCGCCCACAGCTGACCGCCGGCCGAGCGAGCCCCATGGCAGCAGTGGTCTGGGCAGTGCCAACAGCAGCAACAACGGCAACAACAATGGCAACAACAGCAATAACAACAGTAACACCAACACCAACAACGGTGACATAAAAGGTCGCGCTCGTCCTCGCTCCCCCCTGGCTTCGCCCACGTGGGATAGCAGCAACGATGTCAACAAGGCGCCTTCGGCACCCGAAACCAAGGAGGCACAAAGACCTGCATCGGGTGAGCGCAGTGATGGCGGTCAGGTGGACAGCGTGCCTGAACCCAGCCGCGCACGGGAGCAGCCCACTGCACCCGCCCCATCTCGCGGCAACTGCAAGGCGTGCGGTGATCCCATCACGGGCAAGTCCGTGTCTAGCGCAGACGGCCGGCTGACTGGTCGCTACCACAAGGCCTGTTTCGTGTGCACGAAATGCTCAGAGTCGTTCTCTTCGGCCACATTTTATGTGCACGACGACAAGCCGTACTGCGAGCAGCACTACCATCAAGTCAACGGCAGCCTGTGCGGAACGTGTGGAGGCGGAATCGAGGGCCAGTACCTGGCTGATGATACCGACCAGAAGTATCACACAACCTGCTTTTCTTGTGCCGACTGCCGCATCCCGCTCCGGGACGGCTATTTCGAGGTTGCTGGCAGATTCTACTGCGAGCGCGATGCCTGGAGGCGCGTCCAGCAGACCTGGGCACCGCCGCCGCAGAACTACCGGATGCAGCCTGGTGGCAACAAGTTTATACCGCCTCGGGGACCGCCTGGTCGTGGTATGGGACTTCCAGCTGGCCCGGGACCCCGTTTTGGACCCGGTGGTATGGGCGGTCTGCCACCTCGGCCGTATGGTCTGCCCAATGGTGGCGGTCGTCTTGGTCCCCGGCCAAGGATGGAGAAGCGCATGACACGTCTCGGCATGATGAACTGACGAATTACCTTACTCCTTGTAATGCACTGTTTTTGTTTCGTGTTCGGTTTTTTGCCTCGTGGCAGTGGCAGTCTCGCTGTCTCACTGCCGCACTTTGTTTCAATACCCTTCACTGTATTTACTGCAGCCCAGCTCACGACGAAACCATGCTTCGATTTTTGCGCTATTTCATTTCTTGTTTGTCATATTGTTGGCTCTTGATGGGGTGGTATTTTGGCGGCACTGTTTCGCAGTTGAATGCTGCCTTGGCAAAGGCGTTTGCGTGGAGGGGTGGCGTATCCAGCATGACGAAGAACGGTAAGTTCTTCGTTCTCACCATTAATCAAGACTAATCCTCAACGACTGCTGTTTGCTGTTGTATGAGTCGTGCTGGATGATCGGTGTTGTGCTCCAGGTGTTGATCATTCGTAAACGACGTTACCACAAGGCTGAAAAGTTGTACTTTCCTGTTCCGGCAATGCTACTAAAGTAACGCTCCTTCCTTTCGTAAACAATTGCGATGGCTCTTGTCTCGAGAGACAGTTTCCGTGCAAAGGCAAGTGCGTGTCAACGCAACCTGACAGTCAGTTGAGCTACCCTGTTATCCCAACATGTCAGACGCCATTTCTCTCGTCCAGCTTGTGTCTCTTAGTCACACCCATCACGGCTATTCCTTGAAACGATCTTGAAGCGCACCTTCTAGCACCGAAATGTCACGGCTAGAAGATAGGCTGGCAAAGACATATACCAGGCGACTTACACATGTTTCCCTTGTCGTCATCTCTGTCAAGTCGAAAATGCTGAAACTGACTCCGCATGGGTCGTTGCTTCGGCCGAAGAGGGCTATTTGCTTGGCACTTGCTGCAATGTCTCTATGCGGCCTTTTTGTATCGTGGAAACAGGCAGACAAGGTGACATCCATGGTCGAACTGGCTTTTCTCGGCAATAAAGGTGTTATTGATGGATATCTACGTATTGTTGATATGCATGACAGGGACGATGTAGTTGAGGAAGGGATTGAGATTCAGCTTAACGACACATATACCTATAATGAGACGGCAGAGGTAAGTGAGAGTGATCTTCTGGAGGAGTTTGAAAAGGAGAGTGAAAATGCTGGCGAGTGAGTTCGGCCCTGTCTGAGACACATGACTACGACACTCTAGCTAATGAAACGAAGAAAGCCAGGCGCAGGAAAGCTATACGGAGGAAGTGTTGCGAGCCTTGTAACGGATGGCACGGGGCGGATGAATGAAGGAAGCCTAACGGAATGGAACACCACGGCAAGCTTCATCAATGTAAGGCCGTTCAAATTCAATCCATACCCAAAGTACAACTCGCCGGCTTGGAGGAAGTCAGGACGAGCGAAGTACATACCGTGTATGGGCCCAATGGGTGAGCCGATTGAGGACATATCAGCCTTTGTGGGACATCCTAGAGGCTTTCCGAAGCCAAGTTTTGGCAGCTATGAAGTCCTCGGCCTAGACCAGAATCTCTGCTTCGAAAGAGACACGCGGCTCGGGATATACGCGCTTCTGGCGGGAAAACGAGATGAGGTCAGCTGGGGCCGGCTGCAACAAGACTGTGCGAAAGACAACGAAGCAAGATTTGACCTCGACGGCCCGCCTAATGTGCTGGCGTTGTCTGTATATGGGATAGCTACAGAAGAAGACGTCGAACCACTGGGGCGGTCCACGACAGCAACGTCGAGGTCGAAGCGCTGGATGGGAAGAGAGGAGCGCACAACAGATGTCTCGAGGCTTGGAAAGTCGGCCTGGCGGGCAATATGGAGCCGATCTGAAGCAACGGTTGAGGCTCGGACAGCCATTCTTCTTCGGTCGTACACCGGGAAGCAATACACGGAGAACGATCGAGACAACATCCGATCACTGGTGACGGAGCTGAGCCTTCGGACAGGGGGCGAATATCAGGTGTTTCTGCTGGTACATGTCAAGGAGTCGGAGGTGGATCTCTGGGACGAAGAGACGTACGAAAGACAGCTGAACATGTCGGTCCCACGAGAGTTCCGCGGGATGACATTGCTCTGGAGCGACGCTGTGGTACAGGAGATGTACCCACTGCTGGAGAAGACGAACGAGGCAACCGTGCACAACGCGCAATGGCTGTGCGTGCAGAAGTTCATGCAGGAATTCCGGGAGTTTTCGTTTGTGTGGAACTGGGAGATGGACTCGCGAATGATCGGACAGGCATACGACATGCTCACGAAGCTCGGGGCCTTTGCCAAAATGCAGCCGAGACGGGAGCTGTGGGAGAGGAACGAGCGGTTCTATATTACAGACTACCACGGCGACTATGAAACAAACTTCAGGCGGCTGGTGTCAGCCAAGTCGGGCAACGAGACGGTCTGGGGAGCCCCGAATGTACCATTTATCCGGCCGATCGGACCACAGCCGCCGGCAGATTCAGCGACGGATGACAGGTACGAATGGGGCAGATCGGAAGAGGCCGACCTCATCACGCTCTCGCCATTGTTCGACCCGAGAGACAGCGGGTGGATTCTGGGGAACCAGGTGTGGTCTTACAGTGACGAAGAGCATCCGTCGGAATGGCTGCCACGGCGGGCATCCATTGTCACGCAGTGCCGTCTCTCCCGGAGGCTTCTGGACATTATGCACGTGGAGAACGTTCGAGGCAACCATGTCGGGTCCGAGATGGCTCCAGGAACCGTTGCACTGCTGCACGGGCTGAAGGCAGTGTATGCGCCAATGCCTGTTCTCATGGACCGGCCGTGGTCGCCTCGACAGCGAGAGCGGTGGTTCAATGGCGGCCCTCGTGGGTCATCCGGGGGGCCGTACAGTGCGATGGGATGGGGTCGTGAAGGGCGGTTTCACGGGACGACATGGTACTACCGAGCGGAGCCGCCGCAGCGGTTGTATAACAACTGGGTGGGCTATGAGGATAGCGGTATTGGTGGGTTGGAGTGGGAGATGGCGAACGGCCGGCCGTGTCTGCCGGCCCTGTTTTTGCACCCGGTGAAAGATGTGGTGCCGACGAGTCCGGGGCATCAGAGCGAGTCGAGGCTGCCGTATGTCTAAGATGGCTGAGGAGGGAGGGAAAGGGATCGCTAGAAGGGCGAGGATGGACGGAGAAGGCAAGAAGAAGACGGTAGCGTATGAGAGCAAAAGGTATTGATTTCCCTTTCTTTCCGTCATGATTCCTCCGGCTTTGAGCGCAGCGAGTTGTAGTGTTCGCCGAGGCCGAAGCCATGGCGGTAGTAGACGAGCCAGATGGTCGGCCTCTCGTGCGAGTTGGCCTCATGACCCTGGCCGTCGGCGCTGGCTGGCTGGATCAGCTCGCTGCGGCCGTCGTGGAGGACGCGGATGTCGACGTTGTAGGCGCTGGCGAGGGCGCGCAGCTCGAGCTGGCCTCCCCACTCGGCGGTATCGCGTATGCGGGCAATGTGAGCGGGCAGGCTGTTGTTTTTATAGTTGTCGTCGTCGCCGACGAGAAAGGGGGCAAAGTCGTCGGGATGGGCCTCCATGTAGCGGGCGGCCGCCCTTCGGACGAGGCGGTAGGGGTCCGCACCCTTTTCTTCGTCTTCTTCCTTTACGCTCTGTCCGAGCGCGGCCATCTGGTCGGCCACGGCCGCAAACAGGCAGTGGCCGTCGGGGCGGATGGCGTGCTCGACGCGGCCGCTGTGGCCGATCAGCGGCGCCAGCACGGCGCGCTCGACGGCGGCGTGGTCCACCATGGAGGCGGCCTCGGCGGCCGCCGCGGCCTGGTCGTCCTCGAGGGCGGCGGCGCGGCGGGCCAGCCGCTCTCGCTGGCGGTTGCGCTTCTTGGGGGAGGGTGGCGATGCTGTTGGCGTGGATGGTGTTTCTGTTGATTTTGTTGATTTTGTTAATTCTGTTGATTCTGTCGATTCTGTCGATTTTGTTGCTGCTCCTGCTCCTGCTCCTGCTGCTCCTCCTTCATCCTCCAGCGTCGTGTCGGCCAATTGCACCGTGACGCTGCCGACTTCCATCCCCTCGTCCTCGCCGTCGCCTCCGTCCAGATCCCGCAGCTCGGCCGCCTGCTTCTCGTGCAGCGCCCGCTCCAGGGCCGCACACTCGTCCAGCACGCCCCGACGCGTCTTCTTGGTCGCATTCTTCTTCTTGTTGGTCACGCGGCCCTGCAGCTCGCGCAGCTCGCGGCGGTGGCGCGTCTGGACGTCCTCGAGAGAGGCCATCTTGCTTGGAAAAGAAAAGTATGAAAGACAGACGCGAGAAGGCGCGATTACGCGTCCAGAGCCAACGCCAAACCGCCAAGCAAAAGGCAAGAGCGACCGCAAGTCTTATTAGACAATAAGTATTGTATTATAGTACGGAGGATACGGAGTAGAGTAGAATGGGGGATTTTTTCTGCGTCGTGGGGTAGCTACGCAGTGCACTAGCGGGGTCACTGCCATTGGCCATGTTTCGCGCCACCATAAAGTGTCTTCTTGTCTGCCAAAACTCTCCAGATGGAGCTAGATACTGAATTCATGGGGAATCTCTGCAGTCCATTCCTGCTGCTGGGAACCGGCCGTTGATAAAGAAAAGAACAAAGAAAATTCAAGGAGTGATCGGGGTGGAAGAGAGTGGACAAAAGAAAAACAAAAAGAGCCTGCCGTGAGTGGATTCCGTTCAGGAAACAATAGAAAAAGGTATAGATAGAACGCAAGGAAACTGTGCAAGAATATAGCGTGTGTACGCGCCCTGTACTTTTTGAACCGAAATAGCCCCAACCGAGAATCCAAGAGAGGATAGCAGACGCAAAGAAACCTAGAACCCTTTGAACGGGTCGTCGCGGAAATAGTCTTCATCGCCAGTACGGCTGCCGGCATAGAAGTCGTCTGTGCCGCGAGTCCCTCGCGACGTGTAGCTGTCGCGATGACGGCTTCGGCTCGCACGCCGCCGCTTGTCTTTGCTGCGTCGCCGCGCCCGGTACATGACCTCCTCCTGCTCGTCCGGGAACTCGTCGAACTGCGGCATCACCAGCGGGCTGATAAACGCCTCCATGCGAACCGTCCCGATCGCGTCGAAAAAGTTGTTCATCACCGGCCCGCTCGGCCGTGACGACGCCTCCGACGTGCGCTGCGAGCTCACCGCTGTCGCCGCGTTGACCATGCCCCACGTCACGTTGGTCGACGCCTGCGACTGCGAGATGTCCGACTGCCCGGCCGTGCTGTTCGTCGACTGGTGGTGGCTGCTGTTGCTCCCGTTTGGCCCCGAAAAGCCACGGAACGACAGCGGCGGAGGTACGTGACCGCCCGTGTTGCTGCGCTTGCGCCCGTGGACCATCGCCTGGCTGGACCGGTCATAGTACCGAGCAATCACCGGCGGCTCAGCCGTGTCTCGCGAGATGTCGCGCTGGTGCGCCGAGATCGAGGGGGCCATTGACGGGGCCATTGACGGGGCCACCGAGGGTGCCGAAACCGTCGACTCTGCCGCCCGGTAACTCGGCATGCTTGGCGGAATCGAGTCTGTCCGCGAAGACGCCACGCTCATCGGCGGTGGTGGTGGCAGTGGCGGCACGGCGATCGAAGCCCCCGTGAGGCCCGACTGCACCAGGGCGCCCTTGCTCTTGGTCAGCCGGATCGAGTCGCGAATCCCGGCCCGTCGTTTGGGCCGCGGAAGCTCATAGTCCGGAGCGGTCTTGGGCATCGCAATGTTCTCCGGCACCGCCTGCTGCGAGTGAGCCAGGAACGACAGCGACGTCAGCCAGAGGTAGTGTCGCTCGGGCGTCGTGGCCGTGAACTTGAGCGCCCGCTGAGGCGTCAGGATCAAGATCGACCGGTTGAACAGATGGGCGCAGCCCTTGGGCGGCGCATTGTCGTCCTTGACGTCGAGAACCGACTGGATCGTCACTGTAACGTGTCAGACTGCATCACCAGATGGAGACGGCATGTACTTACGTTTGCGTCCAGACTTGCCCATCAGCATGCTGTTGCTCGACGGCTGCTTGCTGCTCCACAGGATTGCCCGCTCGTACGGCGCCAGCCATACCCACCGCTTGTGCCGGTCATTGCTGCTGTCGTCGCGGTTCGCCGCGTCCGCACCGCCAAACGACTTGCGCCGCCGCACATACTTGTACATCCACTCGCCCACCATCGTCTGCGCAATCGCGTCAACCACGCCGGTCGCCTGGCTGCTGATGTTGCCCGTCAGGTCTGTCATGGCCGTGTTGGTCGACATCTGGTGCCGGTGTGCTCGGTAGTGTGTCCGAGACGGCCCCGTGAAGTCGTTGCTCGGCAGCGGCGGTAGTTCGGGGCTCTCTGGCTCCTCATCCGCCGAGAAGGGCACGTGTTGCGGCGGTGACCGGCTTCCACGCCGTCCGTGTCGTGGCTTGACCGGAATCGCCGCAGCCGACCGCACCTTGCGGATGCTGTTGGCACGGTAGTGACCCCGGCTGCCCGACCGTCGCGGCCCCCAGGCCTCCCGTGTCGGACTGCACTGGCCATCGCTGGGTGCGCTGACGCTGACCGGGGGCTTCCGGGAGCTGGCTCGAGTCGGAATCGGAAACGGAGGGTCGGCAAGCTCGGGCACGCTCGGACTGCGTGACCGGCCCTGATGCGTGGCGATGCCGCTTTGGATTATGGCCGCCTTCCGCATCCTGCTCGACTGGATCGTTGGCTTGTCATACGACAGCCGTGAGCCCTTAATGGACATTCTCCGCATCACCACTGGATCACGGCTGCCCTGGTTCGCCTCGCGCAGTGGCAGCTTGCCGTACGTCTCGGCGCTGCCAATGCCCATCACGCTGGCCCGCGTCGTGTTTCGAGAAGAGTTGCGCCGTGGAAACGAGACCGGCTGATCGGGAGATGTCGTGCCGCTGCCCAGGCCGGGGCTCCGCTTGCTGTTTGTGCGCGACGAGCTGCTTCCTGATTGTGTCTGTGGTGCCGATAGTGCCGTTTGGAACTCCAGGTCGCTTAGATTGCCCTCCATAAACTCATCTGCTTCGTCCGAGCTGATCGCGTCGAACCCTGCAAACAGGCTGCTGATACGGTGAGGCCGACGCATCGGGGCCTTCTGGTTGGACAGCGGCCCGTCATCGTTGTTCCCGGGATACGCATCGTGTGTCTCCACCGAGATGGGCGACGACGGCATCTGCGCTGGCGGGGACGATGAAGGCTCGCTGCCCATGCTGGTCCGGCTTGTGAGCCGTTTGGGGTTTCGCGGTGGTACGTAGCCAGGCGCCGGCTGGAACGGCCTGCTGAGGTCGTCTACCGCAGCTGCTGCCGGATTGAGAATGATTGCGCCCGGTGAAGACGGCCGCGACGTGATGGCCGATGGGTGGAGATGTGCGGGCAGACGGTCGAGGCGCTTGTCGACCCGAATCTCGTCCGTCTGCATCGACGTTGACGTGTACGACGAAGGCGCCGAAAGCTGCACCTGGCAGCCAAAGTCCTTGAACAGCGGAGGAAGAAGCGGCTCACGCGGTGTTGTCGGCCGGCTTGTTGGCGGATGTATGCTGATGATCGGGATAGGCATCTGTGCCAGCGGGACCAGACCCATCGGAGACAGCGAGGCCAGCGGTGTTGCCGGAGGCGACGGTGGCTCTGTCTGCGTCGAGGCCGACACGAGAGCCGCCTGTGCCGGTTTGGGGACCTCGGCAGGAGAGCCTGCAGACGTCCGGTTCTTTGAGTGTCCCCTCTCAAACGGAGGAGACTTTGGTGTTTTAGGTGGGGTGAGTGGCATTTCTGTAGTCGTCTGCGATCCGACAGAAACCATCAGGCTGCTGCCCATCATCACAGGCTCAATAGTCAATGTCCGTGCAATGTGCACCCTCTTGCGCCGTTGGTTGGCCTCGATCTCGACCCACTCGCCACGAGTCGGGATCTCGAACGTGGCCTCGCTGAGCGATGATCGATCGGCACGGCTTGGAATCGGCGGTGTCTGGGCCGGCGAAACGTCCAGGGACGGTTCCAGCGATGCCTCTGTGGAGAAGTCCGACATAGGCCCCGAAGTCCACGAGGTCTGGGCAAGTAGCTTGGGCGAAGGAGGCGGCGAGTATTGCACGGCCGAGTCGGTGTATTCAACCTTTGGCACCACAGGCACCACGGCCATCACGGGTGCCACAGTCACTGCAGCCGCCGCGATCTGCTCCTCCTCAACCTCACGGATCATGACGCCCTCCAGCCGCTCCAACACGGCCTGGTTCAGGAAACGGCCACGTACCACGCTTCCCGGCCGGCGGACACTGTCGTTGCTCTGGTTGCGGCGGTGCGCCCGGTTCAGAAGGCTGTCTCGGCTGGGGTTGCGAACGTGGAAGTGGTTTGATATCACGCTGTCGCGGCCAGTATCAGTCTCGTAGTCGTCGTCTCCGTCAAAGTTGAGTTCGTCGGCGAGCGAATTGCTGTTCAGCTTTCCTGACAAGGTAGAGAACCGGACGCTGTTGGTAAGGCTCATGGTTCGCACGCTTGCACTGTCAGCCTCCTTGCCAGCTGCGCCCACCTCTTCGGTCTCGCTTTCGGTGCCGTTGCAGTTGTCTCCATTGGCCGCGTTGATCTCGGCTGCCTGGAAGGCAGCCACCTCGTCGATGACCGCCTTCAGCCGGGTGTCGGCGACGTGTACTTTCCGTTCCAGCTTTCGTCTCTCTTCGTCCCAGGCGTCCTTTTCCCGGGCCCATTGCTTATGCGTCTGCTCCGAGTCTTCTTCGCAGTGTCGAAGGCGCTTCTGCGTGGCCTCGAGCCTCTTCTTGGTTTCGTTGATTGTTTCTGCAGCCTCGTCGCGTTCGTGGACAAGCTCGCTCAGAGCAGAGGACGTACCGCCTTCCAGCAGCGCCAGCTGACGCTTGACCAGCCGGTTCTCCTTGGAACTTGTTGAGACCGCTTCTTGAAGCGCATCCTGCTCCTCTCTTGATGTCTGCAAGGCGACCTCCAGGCTCTCTATGATCTTGACTTTCTCTTCCTGGTCCCGGCGAAGAGACAGAATCTCAGATACGAGGTTGGCGTGCAGAGTAGGCGTGAACCGGCGAGGGTCGAGAATGCTGATGGTGTCGTCGAAAGCCAGGTCCCTCGAAGACCTCTTGGAGCTCTTGTCCGTCCTGTCTGTCCGGTCTGTCCTGTCCGTTCCGGGTATCGGGGGCGGCGAAGTAGAAGGCCGAGGTGGAGTGGTAGATCGACGCGATTTCTTCGAGGTTCGTGACGGGGTTCGTGACGACGTTCGCGATGGCGTTCGGTATGGCGTATCAGCCGGCGTCGGCAATGGCGCTGCCCCAGGCGAGATCGGCCCCCCGTCGGTCTCATCGTCGGTTTCCCATACAGCCATGCTGGGCATTTTTGTCGACTTGGAACAGACAATCACGTCTGAAATCTCCGTTAAAACGCCCACTCAAGCCCTCATATCTGAGGTGATGGAGCGAACAAAAGCACTAGGCCGGCGTATGAAAGGCCCCGAGTCTTTAAGCATAAAAGGGGCTGGATGCAATGTTGTGCGACAGAAGGTCAATTGCTTCGTTTTGCCAATCACAGAACCGTTGAGCTGCTTGACCAAGGATCTGCGATGCAGGCGAGCACATATCTAGCGTGCAGGCGAATCGTCAGCAAGTTTCGTTCAGACTCAATGTGCCTCAGGTGTGCCATTCTCCTGTCTCGCTGCAGGTAAGACAGAAGGACGGGCAGAAGGGCAAAAGGACAGAAAGGCAAAAGGCAGCAAGCGAGCACGGTGTGTCACTCTGAGGCAACTTACCAGCCAACCAGAGACCGGAAGAGTCCAAGGAAGAACACCCCCTTCTTCGTGGGAAAGACAGAGATGCACGGTTCGTGTAACGCAGAGCGAGACGTTTCTTATTTTCTTGGGTATCAGGGGCTTGCCCTCGCTGCTGCTGTCTGGCATTAGCAGGGGGGCCCCCTTCATGCAGCGAAGTAGCTTTGCTTATAAGAGAGCATTTGATAAGGACATGGCCAGATTAGGTGTCCCGGCAATTCGCCTGGTTTACCCACCTTAAAATAAAAGTAATATAGGAAAAAAGCTTACAGGGTATCAGCGAGTCCAGATGTTGCGAGGCCCAAAACGGCTCGATGCCGAGATAACTGGACGGCTCGTAGCCAAGCTATGTGGCACAACGTAAGATACAACGTCGTGCAAGTGGACAATTGGCTTTGAGACGGATGGTCGACAGCTCCGATGGCGAGAAAAGAAGCTGGAGTCGCGAATAAGGCGTCCAGCTCACTGGCAGTGAGAAACGATCGGTGGGATCCAGTCAAGATACGCGAAACGGAAAAAAAGCGGAAGGCGAGAGACAATACGGCCGTTCTGACGTCGGAGTCTTAGTCCGACCGCAGCCTTCTGGTTGGAATGGAGGGGAAGTTGGTGTCCTGACAAGCCAATTACGCGCAGAGCAGCGGGAAGAGAAGGGGCCGAAAAGCAGGGCTGTTGCGTGGTGAATCGAAAGAGAAAAGGAGGGGATACGATGGCAGCGCGCATCAATTGCGTATTGGAGTCCAAATGGTGTAAAAAGGCGGCGTCGTGAGGTTGAGTAGGCGTCGAAGAACGGAAGAGACAAATGAAAAGCAAACTCGCCCGTGAGAAGACTGGAGGTCCGGGCGAGACAGCTTCGAGTGGAGGGAAGCTTTCCAGGAGGAGGAAGGAAGAAGAGAAATAGAGGGCGTGGCGGAAGCACGGATAATGAGCGAGGGTGGACAGGAGTAAGAGAAGGGACAGAAACACGAGGATGAGCGACACAAAACGTGGACGGCTATCTCCTCTGTCTCTCCTGCTCTCTCTCGCCAGGATGAGGGACAAAAAGGGTGCGGCAGCCCAGGTGCCACTGGCAGAGAGATGCTTAGCTTGAGGCGCGTGTGTTGGTGGCCCGGGCTCGGGAGTAGAAAACAAGATACAACGGCCAGCGGTGCTATGGTATGTGCCTGATATGCTCCACTGTGCCATCACCGGCCTGGTGGGTTGACCTCGAATAGGATGGCGTGTGCTCTACTGCTCAAAGTTGTACTCCGTATGTGTATGGGGTATTTTGACTATGTGCAAGTACTGGTGGTGAACAAGGGGTGGGGGGACTTATGAACGGCGAGAGTGATGAGAAAGTGGAGAGCAGGCCGGGGTGGGCGGCCGACAGGGATCAGAGGTTGAGAAAGTGAAGCCGGCTGGACGCGACACAACCGGGGAGAAGAAACCGAAGAAAAAAGAGTTGGGACGAGGACGAGAGAGATTGAAAATAGACCTACCCTGGTCGTGCTTCGAGGATGGGGCATGGTGTCGGAACGTTTCCCAGGGAAACGTGGTGGCTCCCAGCTTTCTTTTTCTCCTTTCCTGTTTTCGTTTCAATTTTCCATTTTTGCATCACAGGTCCGGCAGACGAAACGGGCCATGATGCAGCATCCTGCAGGCTTCCCAGGCCGTGGCGTTTTATTAGGTTGCGATTTCGCCCCGTGCAGCCGGAGGAAAGCATGACCTGCTACGACGTAAAATGTACTTGTCGATAGTGTCTATAGTGTCTATACGTAATTACCAATCCCCTATCAGGCAGGCGTGCTGGGCGGCCTGGCCGTCGAGCCAATGCGCCCGCCAGACGCACTGCACCTTCCCAGAGTGCGGATGACAAACATCCGCATCGGGCTTAGCGGCTGCAGCTCTGCTGGAGGGCCGTTGTGCTCGAGCAGTCCTTCCTCGTGAGGAAGGGATCTCTCTTCCGGCTGCCAATTGCTTCGGGCGAGATCTGTGAGTACGGAGAACGGGGCGCATGCTCGAAATGAGAGCTCGCTCGGGTGGGAAAGTGGTCATAAGCCATGCGATTGGGCCGGTGGGAGAACACGGTGCAGTTAGGCGGCCCACCCTTGCGGCGGTCGCGGCCAGGGCCAACCCGTTCCTGGCGCGCTTTTGCCATTGATCACAATAGCATGCATGCGGCTTGCTCGTATGCAAGTAAGATACATAGTATTGCAAAGTGCGAGGATTCCGTAGTCCCGTACCCGTTTCTTCCAGGGGCACAGAGGTACCTTGCTCCTTATTACGGGGCACACCAGCTAATAAATCAGGGGTGGGCCATCCCATGCTAGCCTCGATTCGGGGCAAGCGTTAGTGTGATTGTGTTGCTGAAACGTTGGAGCCAAAGAAAAAGAGGAGAGCTGGGGTGGAAACCGGGCAAGCTGCAGAGGTCGGATGCACCAGACACTCGCATTCCCGTGAGGAATAAGCAGCGCACGGGGCAGGTGAGTCCAGAAAGAGACAAGAGGTGCAATTTAATTTGCTGCTGATCGTCCATCGCGTCGACAAAGGTCAGGCGATGCGGCCAACGGCCAGCAGGGGTCTCGGTCGAGCAAGAATTGCGCTGAAAATTTACTCGTACGGAATACAGCCTCTTGGTCGTCCTCCCACGGCTGCGCAACGCCTCCACCGAATCCGCCGCCAGGGCTACATCGCGTCTATGTGCGAGTATCGTATTCTGCTACTACGGCTTCGGTATCCGGTGCTCTGGAGTCCTACGGAATATTGATGTGCAGCCGACCATCTGCGCAGGCTGGGCAGGTGATATTACAGCATACGGGCACCGGTGACTGCGACCACGATACGAGTATCTTACATACCCGGTCGTGATCACGGCCAACTCAGCTCAGCTTCGTCCAGGCCCAGGTCCCGTCCGTGCAGCCTGCCCGTACGAGTATTTCCATCGTACGTGCACTGGCGCCCGTACTTGCACGGGCATCCGCCTCGTACGTATGTACTCCGTACGACTACAGAATAAGACACATACGAGTAACGGTCTTCGAGGAGCGACTCAATTACCCCATCTGTGTCGGCATGTTGGCGAGGACCGAGCGCCGCACCCAGGCCGGCTCATGCACCCCGACTGGAGAGCCACAATGACTGTCGCGCTGCCATCGTAAGGGACGTGTGCTGAGATGTATCTTACGAGGGGTGCTGGCGAGTCAGGACGCGTCTATGGACCCTGGACCCTGGACCAGTGCGGTCTTTTCTGGCCCCGAAGGCTGACACTGGCTGAGGTTGCGCTCTCCGGACGGTGATGAAGACTACGCGTATGCACGATACTATGGACGACGCTAATGTGCAGTATCTCTTGTCGATCCCGGCCGGGGCTGCGTTTCAAAAAGGCGCCGTCCCCCCTTTTTCGTTGGACCAGACGAGTTAGGCTTTTAGCTGGTACAGGCAATTCCTGACCCCTGTCCTCTTCAGATAGTGAGATGTGAATGGGAAATAATAGACGCGGCACTGCATGGGAGTGGCCCCCCTTTTCCTCTTCGATCCGCTTTGCATGCTGTTGCCTCTCGCATTTGGACATCCGAGATTAACGAATTACATGCGCCGAATTAACGGTACCCGTAGGAGCTATATATTCGTACAGCTCCATGTGGGGAGAACGGAATGAGGAAACATGCGTGGGAAAGAAGAAGAATGAGAGTACGAGGACGGAGTAGAGGACTCGTAAGTCGAATGCAACAGCGGCAGCAGCAGCAACAGCGGCAGCAAATGGCAAGATATCTCTGGCAAATGCTACTCCCTGCGCAATTTCCTAGGGTACAGCTCCTTCATGTGATGGAAATCACTAAACCCTAATCTGATTAACGACTTCGTGTTGCCTCTGTCCTCGTGCAACTTGCAAGTAAGCCAAACAATGCTGCAACAACGGGGCTGTCCTCTTGCCTTCTCAGCCTTGAAGGGTGTGTCTGGATGGGTCTCCGGGGCAGCCCAAGAGGCTCCGCAAACGACTGCAGTGTCTCCGTATTACAAAAAGAATGACAGGTATTATCGCACTGCGTACTCGGTACCTCTCTTGCGGACCTGCCTCGCCCATCGCATCGAAGAGTGGTATGCCATCGCGCTCCAGCACAGGTGCTCTGGCCGGCTGATTCACGTCGTAGCCCCTATTCTGGCCAACCGAAAGGACAGACGTCTGGTTCTCGACCGCGGGTAGCGAGCGAGTGGGCCGCCGAGGACGGAGTGGCATGTTCGCCGGCCTTGACAGCCTCTTCCGCCGCCTTCTTCTGCTTCTTCGTCTTCTTCCCTTCCTCGCCACGTCGCATCCCAATTTCGCGGTGGGACACAGCCCCGTTCCAGCTGTCGGGAGGGCGTGTGACCACAGACGTTCCATCTGCTGCAAATCTTTACAATCTCTGCAATGTCAGGAAAACCGGCACCGTAAGATAACTTACCAGGTACAAAGTACCGCCCCCAGAGACGACCCGGTGCCACAGTCGCGGTTGCCGTGTCTGGGGGCCACGAGAGCCGGCCACTGCCAGTCAGCGTCGCCTTGGACCCCTATTTCCGCTGCCGGAGGTAAACAAAAGCCCGAGGCAGCAGGACGCAAGGGCCAGCTGGTCGTGGCGTTGTGGCTGGCCGTTGACGTCTCTGAATGTCTCACTGGGCCGGTCTGCTGGCCATTCACCAGCCGGCTGAGACAGTTCGCGCCGACATACCGCCATTTCTGGCGCTTTTGCCTCACACTAGCCAGGCCATGTGGAGATTGTCTCAAAAAGCTTTGTTGCTTCGCCTGTCGCTTCGCCTGTTGCTTCGCCCGTAGCATGTGGTCGACTCCGTACGGCGGCAAGTGCCGCTAGACAGATAGGCACCTTCCCCTACGGACGATGACCAGTTGCCCTACGACGTATATACAGGCCTGATATAGGCCCCGCTGCCGCTTCCGGCTTGGCTTTTCTGAGGCGCAGGACACGACGTACGGCCAGTCCTGTTTCATGGCCTTTGGGCTCGGTACGAGATAGGATAAAGCGCGCAACATGCACGAATGGGGTGATGACATGCGAGTGTTACCATGATCGGGGCCGCTGCTCACATAGGACCGTTGCGCAGCCGTGAACCAGACTTGGGAAGATGTGGTTTCCAAGATTTGCATTCAGGCGTAAGGACTGCTCCTGTGATTAAACTCGCTGGCCATCATACATCAGGTCGCCGATATGTTTACAGATCACATCGATCACATGCAAGAGCTCGGCGTCGGCAACAGTTCTCGGTACGAGAATTGTTGCGTGAGCATGTCGAATTCGAGCATCTCGGGTCGACTTCACGGGGACAATTTCAAATGACGAGCTGCTCGCGTAATAACAACTTAACAGCTTCCTTGCTGGCTTGCAAATCAGGCCCATCATGCCCAAGACTGACACCATATAACCATATGCAGAAATGCTTTTGTAACCACAGAAATGCCATGACATGACCAAATCAGACAGAACTACGCACGCTTTTATACCCTAGCTAGTCCAGGTTCTCGCCGCGTATTGAGCTCTTGATTGCCACTGGATACTTGTCCAGGCTCTCATACCATTGAATCACGCTGCCAATCTGCGAGCCATAGTTAGCACAGCGTAAAAACAGGCAGGAAGGCGACATACCAGAAAGGCCCACGACCCGATGAAGCTCGACAGCGCGGCCGCGTAGTTCATGTCGAAGCTCTGCGTTGCTGCAAATCCAAAGGCACCGCACAGCGCGAAGCCGAGCGAGCCGACCAGGTTCCAGAAGCCAATGTGCCAGCCCAACAGGCCGGGAGCCGGCCAGTACCAGCGCGGCTGGGTCTCCAGCATGAAGAGCAGGCTGGCGATGATGAAACCAGAACCGCCGACGACCTGGGGCAGCCAGTAGATGCCGTTCTGCGCCGCCAGCGAGAGCCGGTCGAAGATGGGCGGCAGCCCGGTGAAGCAGGCGATCCAGAAGACCGTAGCTGCCACCACCTGGATGGCACAGGCCCAGAAGCCGATCTCGTGCAGGTAATGTGTGCGTAGCTCGTGCCGGGACGGGCACCAGGACCACTGGCGACGACGGGCTCTGTTCGTGGCGTCGTTCTTGGTGGCCGTGCCTGGCGTGGTGGCACCGGGGCTGTCCACACTCTCGACGCTGTTGACGCTGTCGACGATGTCGGCACTGCTGCTCCTGCTGCCCAGCAGCCGCCATCGCTGCGCCTGGTGGTGACGGCAGGTGTCTGGACGCGGCAGCAGCAGCAGGAGCGGGTTGCCGTTCGTCCCGGCCGATGCCATGGCCTCCTCGAGGGCCCAGCCAAAGCAGTCGCCGCGGTTCTCGTTGACGGCCTCGAGCATGCCCAGAAGGGCGCCGACGACAAAGACAGTACCGCCGGCCAGCGCGGTCGCACCGCCGCCCGTGCCCGACTCGTGGGCAAAGCTGGTGGCCGGTGCCTGCAGCGGCAGCCAGACGAAAAAGGCGTTGATGACCCAGATGGCCGAGCCGAGCGTGAAGAGCAGGGCGATGTCGAACGAGATGTCCCACACGGGCCAGCGCACGGCCATCTTGCCGACGCCGCGCAGCGTCTCCCGCAGCGAGTTCGTGGCCCGCAGAGCTGCCGCGTGGCGTGCCGCCGCCGCCCTCTTCTCCTCGTGCTCGAGGTCGTGGATGCGTTGACGGAGGCTGTGGAGGTAAAACGTCCGACTGACAACGACGGCGTGTCGGCCCTTGCGGTTGTCCCGGCTGCGCCAGATGTGATACACGTGGTATCGAGCCTTGGGATACGTCAATGTCGCCGTTGTTGCCTTCGTTGTGGATTGTGGCAGTTCGTCCCCAGTGCCACCTCTCACGGCCGTCTTCTTTCCTCGTTTGCCACCCCTGGCTGCTGCCACGCTGCCCGCATGCACCTTTGGAACGGCTACATAGCGCGCCGTCGGGTTCATAAACCGGATAGGGCCCGACGCATCCGATGCAAGAGCGCCATGTCTTGGCCCTGTGCCGATGGATGGTAAGCCCATCTGGTCGATTCAGGCGCAAAAAAAGACGACTAAAACAGAGGCCCTTTCGCCAAAGCCATTCGCTGAAACGACTGAGGAAAAGACAAAAGCAACAAATAAAGCACAAGCGAAGAACAAAACGGGGAGCTCAAATGAGTGAAGGGGCCATGAACACAGATGCTGTTGAACAAGTCCAATTGCAACAAGATGGTTGGGATGAGTTCAGAAATTTAACGTGGTGCTGTGCCTTGACGTCAGAGGCGTCTGACAGCGCCAATCCGGCAACTGCCATCCACTGACAGCATGCAGCCGTACCGCCTTCCCCTTGTAAACGCATGCCATTCGACGAAAACAAACTCGATAATGATCCGGTCTAAAGGTTCTATACGTGATCTCCTGCAAACCACCTGCACACAGATCCGCCGTTTCGAAAGCAAAACACCAAAAAATATTCCCGAGATATTCCCCAAAACCCAAGCAAATAAGAAGTCTTTTTTCTCAGACGCAGAGACCAGTTTGACGCCGGCCACAGCCGCATCCAAAAAGGCCAGTCGTGGTTTTTACGGCATGTCCTAGGCTCAATCCTCTAGACTGCGCTTGCCGGCGTCCTTGAGCCGCTGCAGGTACTGGTGCCGGATGACCAGCAGCGTGACTACGAGGCCGAGCCCGCAGGCGCCTAGGGTGGCAACATAGGCAGCGCGATAGCACTCGATGCCGTCGGGACACGAGCGCTCGCCGTCGGGACTGGTGACAGTGTGCCGGTCAAAGACGGAGCCGTAGAACAGGTTGAAGACGTTGCCCGACACGATGGGCGACAGGGTCATGAAGCCCCAGTTCTGCGACAGGCCGTGGATGCCAAACGACTCGGCCACGATGGAGGGAAAGACGCCGAAGAGGAAGCCGTAGCCGAGACCCGACAGGCTCGAAACGAGGGCCAGGAAGTGCGGATTGACAATGGTCAGGGCCAATAGCTGGGCCACGATGAAGACGCTGGCCGCGATGACTAGACACCAGACCCGGCTGGCCTCCATCCTCTTGACGAGAAAGTCGGAGCCGACACCTGCGTGCGAATTCAGCATGGATACAGAACGATACAGAGGCAAGGGGAAAAGGAGGTGAAAGTGGGTGACGTACCGCTCAAAAGACGGCCCACGAAGCTGCCAATGGACAGGATGGCTACGTGCATCTGCTGCCGCTGCACCAGCAGGCTCTCTGGCACAGAGCTGTCGTAGTGCTTCCAGAGCGCATTGGCATCGTGTCCGATATTGCTGTAGGTTGTTAGAGAGGGGAAGAAAGAAGGGGAAAAATAAGAAAACAGAAAGAAAAAAAGAAAAAAAGGTTAAACTCACTTGATCGTCATCAGGCCAATCCCAGAGAGGATGCCCATAATTGAAAAGAGCTGCCAGAACTCGACGTTGCTCAGCAGCTTCCAACCGCGGATGTCTATACGGTGGGATCGATCCATATCAACACTGTTCTGCACTAAAACGTCGCCGGGCAGTGAAGAGGTCCGCGACATGAGAGAAGACGTCTCGTCCATGGGCACTTGGTCGGCATCTTCTTCCGAAAGGGCAGCAGACGACGGAGCGGCGGCGGCCGTGGCCGAGACAGAGTCGGTGCTGGCGGCCGCCTTCTGCTCTCGTGCGCCTGTGCCCTTGTCGTTTGCTGCTTCTGCTGCGTCGGCTGCGTTGTTGCGGCGGCTGCTGCCGAGATCGAGACCATTGTCGGTGTAGAGCAACATACCAGGTTCGCCGCGGGTCTTGCGCAACGCGGGCTTGGCGGCGAGCGTGTTGCTGTCGTCGTCGTCGTCGTCGATCGCGTCGGGGGAGGAAGTCGGCAAGGCGTCGTAAGGTGCGGTTGTCGTGGCCGGATGGGCGTGAGGCAGCACGCGCAAGAAGCAGAAGCCGAGCAGGATGAGGCCGACGGTGCCGAGCGCGAGCAGCAGCAGAAAGGCGGCGGTGTTGTCGGTAAAGGCAATGGAGCCGAGGACGGAGAAGAAAAAGGCACTGAGGCCAAAGGCGGCCAGCGGGAAGGCGGTAGCGGTGCCGCGGTGATGCGGCCAGTTGAGGGCCGAAGTCTTGACGGCCGCGGCAAAGGCCATGCAGCCGCCGAGGCCGGTCAGAAAGGAGAAGAAGCAGAGCGCAGGCACAGCGCCGGTGCCGGCCACAAAGGCCTGCTGTAGGGGGAAGTAGCCGAGGCCGAGCAGCACGGCGCCGACTGCAACGGCTGGCCGCGGGCCCTTGCCGTCCACAAACATGCCGACCGGTGCGCCGAGCGAGTACATGCCCAGGTTGCCCGAGAGCCCGATCAGGTTCGACTGTGTCGCCGACAGCTGCAGCTTGTCGGCAAATTGCGGCGCCCAGGCCGAGTAGACATACTGCCCGAGATGCAGTCAGCAGGGCACGCACGCATTGCATATACACACACGCATGCATGCAAGCACAACACTCACGTTTGTCCCACACGCCAGCGAAATCACCGTTGCTGCCACGCTCGACACGATGCGTGCGCGATGCAGCCTCCCTTCGTGCATCGCTGCGGTGGCAGAAGACGTCGATGCGCCTCGCTCAGGTCCAGAGGTAGCGATGCCGAAGGGTCGGGGACCGCAAGCCGGGCTAAGCTTCGTCTCGTTCTTGGCAGCTGCTGTGTGCTGCGGACACGGAACCAAGCAAGCCAAAGAGTGACGTCGGTGCAGAGAGGCTGCTCAAGATAAGGAAAGGGAGGAGCCTAGACAAGGAGATGATAAAGGAAATGATACAGCTAAAGGGCAAAAGGAGAGCAAGACGTGGGAAGCACGAGGAAACGCAGGGAGACAGAAATAGAACTGAATTCGGGCTGGTACTGGCCCGATGGCTGATGGACAGTCGGACTGGGGATTCCGATCCAGCTGTCCTCTGGCGAAGGAGTTCCCCGAGATTGAGAGGGCGCGCGCCGCTAGTCAGCGCTGTCTCAGGCCGATTCAGGACCTCCACTCGGCGACGAGTCAATGCAAGCTGATAAGCACGCCGGCACGTGCAGCTGGGCACGTGACTATGGCGCATGACGACGTAACTGCTCCATCGACTGCGCCTCTTGCCTCAACCACGATCATTCACCTTCATTCGTCTCTTTTGTCTTGAACCGACAGCGGACAGGTCCGCTGTGCTTTCTGAACCGCCAACTACTCTACTTCTGCGCCCTGCGCATTCATCTCTGCCACTTTCCGGCCTTAACGCCCCCGTCCTGGTCGTCGGTCCGGCTTCTGTTTACGTCTTCCCAAGGCTGCCAACATGGGTGCCTTGCTCTCAATTCCGCTCCTGGCGGTGCCGAGCGTCTCGACGGTCGGTCTCTTGGGTCCCTGCATGCGGTCCGAGTGCTAACATGGCTAGCTGCTCTCGTTTGGTGCCAGCTGTTGCGGTGCAGCAACATGCTCGATGGTCTGCAGTGCCTGCGGAAAATGCGGCAATAGGTATTGTTCTTCTCAAACCCTGCTTTACATTCGTTTTCTTTTCCTCCATCTAACACTCCCAGCATCGCCACGCGCATCGGCTATGCGCTCATCCTCGTCATCAACTCGATCCTGGCATGGATCATGGAAACGCCCTGGGCCATCAACAAGCTCGAACATCTGATGCTGGACTACGTCAAGATCAACTGTCCGACCGGCCAGTGCTACGGCTGGCTGGCCGTGCACCGCATCAACTTTGCCCTCGGGCTCTTCCACCTCATCTTTGCCGGCCTGCTCGTCGGCGTGTCCTCGTCCAAGCAGCCGCGCGCAGCCCTGCAGAACGGCTACTGGGGCCCCAAGATTGTCGCCTGGCTCGCCTTTATCGTGCTCTCCTTCCTGATTCCCGACGAGTTCTTCATCTTCTGGGGCAATTACATCTCGTTTGTCTGCGCCATGCTCTTCCTCATCCTCGGCCTGATCCTGCTGGTCGACATGGCCCACTCGTGGGCCGAGTACTGCCTGCAGCAGATTGAGGAGAGCGAGTCGCCGGTGTGGCGATACGTGCTCGTGGGCTCGACCCTGGGCATGTACCTCGCCTCCATCACGATGACGGTGCTACAGTACGTCTTCTTTGGCGCCAGCAGCTGCAACGCCAACCAGACGGCCATCAGCCTCAATCTTGTCTTCCTCGTGCTCGCCTCGGCCATCTCGGTCCACCCCCGCGTCCAGGAGCTCAATCCGCGTGCCGGCCTGGCCCAGGCCGCCATGGTGGCAGTCTACTGCACGTACCTGACCATGTCGGCCGTGTCGATGAAGCCCGACGCCTCGGCCGACAAGCACTGCAACCCGATGCTGCTGGCCCAGGGCACGCGCACCACGTCCGTCGTGATCGGCGCCATCGTCACCATGCTGACCGTGGCCTGGACCACGACGCGGGCGGCCACGAACACGCTGGGTCTCGGCGGCCACGGCGCCATCCGCCTGCCCGACGATGACGACGAGGACAGCTACTCGTCACACGACCTCGTCACCCAGCAGCCGTCGCGTCGCGAAATGCGTGCTGAGGCCCTGCGACGAGCCGTGGCCGAGGGCAGCCTGCCGGCCGACGCGCTGCTGTCCGACGACGACGACGACGACGACAGCAGCCACGACGGCGGAAACCATGCCGGCGACGACGAGCGCAGCAGCACGCAGTACAGCTACACCATGTTCCACATCATCTTCTTCCTGGCCACGGCCTGGGTCGCGACGCTGCTCACGATGAACTACGAGGACTCGACGCGGTACGGCGACTTTGCCACGGTCGGCCGCACCAACTGGGCCACCTGGGTCAAGATTGTCAGCTCGTGGGTCTGCTACGGTCTGTACGTCTGGACGCTGGTGGCGCCCATTCTGCTTCCTGGCCGGGACTTTTAGTGTGGATTAAACTGTAGATTGCCAGTTTGCTGAGCACCTTTTTTATGTTTTTGTCTCTTTCGTGTAGGGATAGATTGAGCGTGTTTGATGTTGCTTTGTCCGACTTTGTGGTATAGCATATAGATTCGGTGGGAACTCCCAAATACCTACCTTATGGAGTATCCAACATGGCACGTGACGCCAACTTATATGCTTGTAAATTGAACACGACTACCCGCTACCACGTTGCTCTGTTCTTTTGATTTTCCCACAGCACGTATATGACCGATTCCGATGAAACTACATTATGATCTGAACACATAAACCCCAAAATGGACCGGCCTCTGCTCCTACGTCTGCGTGGCCTCTCCGCCTGCGTGGAAGCCATCCAGGGTCAGGCTGACGGCACCTGCTTGGACGAGCTGGACGTGTTAGAGGAAAGGAAGAAATGAGAAAACAAGGGAACAGAAACTCACTGCTCGCTGCAGATCGTCAATCAGGTCGTTGACGTCCTCGATGCCGACGCAGAGCCGGATAATGTCCTCGGGCATGTTGCGTTCCTGGCGGGTCTTGGCGTCGATGCTGGCGTGGCTCATCTGGCAGGGCATGCTGATGAGGCTGTTGACGCAGCCGAAGCTGACGCTGATGCCCCAGAGCCGGGTGGCCTCGACGATGCGCTCGGACAGGGCCGGATCGCCGGTCTCGAACGAGAGGACGGCGCCGGCGCCGCGGGCCATGGACCAGTGCAGGTCATACTGCGGGTGGGACTTGAGGCCGGGATAGCGGACGCGGAAGCCGTGGAGCTCGAGGAACTCGGCGATGCGCTGGGCGTTGGCCTGCTGGCGCTCCATGCGGATGGCGAGCGTCTTGATGCCGCGCATAAGCAGGAACGAGTCGTTGGGCGAGAGCCCGCAGCCGGTGGCGTTGATGGTAAAGAAGAGCCGGTTGCCCACGTCGGCATCGTTGACGGCGATCACGCCGGCCATGATGTCGTGGTGGCCCGACAGATATTTGGTCCCGGACTCGTACACGACGTCGGCCCCGAGGTCGAGCGGGTTGGCCAGCATCGGCGACAGCATCGTGTTGTCGACCACGACGAGTGTGGCCGGGCTGGCCGCGTGGGCTGCTGCCGCGATGCGCGCCACATCGACAATCTTGATCAGCGGGTTCGTCGGCGTCTCCAGCAGCACCATGGCCGTGCGGGCCGACAGCAGCGGCACCACGGCCTCGACGCGCGTCGTGTCCACGTGGTGCACCGTGATGCCCTGGTTCTTGGCCAGGTACGTCAGCAGCCGGTTCGTGCCGCCGTAGAGGTCGTCGCCCGTCACCACCTCGTCGCCCGGCCGCAGCAGCCGCGTGATCACGTCTAGCGCCCCCATGCCCGAGCTGACGGCCAGCGTCCGGCTCGCGCCCATGACCTTGGCCAGGTGCCGCTCCAGGTGCGTCCGCGTCGGGTTGCCCGACCGCGTGTAGTCGTACTCGCCGCCGCCGCCGGCCGACGTCTGTTTGAACGTGGCCGACTGGTAGATCGGCATGCTCGACGCTCCGTGCTGGTCCTTGGTCTCCGTGTACACCAGCTCCGTCGCTAGCGCGTACCGCCGTCGCTCGTTGGACGGCGTCGACGGCGCCGGCGTCGGCGGCAGCGCGTGGCCGTCCGCGTCCACCCGCGCCACCTCCTTGCTCTTGGCCGCTGCCGACGGGCCGCTGCTCGCCTGTTCGGCCATGCTGCCTGCACCTGGGCGTGTGTGTGTGAGCCGGGAGCGGAAACGAGGCGTGAGCGCGTGCGGGCGTGCAGACAAGGCCGTCTGGGGATGAATGCGTCCGAGAGCGTGCAGAGTGCGAGGAGAACGAGGCAGAAGGTCGAGAAGGAAGACGATGCGAAAACGGAGAGAAAAGTCGAAAAACGCTCGGGAAAAACTAGAGATAGTCGAGATAGCCAGAGACAGTCGGCCAGTCAGAGACAGTCAGAGACGATAATGTCCGTACAATGACAGCACCAACTTCCTGGCAGAGTATTCCAGATGACCGCCGTTTCGTGATCCTGCTCGACTTGTGTGATTCCAATCGCTTCTCCCAATCCCGAAGACGGACGCAACCAGAGGCGAGACTTCCCCGGCCGCTGTTTATGCAATACCTGACTCATAGCGCCACTCGTGCACTAGGCCGAGGTAGCCCGCTAAAACGTGTCATGCACTAGAAATTTTGGAGCAGAGATGGCGTGCTCGACGAGCCCGTGGCACCTGCCTTTGTATCCTATCCTTCTACTCCCCCAGACTAAGCCAGAAAGAGATGACATACAAAACGCCAATTCAGATGCTCCCATTCCCATACAAAAACTGGCACGTGACCTCAAACTCCCAACATCATCCAATCCCGAAATCTAGCAGAGCAGAGATGAGCTGAAGACAGCAAGACAGCCCGCCCGCTCAGTCGACCGTCAGCGCCTGCGGGGGCTTGTCGTCGTCCACGTCCTCGTATGCGTCGTCGTCGTCTGCATCGTCGTCTCCATGGGCCGTGGCCACCGTTTTGTCTGCCTTCTTTGCCGACGCAGACGAGCGGCGACTTGAGCGGCGGCGCACGTCCTTTTCCCTTGTCTGCGCCTTGGCCTGAGCCTGGGCCTGAGCCTCGGCCTGGGCCTGGAACTGGGCCTGGGCCTGCGCCAGGGTCTGGGCCAAGACCTGGGTCTGGGTCTGTATCTCCTCCATGTTGCGATGGGTGAAGAAGTCGTCGGTCCGGAGACCGCGGACGTCGGCCGGATTGATCTGCGAGTTCGGGTTGCCCGATGCGTGGTGGGCGCGCAGGTACTCGCGCATGGGCATCATGGCCGCATCACGGCAGATCTCCTTGAGATCGCTGCCCGAGAGGCCTTCGCTGACGGTGGCGACAAAGTCAATGTCGAACTTGGGGTCGCGCTTGGTCTCGCCGAGGACCAGCTGCAGGATGCGCAGGCGCTGCTTGGCCGCCGGCAGTGGGACGGGGAACTTCTTGGGCATGCGGCGCAGGATGGCCTCGTCGATCTCGTGCATGCGGTTCGTGGCGCCGAGGACGACGATGCGAGACGGCACGCCGGCCGCGTTGGACGACGTCAAGCCGTCCCAAAGGGTCATGAATCTGGACGCGTTAGGGAAGACGGAAGTCAAGGAAAGAAAAGAGAAAAGAGAAAAGAGAAAAGAGAAAGGGAAAAGAGGAAAAAACGCACTCGGCCTTGACCATGCCGCTGGCCTCGTGCTCGCCGCTCCGACGGGTGCCCAACACGGCGTCAATCTCGTCAATGAAGATGATGGCAGGCTGCAGCTTGCGGGCCAGCGAGAAGACGGCACGCACGAGCTTGTTGGAGTCACCGTACCACTTTTCCGTCAGGGTGGAGATGTGCAGGTTGATAAAGGAGGCACCGCTCTCGTGGGCCAGGGCCTTGGCCAGCATGGTCTTGCCACAGCCGGGGGGTCCGTACAGGAGGACGCCCGACGGGGCAGCCAGCAGCGGGGCGGCGTGCGAGTAGAGCTGGGGCATGGTCAGGGGGTAGATGACCGACTCTTTGAGCTCCTCAATGATCTCGTCCAGGCCGCCAATGTCGTCGAACCCGACCGAGATATCGCCCGGCGGCACCACCTCGAGCGCGATCATGTTCTCGTACTCGTTGAGCTCGAGGTCCTCGGGTCGGAGCCCGCGCAGCCCGCCTTCGTCCACCCCATCGACGCCCTCCTCGCTGGCGTCGCCGCCCTGCGCCTTGATCAGCCGCTGGATGTTGGCCCGTGCCCGGAGCCGCGCCTGGTCGTGCTTCTCCTTGTCGGGATCGAGATTGGTCGCAAACGACGAGAGGATGTTCTTGGACAAGAAGTAGAGCGTGGCCGTCTGTGTGCGTGCACAAGGAACTGTCAGCGGCGTCACGTTGTGCATTGCATTCCATTCCATCCACCCACCATGCCGGCAAAGAGGACAAAGTCCATGACATAGTCGCCCACACGCTTTCGATCCCCCATGGCGACTGCACAACAAAGAGACGGAGCGAAGCGAGAGACGTGACGGACGAGCCAATCCAAAGCCTGTCAGACTGATGCGGAAAGCGGATGGCAGCAGTGTCCGGTGACGGCGGCTCTGCGCGTGTGGCCGTTGATAATGATGCTTGGCTGCGGTGGTGGTTGCGGTGAGCACTTTTGCTAGATTGGCATGTGTGTTGGCTTTGGCCCGGTTGCTGCCTCCTCTCGAGCTGAACTCGGCTGGCGAAACCCTTGCCAAGTGTGAGCCAATCATGTGATTGTGGATGGGGCCCTATTTGCACACGGCTGTTTGGGCACGGTCTTTGGCAGGCTCTCAGTTGTCCAGTCAACTGGCGCGTAGCCGCACGCGGCCAATCACAGCACTGCTCGTTTGTGCACAATTCTGCCCCTCTTGCGTCCTCTCCCCACAGCCGCGTGTTACGACCGCCGTTCAATTCATCAACGTGTGGATTCGCCGAGATCCAGTTTTCTTTTTCCGCGATACAAAGTACATAGCACGACTTTGTCATCCCTTTTCCCCAGACGCGCCCGGCAAAGGAACCGCAGCGGGTCGTATCACAACAATCGTGGCGTTTTTTGTTCCTCAACCACCATATGGCTAGGACAAAGGCTTCGTCCAACTTGCTGAACTTGGTCGAATCGGATTCGGAAGACGATCTGGGAGGAGCGGCAGCAGCAAAAGCGAAACCAGCAAAAGCAGCACCAACCAAAGCGACAAAGCAAACGACAAAGCAAACGACATCCATTCGCGACATGCCACCGAAGAGAAGCCGGCAGGCGACGGCAGCCGCACCGAAAGCGTCAAACACGGCCAGCAAGGTGACAAAGGTGACAAAGCCAGCACAGAAGAAGGAGAGCGCGGCAGCGACACGCCGGAGAGCGACGGCCGCGGCAGCAGTGCTTGCAGAGGAGGCGGCCGAGGAGGCAGCAGCAGACGGCCGACAAACCAGCGAGCAGCTTGCCGAGGCGGCTGCACCGGCCAAGGCTAAGGGACAGGGAAGGCCTGGGCGCAAGGCAGCAGCAGCAGCAGCAGGTCCTGCAGCAGAGGACGGCGAAGACGCGGAAGCAGAGGCAACAACACCAACCAAAGTGGAAGAGACAGCAAAGACGCGCGGACGGGGACGACCCAAAGCTGGCGCAGCGGCTGCCAAGGACGAGAAAGGCAAAGAGGCGCCCAAGGCCGGCAGGAAAAAGGCAGTAGCGGCGGGGAAGAAGGCAGCAGTGACGGAAGAAGACGAGATGGAGCAGGACGACATAGCAGAGGCAGACGAGGGCGACGACCAGGACGACGTGACGCAACCGGAACCAGACACGACAGAGACGCAGTTCGCAGACAGCATGGACATGGACGAAGAGGCGGACGAGGAGACGCCGATGGGTCGCAGCCGGCCAGCACGGCGGCCATCGTCAGCGCTGCGAGGAAAAGGAGTGGCGGTGTCGTCGGATCCGGCCGGCGAGGCGGCGGCCCGGCGACGGCTCGGCGACCTGACCAAGAAGCACGACTCGCTCGAGGTGCGGTTCCAGAACCTGCGCGACGTTGGCGTGAAGGAGGCCGAGCGCAACTTTGACCGGCTAAAGAAGCAGGGGGACGAGAGGGTGAAGAGTGGGTTCATCCGTTTTTTTTCCTTTTCTTTTTCCTTTTATTTTATTTCCTTTTCATCCCCCTTTCCACTGCCATCTGCTTACCTGACCTTTAGTCTCGGATGAGCTGATTGCCAGCCTGCGGGCCGAGCTGGCCACGTTCCGGGACCTGGCCCAGGAGGGAGCGCGGGCGAAGCGCGAGTGGGATGCGTGTGAGGTCCGCGCAGCCGATCTGCAGGCGCGCGTGGACCAGCTGACGGCGGCGCTGGGCGACGCCAAGGCGGAGGCGCGGTCGCTGACGACGAAGCTGGCGGCCGCGCGCACGTCCGTGGCCGAGGGCGTGGCCGCCGGCGCCGTCACCAGCATGATGCCGGGCAGCGCGATGAAGAAGATGGGCCACGGCGGCCTGGCGGCCGATCGAGCCGCTGCTGCGGCGGCGGCGGCGGCCAGCCAGGTCGTCCAGCTCAAGGAGAACCTGTACGGCGACCTGACCGGGCTGCTGGTCTACTCGGCCCGGCGCGACGGCTCGCGCGAGCTCTACGACTGCATCCAGACCGGTCGCAGCGGCAGCCTGCACTTTAAGCTCTGCATCGACAACGACAGCAGCAACAACAGCGGCCGCGAGGGCGACGACGGCGATGAGTCCCAGTTTGTCTACATGCCGCAGCTCGACGCCAGCCGCGACGCCGACCTGATCAGCCGGCTGCCCGACTACCTGGTCGAGGAGATCTCGTTTCCGCGGGCGCAGGCGGCCAAGTTTTACAGCCGCGTGGTGCAGTCGCTGATGGCGGAGAAGTAGTGTGGCGGTGGTGGCTGGTGGTTGGTGGCTGTGGCTGTGGCTGGCTGCTGGCAGCTGCCAACCACAGCCACGAGCATGTCTCTCTTTCTGTACCTGTCTCTTTCCTTTGTCTCTCTTTTCCCCGTCTTTCCTCTGCATCGCAACTTGTATGATGGCAACCCATATGTGACTACGAGCTCTAGTCTGTTTCTTCACTTGCATAATAAATCAACCAGTCTTGGAAGACGTCATAGAATCGCGCTCTCTTCGACCTGCTGCTCCGTCCTTTATCTACACTGCATATACATTGCAAAGCCCGGGGCTACCCAGTGCCCCAGCATATCGGCTCGCTCTGCTTGCAACCCGAGCTGTCTCCCTCATATGTGCATGACAGCCTTTCCTGCTCCTGCTGGTTCCGACAGATTATAGCTCCGAATCTCTCATCCCACAACGGCATTATACCCCAGGAGGGACAGCCGCGGCCGCGGCTGGTCTGCCCCCCAAGGCGAAGAATATATATTAGCGTTTAAAAGAGCTGTCGTCGCCGTCCCGCTGGCTCCAGCCGCAGGGCTCTCTCTGCTGCTCCTGCGCTGGCAGAGCGAACGGCGACAACAAAAATAGCAAATAGCAGATATACACAAGGGATGCCGTGCTCGCCATCTGCATTCTCTCTCTCAATCTCTCACTCTCCCGTCTTTGTACATGCGTGTGACGAGACCAGATTGCGCCACGAAAATAGAAAGGGATAAAACAGGGCTGACAGCCTGCGGTGAAGTGCGAGGACAACAACCACGGCTGCAGCCCAAAAGGCAGACCGCCAAAGCCTCCAGCAACCAACTTTCTGGCTCTATGCACAGAGCGAAGCAAACAATAAAAAAACTCCGTTGCGCCGGCTGCCAAGAAAGAAAACATCCAGCCCCGATGAGGAAGATGTGTATATTACCCCCGCCCCGTAACAAAAAATCCGGATTCAAAGCCAAAAAAAAAAAGAGAAGGAGAAAATGAAGACCGGATGCCGGATGCCGTATGCAGGAGACATGCCAAATCAGGACAAAAAGAAGGCATACATGGTACGTGCGCACATTAGAACACTGGGTCATGGTGCCTTGCCCTGCTTCCCGTCGCGGCCAACAATGCCAAAGATGCCGCTGATCAGGGCGGCCGACCAGGCGCCCGGCTCGCCGGTCGAGTGCACGATGCACAGCCAGAACACGACCAGGTTGACGAGGTAGTGGATCATGTATGCATACGACACGCCGTAGACGGCCGAGCAGATGGCCACGCCCAAGAGCAGGATGCTGGTGACGTGCCGCAGCCGCGTGGTCAGACGAGGCACCATCTTGCCCGTCGTCAACGTCTCGACTAGCACGATGAACGGCATGATGGAGAGCACGTTGTGGTGCGACGAGAAGGGCGTCAGCCAGTGCACGGCCAGGTTCCGGATCCAGACGACTAGGGTGGGCATGTTGATGGGGAGGATCCAGAGCATCAGCACGAGCACTGAGTGCACGTAGTTGTAAAAGTTGTAGTTGATGGTCGACCGGAGGTCCGAGGCCGCCCGCAGAGCCCGCACCGTCGTCGCGATCTGGACCAGACAGGCGACCAGGTACGCAAACTGGTACGGGATAAACGTCGTCACGAGCAGGAGTAGCACCACTGTCGTCACCACGCGCCGTCGCGGCGATGCCTGCACAAAGGCCGGCGCAAAGTACAGCTGCGTCTGCAGCTGCTGCAGCTGCTGGAGCTGCGGCTGTGGCTCCTGTGGCTGCTGCCCGTCGGCCTGGCCGGCCTGCTGCGTGCCGCGCCGGTCGTGTCGCAGCCAGGCCGGCCGGGACAGCGCCAGGCTCAGGACGATGCTGAGAATGTGCGTCAGGGCCAGTGCGGCATAGTTGAGGGCCGTGCAGACGCCGACGCAGATGACGCCGATCAGCGGGGTGAGAAACCAGAAGAACGGGTCCTGCGTGCCCACGAGCAGCTCGTTCCGGTGAAAGTCCAGGGCGGCGGTCGTGGCGTTCTGCCAGGGCATGAGGCCCGTCGAGCCCGGGCCGGCCTGCGAGCTGCCGACCGAGAGCGACAGCAGGGTCAGCGATGCCAGGACCAGCGGCATCGACTGCCGCAGACAGCCGTTCAGGCCTTCGGAGAAGGAGATGAACACGCCCGTCTCGTCGTAGACGCCAAACTGCTTCTGGAGCACCAGGGCGACGACGAGAACGGGAAAGGCCGCGAACACGGTCCGATAGCGCATGTAGAGCTTGCCCATGCTGCCCATCATGTCGACCGTCAGCTTCAGCTGCACGCTCGAGTTGCACGTCGGGTCTGCCCAGAGCTGGAAGCCCAGGCCCGACTCGTCGGCCGCGCTCTGCTTCAGCGCCGGCGGCATGTAGGGCGCGATGCCGTGCAGGCTGACGCTGGCCCGCCGGGCGTTGACGTAGAACTTGGACTCGAACGGCTCCGACATGAACTGGCGCACGAGCGGCGTGAAGAGCTCGGCCGACGCCTCGGCGCAGAACTGCTTCTCGACCTCCAGGTGGTAGGCCAGCAGGCTCGACTGCACCGCCGGAATCCGGATCTCCGTCACCATCGCGTGGTTCGCCGGCAGCCGGACCTTGAGCCCGAAGCTCAGCAGGCCGCGCAGGCTGACGTCGTGCGAGTGCCGCGCCTTGTCGTTGTCGCCGAACTCGGCCACCACAAAGCCGGGCGTCGGCACGGTCGCCCGGTCGATGACGGCCACGAACTGGTGGCCCGCAATCTGCTCGGCGTTGTACTGCAGATACGAAAACGGCGCCGCGTCGCGCTCGTCCAGCGAGAACGGGTGGCGGGACGTGCTGCGCGAGGCTGGCAGCGCAATGACGTCCTGCGTGGCGTTCTTGCAGGCGAGACGCGTCGACCCGGCATTCTCGCCCGACAGGTCCATCTTGATGGGGAACGCGCCGGCCTGGCTCGACTGCAGCGGGAAGACGCTGCAGAACAGGACGTCGACCTTGCCGGCATCGCCCGGACCGTCCAGCCGCTGGTCGGTCATCAGGCTGAAGCGCTTGCCCACGAGCGAGCCAAGCGGCGGAAAGGGCAGCAGGTGGGCGTGTGCCCGAGGCGAGCTGCCCAGCCGCCGCAGCACGAGCCGCTCGCCCGGGGCCACAATGGTGCTGTGGCCGTTGTCGACCGTCAGGAGGGTCGAGTGCTCCCGGGACGGCATGTCCTTCTCGGCCACGGCCTCGAGCCCGGTGAGAAAGTGCTTCTTGAAGACGCGCATGCGCTCGGCTCGAGGCTTCGTCTGCGTCGCTCGGTGCACGTCAATGACATCGAACAGGGTGCGGGCAATGACCTTGCGGAACTGGTCGCACCACAGGATGGCCTGGTGGTCCATGCTCGTCCACACGTTGGGGATGGTGGTGGTGAAGACGGTGAAGCCGTGGGTCTCGGGCACGAGGGACTCGACGCTCGCATAGTCGGATGGCACAACGGTATCGAGACCACCGCCAGCGATGGAGACGAGTGTCACATGCCACAGCGGGTTGTTGTTGGCCCACTTCTGCGAGTAGGCCCGGCGCCAGTAGCCGTTGATGTCGTCGTAGATCTTGACAATCTCGCTGTCAAACGTCACCGGCGGCCGCGCGTGGGGGGCCGAGAGCGTGACGATCGTGTTGATCGAGCTGGACTGGTAGTTGGGCATGATCAGCATCGTGCGGGCCACGATGCCGCCCATCGAGTGGCCCAGGACGATGACCGAGGTCGGGTCGGGCAGGTTGGAGTCGCGGTACGCAATCGTCGGGTCCAGATAGAGCGAGAGAATGTAGCGGATGGCCTCGTTCAGATACTCGGCCTGGTCCAGCAGCGTCTGGCCGTGGAACGCGGTGATGTCGTCGTTGAAGTCGACCGTGAAGAAGTCGAGCGTGCGGGCGCCGTTGCGCAGCGCCGCCTGGTCGTGCTGCACGACGTTGTGGAAGTACTGGGCAGCCTCGCCCGCAATGGGGCGGACCTGCTTGTAGCTGCCGGCATTTCCTGGTATGAACAGGACGGGGATTCCCCGGAGCTGGGCTGTTAGCGATGGGGGAGACGAAGCAGACGAAGCAGACGAAGCTACCAACCTTGGTCTTGTCGTCGAAGCCGTCCTCGCGGTAGAGGTAGAGCGAGTACTTGCTGGCGAACCTGGTGTGTTCCGTGTCAAAGTCGGCAATCCGGGTGTAGGAAGGGTACATGTAGGCCATGCGACAGCCCTTGGGGTCGAGCTGGCGGGTGACGAGGGAGTTGAAGATCAGCCCCAGCAGGAGGGCGCCCAGCAGCGAGACGGCGAGGGGGAGGAGGCTGATGGACCAGGGATTGCGCGACCGCTGCTTGCCGTGGGCCACCGGCCGAGACCGTGGAGACCTGTCCATGATGCTGGGGGGGGTGATGCAGCCGACGTACTTTGCCACGACACTGCCGGCGCTGGTGGCCGCGTTGGGGCTGCCGTCGCTCGCCGCCGTGCTGCCGGCCGCCAGCGCGTCCTGCTGGGCGTGCAGGTAGCCGCTGTCGCCGCTCATCCGCTCGATGGCGTAGCTCGAGCTGGCTGAGGTCAGCGGAGGTGACGATGTCGGCGAGGAGGCGGTGGAGGACGAGGACGAGGACGACGAGGCGGCGGCTGGCAGGGCGATGGGCGTGGCGTAGACGAGGCCATTCCTCGGCGGCTGCTTGCCGCTGGGCTTCTCGGCCGCCAGGCTGGTGGTCCGCCGGCTTCTCGCCGACAGAGACGACGGCAGATCGGCCAGAGACGGCGACTTTTGCTGGCGGCGTGGATGCGAGCGCGACTCGGCGGTGCTCTGCTGCGGCTCGAGGCCGTTGGTCACGGAAGACCGCGCCGCAGGGGACGCTGAGCTGTGCGGCAGACTCGGCGAGGTCGGGATGGCGGCATTGGATGTCCTGACAGGAGAGTTATCACCGTCGGAGAAGCCAGAAGGAGGCTTCTGCATCCCAAAAATCGACCTGCAGCGCACGGTCGGTCGGCTCGCCGCCTCTGATTGTCGTCGACGACGTCGTGGGTGTGCGTGGAGGGCGAATTGGGCTGCGACGAGCGGCCGGAGCGAGAGCGAGCGAGAGGGCGTAGGGTGAGGCAGGAAAAAAAGCAAAGGGGAAAAATGGGAACAAAAAGAGGCACTCGCAGGAGGAAATACGGAGTGGGATTTGCACCGCTGGTTGTTGGCGGCCCTGTCAAAATTGGGAGGGAAGGTGCGAGCAGCGCCCGCCGTGCTAGTTGGAGCGCCCGTACATGTATTATTGATTGGTCGGGGAGGGAGATTGGCACCAGCGAGATGTCGCCGATGGGGCCTCTGTAGCGCTCGGTGGGGCGCTGTTCCAGGGTCTCCTACAGCGCTGGTTCCAGGGCGATCGAAAGCCCCCAAACGGACCGAACGGTGGAGAAGATGAAAAAAGACTGCCCAGCGGGTGGCAAACTCTTGTCTGGATTTGCTGGCCGCTGCACTGCTTCCAACCGCTCGAGCCCACCGAGACGAAACGCACGCTGGGGAATGTGGCGATGACGACTCCTCCGTCCAGAAGGGTTAGGGAGGAAACGGCGCTCTGACACTACTGCAGCAGCCACGACTGCCGCCCAATCGGCAAGTCGGCTTACGACCTTCGGAGGATGCCTCGGTCTTCTCGGGCCTGTCTGTCCCTTGTCGGTTCTTTTGTTTTCCCTAACTGCAGGAACAGGGGGCAGATCCTTCGTCAGTTGGTTGCTTGCAGAGCAGTCGAAACGTGGCGAGAGGTCGAGACAGGCAAGAAACAGAAACCAGACGTGCACGGGTGGACACAATATTTCTACACGTCCTCGTACATGGTAGCAGCGGTATGTGAATCGGCCGTTGCAACGGATCATGGGCTGCAGCAGCGATAGGAGCACCAAGGCGGCTATTTCATGCCAAGCCAAGAGATAAGACGAGACCAAGCGGGCCGGACATCAAGCGGCCGCCAATGGGGACCTCGTGTTTGTTTCGTTGGGAGCAAGGCTCAAAGGCTCGGAAAAGCCTTGCCAAGACACAGCGGCAGCAGCCCAGGCTCGATGCATGCTAGCACATGCTTTGTGTCAGACCGCAGGATCTGGTTGCTTGATAAGAGAGCCTCAGCCGCTCTGCTTACACTCGACTCTGTACGGATTACTTGTATTGCAAGGCCGACAGGAAGTCCTACCTCTCTCGATTCCGCAACCTGAAGCGCCATTTTCCTGCCCACAATGCGCCCAGAGCGGCATTAAATCGGTTTAGGCGCCTCTTCCGGGCTGCCGGGGACGGATTGGCCCAAGTGGTTCGATGACGACACCGGCTTTCCCTAGAACAAGCTCCACATCTGCTGCCCGTTGTCGGGCACCGAGAAGCTTGGCCATGACGTGATGAGCCTGTTTGCGAGAATGGTGAGCGCAGAGAAGCTTTTTCGAGCTGAGCGGCTGCGTACATCACGTCTTGCCTGTGCACGAACTGCGAACCAGACCGTCTTCTCAACCGATTTTTGAGTGCCATGCAGCATGCTCGTATGGCTAAAATTGGCATGCGCCCCCTTGCTGCAACCATGGGTGCGACCGAGATGGCCTGTTTCTGCCGACCGCTCGCTCAAATTGTTCATCTCGCCTCGCTCACGACGGACGTCGACTCGTCCTGGTACTTGTGCTGTGTCGTACGAAGCCCAGGTTAAGCTTGTCGCAAGACGTGGTACCTGCATACTTTTTGTTCGTAAATATGCTTAATCAGCACACAAAAGTACGCCGTGCCCGCGGTCCAGATAGGATCAGGCTAGACCAGATGGGGCAGTTCTGCCTGCGGGGCCAGAGCGGAGAACGCGACGCGTTCTCAGGATATTCCCCAGCCGGAGCCGGTGTCAGAGTGCCACACGCTCCTTCCGCGCTAGGCCTTGGTTCTGTTCCGCTATCAACGTTGGAAGTCTAGGGCAGCCTGATTGTTTGGTATATGCACGAATGCGGGCAACGGACAGAGCATTCCACATGGCCAAGCGATGACCATGGCGGCAGAATCAGTGACAATCAAAGCTATCGATGCAACAGCCGTAAGTGGCTCGTCAGGGGGCCTTTGTCTATAAGGCGTCTGGTTCTGACAGTGCTGCATGCGACAGGTTCACAGAATCCAGTCGGGACAGGTCATTGTCAATCTTTGCTCTGTGGCCAAGGAACTGGTCGAGAACAGCATTGATGCCGGCGCGACGAGCATAGGTAGGTGTCGTCGCCCTGGAGCGGGACATGTTCGTTTTGCGCTGACCGCTGGACATTAGAGGTTCGGTTTAAGAACCAAGGCCTCGACTCGGTCGAGGTGCAGGACAATGGGTATGGGATCTCGCCGCAGAACTACGAGGGCCTCGCGCTGAAGCACTACACGTCCAAGCTGTCCAGCTACGACGACCTGGACACGCTGCAGACGTTTGGCTTCCGTGGCGAGGCGTTGTCGTCGCTCTGCGCGCTGTCCAACCTTAGCGTGGTGACGTGTCTGGCGGCCGACGTGCCCAAGGGCACGCGGCTGGACTTTGAGACGTCGGGCCGGCTCAAGGGCACCAGCGTGGTGGCGGCGCAGAAGGGGACGACGGTGACGGTGGAGAGGCTGTTTCTGAACCTGCCGGTGCGGCGGCGCGAGCTCGAGCGCAACGTCAAGCGGGAATGGGGCAAGGTGATCAGCCTCCTGAACCAGTATGCCTGCATCCAGACGGGCGTCCGGTTCACCGTGTCGCAGCAGCCCAGCAAGGGCAAGCGGGTGGTGCTCTTCTCGACCAAGGGCAACGCGACGACGCGCGACAACCTGATCAACATCTTTGGCGCCAAGACGATGACGTCGCTGATCCAGCTCGGCCTGACCATGGAGCTGGAGCTCACGCGCGATGCGCGGGCCAAGTGGACGTCGCCGACGGCTGACGGTGGCGGCGGCAACGTGCAGGAGATCCGGGTCGAGGGCTACGTGTCCCGGCCTGCTCACGGACAGGGCCGCCAGACGCCGGACCGGCAGATGTTCTTTGTCAATGGGCGGCCCTGCAAGCTGCCGCAGTTTGCGCAGCTCTTTAGCGAGGTGTACCGGACCTACAATATGTCCCAAGCGCCCTTTATCTTTGCCGACATCCAGCTGGACACCCACCTCTACGACGTCAACGTCAGCCCGGACAAGCAGACGATCCTGCTGCACGACCAGGGCAAGATGCTGGACAATTTGCGCGAGTCGCTGATCGAGCTGTTTGAGAAGCAGGAAATCACCATGCCCACGTCGCAGCTGTCGTCGCAGAAGATGATGGCCTTTCGGAAGCCGGCTGTCAGCCAAGCCAGCAGTCCGTTGAGCGCCACGCCGACGCCCAGTGCGGCCCCGAAGGCCGGAGCAGTCCGGTCTCCGCTGGCCGAGAGACTCGATTGCGCTGCTGTCGGCGAGCAGGAGAAGCAGCCCAAGGCGACGTCGCCCGATCTGCCTTTGGTTGATGGTAACAGTGGGGAGCAGCATCGGGCCGACGAGACGGAGATCAGCAGGACGACCCAATCGCCTTCATCGCCGCCCAGATCGAGCCATGCTTCAGACGACGAGGAAATTGTGTATCAGCTCGGCCCACGGAAGCGAGGCCCTCCGAGATTTGCCAGAGTTACCATCGGCAACACGACTATGTCAACTAGTGTACTCTCGAGCTCGAAACGGCTGAAAGTGGGAAGCAGCGGCGGTGTGCAAAGGCCAATGTCGACGGAGACACAGCGCAGAACAAGGACAAGGAAAGCACTGCCTTCGTTCGGTGGCACTCTGACACAGATGTTCTCGGCTGTGGGGGGGACGCGCAAGGGCGTTTCTGACGGTGCAGAAGATGAAGAAGAAGATGGAGAAGATGAAGGGGAAGATGAAGAAGACGAAGTGGACGAGGAGGAAGATCAACAAGAGGAGTTGAAGAGGGAGAAAGTGGCAAAGAAATGGGAGGAGAAAGACAGCGAAGGAGGGGAAGAAGAAGAAGAGGAGGAGATGGAGGAAGGCATGGGTATTGCCCTAGAAGAGGGCGAAGATGACCAGATGGAAGGCGTGGAGCTAGATGCCATGTCTCAGTCTGAGTCTGACAGACAAGACAACGATGCTGAATCGAGTGGGGCTGTGCCAGCTGGGGACTCCGACGACGAAGACAACGACGAGCAGGAGGACCCCGACGACGGTCAGGATCAAGAAGTCGGCACACGTCGAGCAGACGTCTCGGAGACAGAGGAGGATAGACGCAGCCGTCTGTTCCTGAAGAGCGGCGGGTCGAAGAAGCGATACGAGACGCTGCGGTTGGTGCAGACGGTGCGAGCCAGCGAGGCGGCGATCGAGAAGATGGCGACACTGGGACAGCGATGGCGGCTG
Source organism: Leptographium lundbergii (assembly GCA_001455505.1). Classification (NCBI taxonomy): domain Eukaryota; kingdom Fungi; phylum Ascomycota; class Sordariomycetes; order Ophiostomatales; family Ophiostomataceae; genus Leptographium; species Leptographium lundbergii. The sequence goes on from LDEF01000024.1 coordinate 203,487, forward strand.
CTGGGTGGCAGCCGAGAAGAGGGTGAAGCTGGTGCCGACGACGGCGACGACGAGGGCAACGACGACAAACTGGACGAGGGCAACGCCACAGCAGCCGAAGAGAAGCTGGCGCTGACGATTGCCAAGAGCGACTTTGAGCAGATGCGTGTGGTCGGGCAGTTCAACCTGGGCTTCATCCTGGCGGTGAGGAGAGGAGGGAAGGGAAAGGGAGAGGAAGGGAGAGGAAAGGGAAAAGAAAAAGAAAAAGGAAAAGAAAAAGGAAACGAAGAAAGAAACGAGACAACGTCGACACGGCCCGACGACGACGAGCTCTTCATCATCGACCAGCACGCGTCCGACGAAAAGTACAACTTTGAGCGGCTGCGCGCGACCACAACGCTGCAGTCGCAGCGCCTGGTCCAGCCCAAGCGGCTTTCCCTGACGGCCGTCGAGGAGGAGGTCGTGCTCGAGAGCCGCGCCGCTCTGGCCGCCAACGGCTTTGTCGTCGACGCTGTCGTCGATGGCAGCGAGCCCGTCGGCGCCCGCTGTCGCCTGCTGACGCTGCCGCTGAGCCGCGAGACCACCTTTGACCTCGGCGACCTCGAGGAGCTGATTGCCCTGCTGGCGGAGAGTCCAGCCTCGTTTGACGGCCTCGCCAGCTCTGGCGGCGACGTCGCCCCCTCTGCTCCCATTCCCCGTCCGGCCAAGGTCCGCCGCATGCTCGCCATGCGCGCCTGCCGCAGCAGCATCATGGTCGGCCGCGCCCTCTCGCAGCGCCAGATGGCCGCCGTCCTCGCCCACATGGGCCACATGGACAAGCCCTGGAACTGCCCCCACGGCCGGCCGACGATGCGCCACCTCAGCAGCCTCGGCCGGGTCTGGGACGGCGGCCGGGGCTGGCACGAGGACGATGCTGCCCAGGCTCGGCCCCGGCCCGACTGGCCTGCCTTTCTCAAGAAGAGAAAGGCCGTTTGGTGATGGATGACGATGCTGACTAAGCTTGGCTTTGTAACTTGTGGTCTGCAAACCGACCTACATTCTCTGGATCTACCGTGAGATACGGAGTACATAATACATAAAGACATGAACATAGAATCCCAAACTCCGTCCCAGCGACCGATAGTATTACATGATTTGTCCGATGGTCCCTCATTTCCTTCTCTTCTCGTCTTCATTTCTCCCTCTTCCCCTGTCCTCTCCTCTTCTCCCTTCCTCTTCTCCCTCCCCTTCTTTCCTCTTCTCCTTTCCTCTTCTCCCCTCCCTCCTCCCTACACCTGGCTGTATCGCACCGCCCTCCCCTCCTCGGCCAGCTTGCCGCTGACATGACGCCGCCCAAACACGGCCGTCGCCCCCTCGGCCTCGTTGTAGCAGCCGCTGCCCAGGTCGTAGTCGTTGCCGCTGGACACCTGCCGTGCAGCCGGCCCGCTCGCGAGGTCCTTGCCCACCATGATGGGTGGCGTCGACGCCTGGAGGTTGCCGTACGGCTTGCTGTAGAAGCCGTTCTCGGGCTGGATGCTGCTGTCGCGGTTCCGCGGCGCCCAGGTCCAGCGCTTCTTGCCGGCTGCCAGCTGCTGCGGCATCGCGCTGCCCGTCAGCACCCGCCCCCTGTCCTGCTCGTCCGGGCCGTCTTCTGCGCTGCTGTCGTGGCCACGCGTGGCCTCGCCCAGGTCGGCCGCATCGACCGCGACGCTGCTGACCCGCCCGTCATGGAGGCTCAGCGGGCGCAGGGTGGCGCTGTTGTTGGGCCCCCGGCTCGCGGCCTCGGCAGCGCTCCCGCTGGTGCTGCTGCTGACGGCCGACGTCATCGACGAGACCGTCGGCGTGACCGAGCCCTTGGCCCGCTTCATCGGATTCGCCCGCAGCGGGCTCGGGTGCAGGTCGTCGTCGCTGCCGTTGGTGGCGAGCCGGAAGCTCTCGTAGCGGTTGTCGTTGTGGTCGTCGTCGTCGTCGTCAAAGAGGGCCCGCTGGTAGATCGTTTCCGAGTCCGACACCTCGCCGTCCGACTCGGGAAAGTCAAAGTTCTGGCTGACCGGGTTGTAGTCGCGCCGCTTGCCGGCGGCGTTGAGCACCAGCGTGTTGAGGACCTGGTTGCGTTGCTGCGTGCGGTCCGCGACCGCGTCGGGCCCGTGCCAGTTCTCCTTGAACCGGGTCTGGCGCGGCGTCGAGCCGGCCGAGTGCGTGCTCATGTTTGTTGCCGTGCCGGGCGGCGTCACCACGCCGCGACCGCTGCTGTGTGGCGGCGCGTACGGCTCGTGCAGCGCGATCTCGGCGTAGGCGCCGCGGCCGATCGTGCTGGTCGGCAGGCCGCCGGCCATCGAGGCCCGCTTCAGCGTCGTGGCCGTGCTGCGCACCGAGCTGCTGCTCGGCACCACCTGGTACTGGCGGCTGGGCAGATCGAGGCGCGAGTCACGTGACCCGGCCGTCCGCACGCTCTTCGCATCCGAGCCGCCGCGCGAGTGGGCAAACGGCACCGGCGGCGGCCGCACAAAGCCCTTGTCCTTGTCCAGGTCGAGCGACTGCAGCGAGCCGACGGTGACGACGGACGACTTGTTGCGCCCGTGCAGCACCGTCCTGGTGCGCGACGTCAGGTGGTCCTCGAGCGGATTCATGTCGGGCGGCATCAGGGTGATCTGGCGGAACCGGACGCCCAGCCAGCAGGCCAGGCAGAGCGTGACCAGGTGCAGGGCCCCGGCGCCCACCAGCGTGTAGGTAAAGGCCGTCTTGAGGCGCGGCAGCGCCGCCTGGCTCGCCAGCAGCGTCGACCAGCCATCGCTGTTGCTGCGCACCGACATCAGCCCGTAGACGTACATGGGCAGCACGCAGAGGTCTGCAAAGGCCGAGAAGACCTGGTACGCGGCCGACGAGGCCGGCGGCCGCGCGCCCGCCGGCTTGGCCATGTGGTAGATGCCGTAGATGCTGTGCACCATGACCACAATGGCCGTGATGCGCATCACCCACGACGTCAGGTCTGCCAGGTGGTTGATCAGGATCATGAGCACCAGCACGCCCGTGGCCCCCAGCAGCTGCAGCACGCGCAGCACCAGCTGCACCACCCGCACCGCCTTGATGGCCGTCTTCGTCCGCCGGCTCAGCATCTGCACGTGTCGCCGCTGGCCGACGAGGACCTCGTGTGCACTGCACCACAATCTGTCAGCCATTGTCTTCGCATCGCCATGCACACACTCTCTCTCGACGTACTCGGGGTGGCGGTTGAACTGCACCAGCGGGCCGTCTTGCTTGGGCTTGACCGGCTTGGGTGTCCAGCTCGCTCGTGTGACGGCCTTGGGATCAAACGTCTTCTCGGGGAAGCGAGAGTCCTGCGAGTAGGGCCGGACGAAGCTGGCCATGGCCACGGTGGATGTGTGGACGACGAGTTGGTGTTGACCGTCTGTCGACCTCGTTCCTGCTTCTCCTCTGGTTCTCTCGTCTGGTTCCGTCTGTTCCTGTCTGCTCCTCTTTTCTGTCTCTCGTGTCGGTGCAATGCTTTCTTTTGGCTGACCGGTCGGTTTCCGTGTCTGATCTCGCTGGAATGCCACCGAGAGTCACAAGTATTGGGGGTTGACAGGAGGCAGGACAGAGGACAGAAATAGGACAACGTTCTGGTCAGCTGGCGGGGCGTCTTGTCCAGCGCTGTTCGCTGTGATGGAGTGGTTGCTGCGGCAACTGCGTAACAAACACATTGCGTATTTTGCGCCCTGCCGCCTTGCGCAAGTCTCTGGTGGGGAGCAGCTGAAACGCCATGTTGCATTTCGCATTTCCTGGCAGCAGCTGTTCTGTTTGCAAAGCGAGGAATGGACGCACATCAGAGCCACGTTGCTTGTTCGCGTTGATCTCTGGCATTCTTTAACCTGATCGGCGGTGGCAGACAATTTTGCACGCTATACTGGCATATCGTAAGATACGGGGTTATAGACTGTTTACAGGGATGCCGTGCTCCTTAGCACAATGTCAATTATTAATACGTCTTCTGGGCTGAAGATGCCAAGACTCCCCTACTTCGTAGTTCGTACGGACTACAACGTGCAAAAATACAGAGACGGCGCCCAAAAATTAAATGCTTTTTAGCAACTCCTCGTTTCGATCAAGGGACCTCCGGGTTATGAGCCCGGCGCGCTTCCGCTGCGCCAAGTTGCTTGCTGCTTGTGGGGAGAGATGATTATTGCGAGACAAAAAGCCCGCCCAAGCAGGCAGCCAATGGGCGGACCAGTCAGCGTGCAGCCATTGGACAGAAGGAGAGGCTAACAAAAAAACCGGCGAAATCGCCACCGGCCCAAAGCCGATCTCGCAGCAGTGCATTTTTCGCGAATGCGATTTCAAATCACCGTCTGCCAATGGCGCCTCGTTGAGCGGTCCATATATTTCGCGAGCTCTGGCCGTGTAAAGGAGCAAAGAAGCCGCATCCAGCTTGTGCTGAGCCTTATTCCGTCCGCCTCGACAAGTCGCAAGTCGACGTCGTCTCGACTCCATCACCGTCACCATCACCACTTCTACAGCTCACCTCCACCTCCACCACCACCACCACCATCTCCACAACCACCTCCACCACCTCCACCATGAGCGCCATCCTCTCCGCCGACGACCTCAACGACTTCATCAGCCCCGGCGTCGCCTGCATCAAGCCGGTCGAGACCCTCCCGGCGACACCTGTCATCGGATCCGAGCTCGAGCACGAGGTCATCCGCGATGGTGTTCCTGGAGCTGGCGGCGCACCGCCGGCCTCCATCTCCCTGACCGACTGTCTGGCCTGCTCCGGCTGCGTCACCTCGGCCGAGGCCGTCCTGATCAGCCTGCAGAGCCACAAGGAGCTGCTGCGCGCACTCGATGCAGGGCCAGCTCTAGAGCTATCACCAGCCTCATCTTCCAGCTCTTCCTCTCTTTCCACACCCTCCTCCCCCTCACCTCACTCACCTTACATCGTCCGCGGACTTAGCGACCCCGTCCACACCGACCGCCGCCTCTACGTCGCCAGCGTCTCGCCCCAGACCCGCGCCAATCTCGCAATCGCCTGTGGTCCCGGCATCTCTGCCCGTGAGGCCGGCCACATGCTCGACCACCTGCTCGCCGGCCCGGCCGGCCTGCGTGCCAGCGCCCACAGCAACGGCAACGGCTTCGCCTGGGTCGTCGACACCAATGCGGCCCGCGAGGCCACGCTCGTCCTCGGCGCCGACGAGGTCGCACAGCTCCATCCCTCGGCCTCCCCCAAGGCCGTCCTCACGTCGTCCTGTCCCGGCTGGATCTGCTATGCGGAAAAGACCCATCCCCACGTGCTGGGCCATCTCTCGCGCGTCAAGTCGCCCCAGGCCCTCACCGGCACCCTGCTCAAGACCACGCTCAGCCGCACGCTCGGCATCCCGCCCGATCGCATCTGGCACGTCGCCATTATGCCCTGCTTCGACAAGAAGCTCGAGGCCAGCCGCGAAGAGCTGACCGATGCCGCCTGGGACAGCTCCACGGACGGCCACCACGGCGTGCGCGACGTCGACTGCGTCATCACCAGCAAGGAGGTCCTGATGCTCGCAGAGTCCCGCGGCATTGATTTCTTCAGTCTACCAAAAACGCCTCTCTCACTGCTACAGGACATGTGCCAGCCATCCACATCAACACCATCCACAACACCATCCACAACACCATCCACAACGCCTCCACCACCACAACACCTGCCCTTTCCTGATGCTGTCCTCGACCGCTTCCTCTTCCCGCCCCGTCAGAGACCGTCGCCCGCATCTGCCGCCGGCAGCTCGGGCGGAAACCTGCACTTTGTCCTGCAGTCCGTCCTCGCCCAGAACCCGGGCTCCTCGCTGCAGACCACCCGCGGCCGCAACGTCGACGTCGTCGAGTACGCCATCACCGCGCCTGGCCGCGACGAGCCGCTGTTTAAGGCGGCCCGCTACTACGGCTTCCGCAACATCCAGAACCTCGTCCGCAGACTGCGACCTGCCCGTCCGTCCCGGCTGCCCGGAGGTCGACCCGTCGGAAATGCCGCTCGCCGAGTGCCCACCGGCAAGGCTGGTGCCGGCCTCGACTTTGCCTGCGTCGAGGTCATGGCCTGTCCGGGCGGCTGCACCAACGGTGGCGGACAGATCAAGGCCGACGACGACCTGGTCGTTGCCCGCAAGGGCCTCACCACCAAGCCTGGCCCCCAGGAGCAGCGAGCCTGGCTGGCCCAGATCGACGAGGCATACTTTTCCGCCGACGACGACGACGACACCAACGCCGACAGCAGCGCCGCAGACGGCCGCCCGGCCGACGAGATTGACGGCATAAGCCCCTCGTACGTGCACGAGACCCTGGCACACTGGGCTCGCATCACCGGCATCGACCTGCAGAGGCTGGCATACACCACATACCGAGAGGTGCTGAGCGACGTCGGCAAGGCTGCCAAAAGCCCCGACGTTGTCGAGAGGGTCGCCCAGCTCGCCGGGAAAATCGGTGGTGGCTGGTAGGCCGCTTCGTCCTTCTTGTCTTTCCTGTCTCGTTTTTTCCTTTTCCGCGGCGTTTTCCCATGGCTTCCCCATAGATCCGAGGGCGGTCGTGGCTTTGGGTGCATATAGCATAGACAGAGACGTCTCCAGCGGATCCATAGTCCCTTTTCTCCTTGAGGAAAAGAAAAACAAGTCTCATTCTTTTCGTGTCCGTTTCCTTTCGCCTCTTGCTTTTTGCCTTTCGCCTTGCTCTCTCTCTCTCGCGTGCCCTCGCTCTCCTCTCGGGGGACTTGCTCTGCCGCTCAGCTGCCGCGTCTGGAAAACCCAAAGCCTCCACGGCCGCTGCCGTCTGGTCCTCGAGGCGCCCGGATTACATAGTCGTCGTCGCGCGGCGTGCCCGAACGACTTGGTGAGGGCGACCAGCCCATGTCGCTGCCGCTGCCGCTGCCGCCGTTTCCAGCGCCTCCGCCTCCCCGTCTCTGGTGCGGGCCCGCTGTTCGGGGCAGGTAGCTGGGGTCGAAGAGCTCTCGAGATGTCGCTCCGCCGCCCGTGTGTCCGGCCTGCTGAGCTCGCCGCCCGTACCCGCCACCACCGCCACCACCGCCGTTGTTGCCGCGTCCCCTGCTTCTGCCTCTGTTGCCGTTGTTTCCGTAGCCGCCAGCCGGCGATATAGGCGACGCCTGTCGAGAGGATGTCACGGATGGCGACCCTACTGCTGCTGCTGCTGTCGCCGGTGTTGTCGAAGCTCCTGCTGCTGCTGCCGGTCCTCCCGCTCCTCCTGCTCCTCCTGTCGCCGACTTGCTCGGCAGCGGCTCGCCAAAGATCTTGGCCCGTGCCTGGTCGTACTTGCGCTGCTTCTCCTCCCGCTCGCGCTGCTGCCGCTGCCGCATCTGCTCCGGCGTCAGCTGGTTCCGTGCCGCCTCCGCTTCGGCCTCTGCTGCCGCCTCCGCCGCATCGTCGCGTATCGTCAGCTGCTCGAGGCCCGTCACCGGATCACGCCGCTTGATCATCTGAGGCGCCGGCTTGCGGCTCAGCACCTTCATGGCCGGCTTGATCCCCATGGAGCCTACGGGGATCGTGCTGGACACGGCCAGAAACGGAAAGTCTTCCGGCTCATCTCTTCATGGGCAACTGTTAGGAGGCCAGGCCAGCCGAGTTGGGGGAGGGAGCTCGAGTTGGGTGGGGCAACACTTACGCAGACTTCCACAGTCGTCTCTGCTCCTCCTTGTGCTTGGCCAGCCGCTCGGCACGCGACAGCACCACAGGCTCCGCGGTGAGTGGTGCACCGCCCGTCTCCTTGTCCTCCTTATCGGCCTGGGCCTCCCAGTCGTCGTCCCAGGCAGTGGAGCCCGTCGTCTTTGTCATTGTTGCAGATATGTGAGGGGGCATACGAGACACTCGGCTCAGGCCTGAGAAAACCCGTGCACAGTTCTCTCGACGTAGGGCGTGCGAGCAAGTAAGCGCAGTCGCAGCTTTGTAGGAGTTACGGCTGCAGCCTAGAGGACCTGTTCGCTGTTCTTCCCCTGTTATGTGAGCAGTTTGTGTTCAATATTATTATGCTGTTTTTTTATTAGTCTTGCGGACAATGCGGTGGGGCCCCGGTGTCCGTCGTGATTGGTCAGCGCACGACTGCTTCCGATCTCCCCACATCGTGTAGCCTCACTCACGACTGCCATCTCTAAGCAACCATAAGCAAACGCAACAGCTGTACGCTTCAAGCCCAGGGCTGGACTGACTAATCCGTACAAAATCTGCTTACTCTGATTTTGCTCACCCAACGGCAACCCCACCTCGGTTGCAAACATGGACGGCGACAAAATGGATATTGTCGATGGACGTCCAGCACCGGACACTGCTGCCGATGGAGTTGCGGACAACAGCAGCATCAGCATCAAGAAAAAGCCAGCATCCTGGGATACTCCCAAGCACCGCGAGGAGAGCGACAAGTTCAAAGACATTCTTGCCGATCAGGGCTTCAACATAGGTAGGCTACTGCGAGACACGATAAACCATAAGTAACAGCCTCTGACTCTGCAAATAGCCGACTATGGCGATCCTCTCTCTGCGGATAGACCCATCGGCAAGATCTATAACCGTCCGTTCCCCCAGGAGACTGAAGATCGTTTGAGAGGCCTCATGGATAAACTTCAGAAGAGCTCTACGTGACATGTGTCGGCGGTTGCGATGATCCGAAGAGCGGAACTGTTTGGTGAGGACAAGGAGTGCGAACTTCTTGGAGGCCGGGAACTACCATTATTGTTTATTAGTTTGCCTTTGTCGCGAGTGTCTTCGCGTGTGATGCATTTACCTCAAAATGTCAAGTTGCCTTCATCTCTCATACACAATCCCATGGTAACGAGAACCGGCATCGGCCTATCTCTCACCTACAGTCCAGCACATGTTCATCCCCATGGCTCCGCAATACGGCCGAACGTGACTCTTTGATGGGATGTCGAATTCCTGAAATGGCTAGTCTGTCTGGCCGACCTCTCGCCGTAGCTGATGTTTTTCTCAGATTGATCTCAAGTGGCCATCGTTGCAAAGGCTAGCCTGAGATGCTTCTTTCCAAATGGTTTTGAAATTCAGCAACTATAGATAATATATTTCGGCCAAAGCAGGACAGTGTTGCTCCCCCGCTGTGGTCGGTGCTTCTTCATAGTATTTTGATTCCAAGCGCAACAAAACAGTTCAAGTAGAGCTCGAAATGACCGACATAGGAGCTCGCCAAACCCAGAATTCGCCGAGGACAATCTGAAAAGTATACTCGGAAAAGAAGATGGCTGGGGTTCCCTTTCGCTTGCTATTGTTGCTTTCCCTCAATGGGCTTCCAAGTGCGAGAAGACTTCTAATATTTTCTTTTTAATCCTCGCAGTTCGAGTTTCGGGCTCTACAGTTCTCAACAACAACTTCATCTGTCTCCCTTTACTGAATATTACATTACCTTCCAAACAGCTTGTACCAATCATCACAGCTTCTCGTCGGTGTCTTAATAGAACTTTGTCTATATCCGATATATCACATACTTTCAATTCGTTTCCTGGTCACTCCTCTTGTCAGAGTTTCAATTGTCGAGCGGTGACAAGCCTCATACACGAAATAGCCACTGAACCAATGCTTGCACACATCCCTTACAGACTTCTAAACCACCAGTCAGTTATCAACTCTCCTAAGCCCCAAAACCCCATTATCATATCTCTCGCATAGCATTCACACGATACCTATCACAACTGCAAAAATGGCCTATCCTGGAGCTTCTCATGCTATTGAAGCTGCCGCTGAACAGGCCCAGGCTTCCAAGAAACGGCCCGCTACGGATGATCTTGTCACGGAATCGCCGTCTGCGGGCAAGAGAAAGGTCATCATCAAAGAACCTCTCTCCCTGATGGCGCGTCGCCAGGGTATCAAAGAAGAACAGTCTGTCGGAGAGGATGTGCCTCTGAAGAATATCGAAAGCAAGGAGTCTGATTTCGAAAAAGGAGCTCAGCCCTACATCAAGGATGAAAGCGTCGACGAGGAAAAATACAGGCCCGTGGAGGCCATTGACCCAATTGCCACCGCTGGCACTTCTACATCTGCCACTCCCACTCTTGAGTGGGAAACCTACAGGCATTGCAAGCCGCCCATCCGCATTGTCATTGTTGGCCGGTGGCGGGCGACCTGGCTGGCTTCCACTGCCCGCCGGTGCCAAAAGGCTGACGAGGTTGCAAAGCGTGCTACCGAAGAGGCACGTATTAAGCGCTGCAAGGCAGATATGGCTCGCATGTACATGGAGTTTATTTCGGGCGACAGAGACAGTTTTTCTGTTGGCCCAGACAAGACGTTTTTGAGACGCCTGGCGCGGTCTCACATGGCTGATCTCGCTATCGACTCTATCCGTGCATACCTGCGCGAGAACATTATGAATACGGCCGACTATGTGGAGATGATGAAGTGGTATGATGCAGAGCTGACGGAGCAGCGGGAACGGCGCGAAACGGTGGCGAACAGAGACGCCCAGGAGGCGACAGCCAACTGAGGCTGGCGAGGGTGGAAGGCTGAAAGAAGCGCCCATCTGAGATGTAATCTGGTGGTGTCATCGGTGGCCATTTCTCCCACAACAGCCCATACTACAACCCATGAACTCAGCTCGGGACCTGGCCGGAGCGGAGATGCTACAGGCGGATAATTAGTTGCATGGCAGCAGCGCATTCCTGCAAGATTTGTCTTTACGGTTGTGAATTTTTTTCGACTTTTCTCAGCATGTGTTTTACTATTCAAACAAGTGTGCTCTCGCTTAGCGAGACAAGGAGGCTCCTATTTTTACCATATGTTTGCAATTCCTTTCAGATGTACATCACCAGCTCTCAGTGTAACGAAACGGTCACATCAAGTTGTCCGTTCCATTCTCTCAGGTTTCATGTCGAACATACACATCCTACTTATGAAAGAGCCTCTCAGAAGGCTGGGCTGGGATGATGCCCAATATTTACACAATTACATGATTAGTACCAGCACATACGCGTCCAGCACACAGGTTGCAGCAATTTCACATTGTGCCCAATGACAGCCGGCTCGCAAAAGGCGGCCCTGATCCGCGCTGGTGTTGTTATGGTGCTATTTCGGACAAGTGCTGATGACGCAAAGCGCCCCCACGACAAGTCGAGACACCAAGCGCTAAAGGCTCGAAAAAGAGCGGAGAGCGGAGAAATGGATAGAGCGGCTGGAGCGGCAATAGACGTTTTCGACAGTGGGCTGAGGGTCGGAAGATGTAAAGGGACTGGGTGATGGGAAGGTGCGAGAGACACGACGTGATGACTGGCCGATAAAGGCATGTGACGAGCGTACATAATGAGAATTCATACTACTGATTATTGATTATTCGCCTGCTTATAAACGGATCGAGTAGCCGGCATGACAAAGGAACAAAAAACGGGCTGAGACCGAGGAGGGCGGGGGGTGCCCCGAGGGAAAGCTTTCGCCTCGACAGACTCGTATGACACACATTGAGCAGTGCACTTTGACATATACTCCATAAGTGGATGTGCCCTCGCGACCCACAACTTTTAGGTACGAGCAGAGCGAGAAAGCTGGCGGGACCGTGATAATCCGACGGAAAGGATGACCTGCTGCGAACAGCCATGGGCGCATTGATCAGACCCTCTGCCGGGGCGATGTTTGTCCAAGACTCACATGTAGTAGACGATACTGCTGGCAAGCTCCGGAGAAGGCCTTTTGTTTCGTGCTTCCTGCGATCTACAAGGCCGCTATGTATGTCCAAGACACGACTATCTGTCAAGCAGATGCGAAACAAAGAGTATGTGACAGGATCCAGCCAACGGCCCGTCCAGTACGGAGTACTCGCACAGCAGGAAGCGCCTGCGAATGGCCGGGGCCAGTAAGTGTCGGATGTTGATGCTCCACCGATTCTAGCAAAGCAGGACGACAGCCAGATCAGAAAGTGGGGTGTCGGGGCGTCTAGCCAGCTCGGGCCTTTGCGGTCGGGCGCCGTCGCGGTGCATCAGACTCCGTTTGCAGCAGATGTTTGTAGTCAGTCAGATACGACGCAAGAAGCCCCTCCATTCTTCTGTCCGCCCCTCGCTCTGCGTGAGTATCTTACTTCTTGCCTTTTGTTAGCCCAGACATCCATCTGCCTTTGATTCCTGGCCGCGAATGCAGATCAGCAACGACGGGCAGACATCCCACCACGACAGAGAGGCACATCCCCGATCCGACCAAAGCACCGAAGCGCCATGTCTGGAGCTACAGCAGGTGTCCAGGGCACGCCCGCGGGCAACTTCGATCTCCTGAGGCGGGCCACTGAGGCCGTGATGGCAAAGTAAGATATGAAACATCTCGCATCTCTGTTCTGTTCCCTGTTTCTTGTGGCCTTCTGCATCTTTGGCCATCCTACGTCATCCTAGCAGTACCCAACGGGCCATGTTTCTTCCCTGCCCTGCTTCCCCTGCCTGTTGAGCAGATGCTGCACATTGTCTGCGAGCGAGCATCTCCCACATTTACATTGTTCCGTTTTTACACAAATCCATGAGGCGTGGCTGGTGTCCCGTGCCGCTTCTGGCCGAGCGCTCGCTATCCGACACGTTCTATCCCCTTCCCCGTCGTCTTGCCATGTTAAGTGCATATTATTTTCCGCTGGCACTGCCGTTTTCAAGGCCTAGGCGTCTTGTTAGGCTGCCAGGCACTTGCACGGCCAGAACTCCACCCACTTGGCGCAAAACAAGATACGCCACCATGGAGGAGCCCACTTACAGAGCCATCTACGCCCATGCGTGTTGCGTTGATTGCGGGTGCTCAGAGTATTGGCTGCTGGCTATCACCCAAGGCAGGCCTGGTAGCAGATCGCCCGCTGTCTCGGCCAAGCGGTCGCAAGAATGCGTTGTATCAATTGTCCAGCCCGTACTGCGGCAAGCCATCGTGGGAGCCCGATTACTGCTGCCTCGAGTTTGGCTCGCTGACTGAGCAAAACCCACAGAGGGGCAAACTCTGTTAGTGGATTTTGTTTCATTGTCGCCAGTGCGATCCCTCCGTAGGAGCTTCCAGTGGACTTGGAGCACTCAGATCCGCCTCCCCCCCACCCGCGGCCTTTTGGTCCGCCAACCACATGGCCTGGAGTCGGCTGAGCTGCTGCTGCTGAGAAAACCGCAGGTTCGCTCCGATCAGGAGCTTTGCGGTCTGGCGCCTGACACCGGTGTGGCAAGCAAAACCTACAGTAATATTAGCAGGAATAGCACCGAGAGTCGCACAGCCCCCCCCCCAACACAATGCAATATGTAAATGTCCATGAGGAAGCTGCGATTCACGTCCTCCTCAACCCACAATCCAAATCTCCTTCATTCTCTCTCCCTGCCCACAAGCTCGTATTCCCTTTTCCTCCCCTCGTCTCTCTGACTCCTCCCTCACCTCGCTTCTCCTACTTCGGCTCCTCCGTCCCTTTATCGTCTGGCGTCATAGACCAACCTCGTTGGTGGCCAGGCCCACAGCACCGTGCCTTTACGAGCACAAGCACAAATAATACTGCTCCCACAGTTCTATCGCCGCCTGTTGCCGCACGTCTGCCACCAGCCAGTTCAGCTCAAGCGTGCCAACTGTGTCTGCCGCTAGTTCGCCCACGAACGAGCGGACGGATGCCGTGTTAAATAAAGATACTCGACTTGACTGGCCAGCCTACGATGGCCTAGGCATTAATCATTTCCCCCCTTCCAAGGCCTCTTAGATACCTCTCCGCCACTCATTAGTCGTCATTTTGTCGATTTTTTTTGCCCCTCATTGACTCCGGCTCTCCTTCCCTTCCGAGCTATTTCCTCTTTGTCTTCCATTTCCGCTCTCTGGCTTCCTTAGTTTGGTTTTTCCTTTTTCCTTCCCTATTTTCATTCCTGAAAGTTGCAGAGAGGAGTGTCTGCCTACCATTCCCTCCTTCAATCGACCCGGCCCTGCGTCGTCGCCGTCCCTTCTCGGGTTAGCCGAAAATGTCTTCAAATAATGGAATTGACGAACGCAGCAGGTCTGCCGCAGCCGATGATGACGGCACGGATCACATCGGCTATGACACACCACGCTCTGGCGTCGCTACGCCGCAACCGGACCTCCACGACAAACGCCTACCGGGAATCATGAGCTACTTCAATCAGGTTCGTCCTGCTTCTTTTAAACGCCTGCTCTCAGGCACGTTTTCTGTACACTTGGGGTCTTCTTCCAGCACCACCACCATTCCCACCACTGCAGCAAGCACTGCAGCAAGCACTGCAGCAAGCACTGCAAGCACCACAACTGCTTCTGCCACCTCCCTTACCTCCCCGTCGCCCCCGTGCAAGCAAGAGGACGGCCACCCTGCTTCTCGGAGACTGAAGTCCGTTCCGGAGTTGCAGCCCGAGGCATCGCCAGACGTGCCACCAGAAGCACTGCGGCAGCTGGCTGCGCAACCGGAATCGCAACCTGGGTTGGAGACGGAGCCTGTCGTGTCGCAGCACCAGCCGCCAGCGGCAGCAGCAGCATCAGCCATACCATTACCGACGCCACCACCGCCACAAACGCCGATCGACACGGACGTACCGCTTCTTGGAGACCTGGCCGACGACGACAGCCCGCCGCTTTTATCACAACAGACCATGGACCGGCAGAAGCTGCCGCAATCGACGCGGTCGTTGGACCACTCGCCGCTTGGAGAAGCCGCTGACACTAACACTGACACCTCTTCATTGCACCCGTACCCGACACCGCCTGCGTCGGTGCGTGGGACAACTGGATCCAAAGGCGGAGCCGGAGGAGGGAGAGAAGGAGAATGTGAAGAGGAGGGCAGCAAGAAGGCCAGTGCCAGCAGCGGAAGCGGTGACTCTTCTAGCTCTGCATGGGAAGCACAGTGGAGCTTCAGCCGCCACATGAAGAGCACATCGGATGTCCCAGACTCGTTGCCTCTTGCCGGCGTCGTGACGCCATCGAGTGTACTCGCTCGTCACTTTTCTATTCCTTTTCTTGCCCCATCTGCTCTTCCCTCAGTTCCCTCTTCTTACTATACCCCGGAAACGCACGCCTCCACTGCCCCAGATACGCCAACCCGTTCACACTTCCAAGACTTCGATTCAACTGCTTTGTCATCATTCTTTCGGTCTGCTTCCGTTGGGCAACTGAAGAAGCTAACAGTAGTGCCACATGAAAAGAGCGGTCAATCCACACCCACCCGGTCGCTTTCCACTGCGCAGCCGACACGGGAAGGTGCTTCCGCCAATGCCGGTGCCGCTGTCGGTGCTGGTTCCGGTGGCGATGGTGCCACGCTGGAAGCAGACATTCCAGAGGAGAGTGAAGAAGTCAGCCGCACCATGACATCTACGCCCACCCCGCCAGGAGCCCAGGCCCCTGCCCCGAAAGGAAGACTCAGAATCAAGATTGCAGAGGCACGCGGCCTCCGACGAAGCAGAGACCCGTATGTTGTTGCTGTGTTTCAGCGGAGCGAACTGATTTCGCGCGGCCCCCGCCCTGCCGAGGGCGAAGATGTTGCTGCCATTGCCGCCGTCGCTATGGGTGGCATTCCCATCCAGCGCCAAGGCAGCGATACCGGCCGCATACCGATGGCAATTCCCATGCGCAGCCGCCAAAGCAGCAACACGAGCATGACTGACTTCAGCACTTTCCGGACCCGCAACGGCCGACGCTCCTTGACGAACCCCAAGTGGGATGCAGAAGCGGTGTTGTACGTTACTACGGCGCACTGTGCTGCCCTTCCCTCCGTATATGGTTTCCGCTGTTGAGTTTGTTACTAACTCAGGTTTTAGCGACGTTGTTGACTCCGATACGTTGGTCGATATATCTGTCTACGACCATTCGCCAACCGGGGAAGAATTTCTTGGCCACGTTGACTTCCAGGCTCGTGTCTCTGAGAAGGATGGACCTGTCCGTGGCTGGTTCCCTCTCCGGGGCCACGCCGACACCGTGGCTGAGAATACTCCAACCGGAGAGATCTACGTGGAGGCTATATACCAAAGGACCGACCGGAAACACTACGGACCAGACGACTTTGAGATCCTGAGACTTATCGGCAAGGGAACGTTTGGCCAGGTGTATCAGGTCAGGAAGAAGGACACAAAGCGCATCTACGCCATGAAGGTCTTGTCCAAAAAGAAGATCGTGCAGAAAAAAGAGGTTGCGCACACAGTGGGGGAGCGGAACATTCTCGTACGGACGGCTACTTCGGACTCTCCATTCATCGTCGGCCTCAAGTTTTCTTTCCAGACGCCGTCTGACTTGTACCTGGTGACGGACTACATGTCTGGTGGCGAACTCTTCTGGCATCTGCAGAAGGAAGGTCGGTTTGAGGAAAGCCGTGCCAAGTTCTACATCGCCGAGCTGATTTTGGCCATTGAACATCTGCACAACAACGACATTGTCTACCGCGATCTCAAACCAGAAAACATTCTCCTGGACGCCAACGGGCATATCGCATTGTGCGACTTTGGACTGTCCAAGGCGAACCTGACGAAGAACGATACGACAAACACGTTTTGCGGCACCACCGAGTACCTTGCACCGGAGGTGTTACTGGACGAGGCCGGGTATACCAAGATGGTTGACTTCTGGTCCCTCGGTGTACTTGTCTTTGAGATGTGCTGTGGCTGGAGCCCGTTCTATGCCGAGGATACGCAGCAGATGTACAAGAACATTGCTTTCGGCAAGGTCCGCTTCCCGAAGGACACGCTCTCGGCCGAAGGCCGCAGCTTTGTCAAGGGCCTGCTTAACAGGAACCCGAGACACCGTCTGGGAGCCACCAAGGATGCCAGGGAGCTTATGGAACACCCCTTCTTCCGCGATATCGACTGGAGCGCTCTTTCGAAGAAGCTGATCACGCCGCCGTTCAAGCCCAAATTGAAGTCTGACACGGATGTGTCTTATTTTGACCCGGCTTTCACGGACGCGATGGACAAGAGTGGATCACTCAATGAGCGGGCTGCGGCCCTGGCACGCGGCATCGCTACATCAACACCCCTGTCACCGTCGATGCAGGCAAACTTCAAGGGCTTTACGTTTGTGGACGAGAGCGCCCTGGAGGACCATATGCGCGGCTATGGGGTCAGCTACACTGGAAACACTGGAAATGAAGATGATGACATGGACGACGGCACCGAACATGGTTCCGGAGACCGGAGAGACGATGCAGACTGGGATGACATCAACGACATTGACCCACGGAGGTCCGACCGTATGAGTGGTGTTGTCCGGAACAATGACGAGCAAATGTTCGGCAACTCGCACTTCGACATGTAGGCTGCTTGCAGCCACTTGGACGGCCGTTGACACATCCTCAACCTAAGATACAAAAAAGCTCATTCGGTTTTCCTTTGTTTTACCCCCGAGTCACGACATATCATGCGATTGTTATCCAGGCATTGCAGCATTTGAGGGGACGGTGTATTTGTGGATTGCATTTGCTGGGCCTGGCAAAACATCAAAAGTAACAACCAGCCCAGGTTGGATGGAACAGGCGTTTTTTTTTATATTTTGGGTGACTAGGGGGAGGCGGAAATGTCGAGCACTGAACTCCGTAATTCTGGTTGGTTTAAGCCCCTCTTCTGCAGCTGACCAGAGTGTTGCCAATCTGGATAGCCACTGGTACTCCGGAGGGAGCAGCTGCCTTCTCTGTGTTGTTGCTCACATAACTGCAGCCTGACCAGTTGCTGGCAGCCAACGCGAGGGACCAAAACGACGGAGTGCCAAGAGGCGAAGGAGACGAAGCACGTCTATAGCGGCGAAGCAGGGCAAGCATGTGTTGTCGTTAGGCGTTTCAGGTTAACGCTCCAGTAAATAGCAACTTACCTATAATTTTACGTTTTATCCCCCATTACATATTTGTGTTACCGCGATGGCGAATACGTCATGACATATGACATAGCTCAGCCTCGTATAAAACCGGCTCCTCTCAAAACGTGCCCGAGCGACAATACGTCAGTGGCCCGGATACAAAGAGAGATAAGGACAGACGGGACAATAGTCGACCCGGACGGGCTCTCGTCAGGCAATGGCAAGAAATATGAACATTCAGAATGCAGTGTCTTGAAATAGCTTTGGTTTTTTTTCGGAATTGTTAGAAATTTGTACACGGTCGGGTCAGGTAGGTAGACAGGTATGTTTGTCTGTCTTCTCCGATGATTATTCCCATTCCCCTCGTCTCCGGCTGCTCTCCCATGCTCGCTCATCGTCCAGCTGCCATCGTCATGGTGGGAGGTGTGTCCGCATCGGGCGTGCTCGCGTGTCCGGTCATTCGTCGGTGCGCGCAGCGGCTTGTTTAGTGGTGGGCGCCCTCCTCCTCGTCCTCCTCGACGAGCCAGTCCTCGACCGGGGCCGCGACAGCCGAGCCGTCGGCCGGGCCTTCCTGGCCCTCGACCTCGACGGCCATGGTCTCGTACTCCTGCAGGCTGCTGGCCAGGTCGGCCTCCTCGGGCGACGCAGGCGTCTTCGGCAGCGCAAACGTGGCGACCTGGCCGTTGGCATCCTCCGGCTTCACGGCCGGCACCTTGTAGGCCTTGAGCTCCTTGAGGTACAGCTCCTGGACGAAGTCGGCTGCGGACGGCACGTTAGAACTCTGCGCATTCACTTTTCGTCTCTCTCTCTCCGTCCGTTGCCCGCTCCCTTGGCTCGCTTACCCCGTCGCGGCACCGTTGGCACAATAAACGTCCGCATCTGAACGGTCGTCCGCGTCATCGTGGTCTGGCTCGAGCGCGCCGCAGCGGCGAGTGCCCGGCGGGCGGTCTGATTGCCGGAACAAGGAGCTGTCAGTATTCTGTATCTTATGCACGGGCGACCCGAAAAAGCCGCATGTCGTCGGGGTGCCAATGGCCACCTCCGATCGGCCGACAAGCTCGGTTGGGTCCCCCCTCCTCCACTTTCTGGCCAATTCCTGGGTCCGGCCAATGGAGCGACATACCGCAGAGCGAGATAGAGACTGCAGCATTGTGGCGGAAGTGTGGGAAAGAAGAGAATCCGACTGTCGGGGTGAGCAGGCCGCGCTGACGACGTGCTGTTTTTGATGATTGGCGAGGGGGTTGGTGTGGTGATGGGAGGTTCCGTCGTGAATTGAAAAAGAAAAAGCGGTTTTAGGGAAAAGCAGGAAGAGGCAGGTATGGGAAAACCGGGTCCCGCGTGATTTTTTTTCGTTCTGGTGGGTGAGCGATCCAAGTGTCCGGCATTATCGGTGATGCGAAAACGTGACTGTGCACGTGAGCGCTTAACAGCTATTGGACTCCACTGGAGCTCTGCCGGAGCTCTGCCGGAGCTCTGCCGGAAGTCCTGCCGGAGGTCCTAGCTTCTTTGCTCTACACCACCGTGGACTTGTATACAGAGTACTCGAAACTTTATTATGCATTCTTTATCTGCACCGACAAAACGATCCTTTAAGGGTCTCAAATACTCTTCATCGCCACTATATTATCCCGCATCTCACACAAGAAAGGCCCGTCCTTTCCCTGACAAATGAGCTCAAAACAATTTTCTTGCACTTTAGGGGTTCCGTCCCATCCAATCCCAGACATTCGTTTCTAGTCATAATGACGCTGGTAATAAGATCACCGTGGAATCTGTTCACGCATCGGCGAGTAGTTGCTGCCAGACTGTGTGCGGCTGCTCCGGCGATTGTTTTCTTTATTCGGCGATTGTCGTTGCTGTCGGTGCTGCCTATCCCCGCGACTCTGGCTTGCGTTAGCAAACTCGAAACCAGCAGCAGCACTATTGATGCTGCGGCTGCGACGTTGCCCACCTAATCCCCGATACTGCGGACCCAGATCTCTCTTCTTTTCGCGGCGCTCGGCCAGGACGCCTGTCTTGAACACGGTAGCGGCGACATATGCGAGGAAGAGCACAGCCGCGGCCACAGAGTAGCCGATCTTGGCCGATCTCGACGCGTCTGCCAGCTTGAGGCCCAGACCGCCGTTGATGATGCCGAGGAAGATGAGCACGCGACCCCACCAGACGTGCACATAGCTGACCAGGCCGCGGCTCTGATTCATGACAAAGTGGCGGTGGTGCATCCAGCCCAGGAGGGGCTGGATGCCCAGGGCAGCTACGACGACGGTGCCCATGATGGTGTGGGGGCGGGCAGAGCCGACATAGAGCTGGAGGATGCATGGTCAGCGTGTGGTGAAGACGATCAGATCGGCCGCGGGTCGAAGAAACTGACCTGGTCTTGTTGCCGGGCATATGCAACGCCAACGGCAAAGCCTATCCACATGAGCAGGTAGGCAACACCCTGCCAGAGGCCGTGGGCAAGCCAGTTGCCGATCAGGGGCATCAGAGCCGCGCCCACTGGGTAGAGCAGGACCATGACGAGGCTCATGATGGTAGCATGGGCGACCAGAATGGCGGGGCTTGACGCGCCGTCGGAGACAACCGTGACGTTCGAAGACCCTCCAGTCTTTCCAGTGTCAGACGAGCCGGAAGTGGAATTTGAACCCGAACCAGAGCTGGACCCGCTGCTGTCACTGCTGTTAGTGCTCACAAACGGGTTACTGTCCGTGCTGATGACGGCTTGGGCGAGGTTCAGCTGGTATTGCGCGGTTTCGTCGTGCTCAGAGATGACAGCATTCTTGTTGGTTGTGGCCAGCGACTTGCCAGACTTCCAGGCGGCAATCCACGGCGAGTTGGTGCTACTGAGCGACATGGAGCTGCTGGAGCCCCAAGTCTCACAGTTGGCACACATGATGTTGGCGGTCATCATGCTGCCAGACACGCCGCTGCCGGCCAGCAGTGTCAGCTGGGCGGCGTTGCTCTGGGTGTCAAGTGTGGGCATTACGTGGTTGGTGCCGAGGCGCGGCGAAAGCGTCAGGTTGCCGCTGCCGTCTTGGTAGATGACGAAGATGTTGGAGCCAGACATTTTCGAGCCCGTGCCAAGAGCCACCCACTGGTAGCTGGTGGGCGCGGTGATGCTGAAGTAGATGTTGCCGGACCCCCAGTTTGCGGTCGACTCGGGCACGCCAACGGCAAAGCAGATGTTGCTGGCTGCCGGGGGACAGTAGGAGACGGTGGCGGCCGAGGCGGCTACGGCCAGTGCTGCCGTCGACTGTTAGCAGGGACGGAGGGATGGCCTTACGAAAACGCACTTACACATGGTCAGGGCCCCGACCGGGCGGATCCTTCGTTGGATCATGCTGTGCGTGTGTTGTGCGAGGTGGAAGGATTCAATCAGGGATGTGCAGCATGAAACAGGAGCCTTGGCAACAAAGGAGACGCAGGTCTATATCGTGCAACGACAACAAAGGCAGTCCTGGACGTGTGTGATATGTGCAAGATGCTATCACAGGAGCGGACAGCACATAGACCGGGGGATGTGCTGGTTGGGTTGAACAAGTGGACTTGGACCAGTCGAACATGGACACGGCAGTTGAGCAGGAAGAAACGGAGCGAGAGGGCGACCTAAATAAGAAGACAGGGGGCTGAGCACACAGACACACAGACACACAGACGGGCGCGCGAGCCGTGGTCTGGCGCCATTGCCCGGGACTAACAATCTAGCCGCTCGCGACATCAAGAGCAGTGGGCCTCTGACGAGCAGTAACGATACGCGCGTCCTTCTCGGCCCCAACAACCGTTCCAAGACCAGAGACAAGACGATTTGGAAGCAGAGACGAGGCCGCGGGCAGATTGCACGACGCGGCCTGCACCATATACATCGGGCAATGACCGGTGCGGGCCAGCCTTTTGGTAATCGGACGTCCTGAGGGGAAGATCAGCAACCGCCAAGTCTGCTTTGTTCTTGGGTCGTCCTGGGACGCGCAATGCGCAAGGGTAACGGCAGCGTGCCAAGCACGAATCAGCGCGTTGTGGACGCTGCCAAGAGCCGCGATATCATGTACGAGACAAGGACGGACACGTTGGCCTGCAGGCTCTTTCTGTGGTCGTCCGTATCGGTCGGGCATTTCGTCTGGGGGCTGTGCAGCTCGAGGCTCGGGCTGTATCTGCGACGGGTTCTATTTTCCACCCTGATCTCGGCTCACACGTCGTCCGTGTCCGGTCTCCGTCAGCGACGGTCAGCGAAGACTGGCGGCTCAGATTAAACATCTGTGAAAGTACCCGGACAAGGAGGCAGTGCAGTCCGTAGATGTGTGGGAGTGTGAGAGTGTGGGATAGCGCAAGGGAAAACGGTTTAGTGGCCCGTTGCAATATATTAGGCCGCGGCTGCTGGCCAGCGAGACACTATTGCGGCCAAGATTGGCTAGAGCAAATACCTAAAATCCCACTAGCAGGGAGCTAAACTGTAGCCACTCTCACTAATCCTACGTAGCCCACTCTAATCGGGGCCGAGCTAGCCCTATCGCGACTTCACGTGACAAATGGCAGGCCGAATCTTACAAAAAACCCCGCCAACTCCCTGTCACTACTCCTCGCTAACAACGTCCCCATAGCGCCTGCGTCTGATATTACTTCAGGCTCTGCGGCTGAACTTGCTGCGAGTTGGGTGATACTTTTTCGTCCGATATGGTCTTTTCTGCGTACAAATGTCACTGTGGGTGGGCCACGGAGTGTTTCATGCTGACCTTGGCGTAGTCTGTCCTGTACAAAGAGACACTACGATTAGGCAGCGTTTGGGCGGGTCAAATAGAATGACTCTTATTTATCTGTAACGAGCCATGTTCTTACGTCTTGATTAACACTCCGTCTCAGCAAGACATCAAAAAGTCCTCTAAGTGGGCCTCCTTGGAGCTGTCCTGCCTTCTCCTGGCTAGATGGCAGTGCTTCCGAGAAACCGCTGGCCTTTTCTCTCTGTCCAGCACGCAGGCCCATGCACAGAGCACAGCCCAGCCAAAGCCACTCGCGCCATGCTCTTCAGCGCGATGGACTCAGCGGCCGGTTGAAACCGCCGACGCGATTCATGTACTGCCGGTACTCGGTCTTCTTGACCTTGTGCACGCCGCCGGCGTTGTTGCCCGCCACCTTCTTGCCCTTGGTCGAGTTGAAGCCGCTGAAGCCCATCATCGCCTGCATCGCGTCCATCGTCCCGTCGTCCTCCACCAGCACGTCGTCGCCGTCGCTGCCGTCGTCGCCGTCGGCCATCGGGCTGCCGTCCATGCCGTCGACGCGCCGCCGGCCGCGTCCTCGTCCGCCGTCGTAGTCGCCGTCGTCGTCTTCGTCCTTGTAGCCGCCATCGCGGCCTCCGCCGACGCGGAACGACATGGGCGCCGCCCCCGTCGCCGTCGCGTCCTGTCGCTTTTCTGCTGGCCGCGGCCGCGTCGGCAGGCCGGCATTGTTACTACCGCTGCCGCTGTCGTGTGGAGGGCTCGCGTCGCGTCGCGGCGACACAGATCGACGTCGGCCATGTCCGTCACGCTCTACCCCAGAGGTCAGCAAAAAAAAGGTCAGTGCCACGCTGCGCGTCCGAGAACCACATACCTGCACCCTGCTTTGGCCCAGACGACGCCAGCAGCTCGTCTCGCGGCGGCTCTGCTTCGCGGCCAGACACCTTCTTCGGCCGGTTGTCGTCGCGGTCCTTGAAGCCGCCGCTCCTGCTATCAGCCCCATCGGCTGCTCCGTGGCTCGGGGACCTCGACCGTCGGCGGTCGCGACGGTCTCTCGAGCGTGATCGATAGCGCCGGTTTCGATCGCCGTCACGGTCGCGGTCGCGGTCAGACTCTCGTTCTCGGTTCCGGTTGCCGCGATCGCGGTGTCGCTCCCTGTCCCGGTCTCGGTCTCTAGCCCAGTCTCTGTCTCGGTCCCGGTCTCGGTCCCGGTCCCGATCCTGCCCCCGGTCCTGTCCCCGATCTTGTCCCCGATCCCTGTCTCGTTCTCTGTCGTTGTCGCGATCTCTGCCACCGCGTCCACGATTTCGGCGGTCTCTGTCGTCCCTCTGGGGACGCTCGCCGTCTGGTCGCCGTGAAGACCTACTGTAGCCCGAGTCGGCCATTGTGTTGTGTCGTCTGGCCTTTCCGTCAACCTTTTTCGGCTTCCTGAGGTAGAAGTTGTCGTCGAGGTCCAAACAACGTCGAATCTGCGCTATGATTTCGGTGGTCACATCTGCTATTCTGCCGCCACACACCGCCCTTTACGTATTAGCCAGCAGGCAACTCTATTCGTGGTATCTCTGAGCCTCAGTTGGCAAGCACAATGTTTAGAATGATAATGGTCCGTGAACCGAGCGTGGCTCCTGGACAGCTGGCTCTCATATCTCATCCTCCTCGTCATCAAAGTCGTCTTCCCGGCCCATCTCGTACAGGATTCTGCCGCCTTCTCCAGAGCCAATGTCTGTCTGGGCGTCGAAATACGGCAGTACGATGCCCTCTCTGTCACGCCTCTGCTTCTCGGTTAGGCCGAGGCTGAAAGTAGTCTCGGGCAGCGCCTCGTCGTCGTCGTCGTCGTCCGCCGCAGCGGTCCCGGCGCCGGGATCGGGCGGTGAAGCAAACAGCGGATGTTCGGCCATGATGGTGATGTTGGTGCACGGCACAGCACCGAGGTCCCACGGCATAGGCGAGCGGCTCTGGGCCTGAGTCTGCTTCAGTTCCGCCGAAGCAGGCGCTGTCTGTCCCCAGGCCACGACAAAGCGCTCGACGACGGCGCGACCACTGCGACGCCGCAGCTCCATGTCGACCAGGACGCTGTTGGCGTAGAGCGGGCCGACGAGGACGTCGTGCTTGTTGTAGCGGCTGTTTGTGTAGCCGAAGAGGGCTCCCTCGCCCTCGGCCCAGCCGAAACGCGGCTCCTCCTCGCAGCGGTCGCGCGCCCGCTTCCGGGCTACCTCCTCGTGCAGCGCCTGGACCCGGACAATGGCTGTGGCCAGGTGGCAGAGGACCTTGAGCGGCGGCGGCTTGCCGAACGCGAGCCATCCCTGGCCGCCCTGAGCAGCCCGCTCGGATGCCGGGTCCTCGTCGGCGTGGTACAGGCTGAGAACCGAGGCCGTAGGCGAAACCAGGCTCGACACAAACGCGGCCACAAACAGAGGATCCTGCTGGGCGATCTGGCACAGCGAGTCGATCACGATGAGCGTCTCTGACGAGTCGGCATGTCAGCAGGGCAGTCATTGCTGGCCCGGGTCTCCCAGCTATCATACTTACTCTGTGGTGGGCCGGGTTTTGGCAGCTTATCCTGGAGTGACGGCTGGCACTTTGCTATGATGTCGTCACGGAACTCCTGCAGCGATTTCCTCCTCCGCTCCACGAGGACGTCGATGTGAGGGGACCGGCGTGGACCGGCAATGAAGCTGGATGCATAGATGACACGGGTTCCAGCAGCCTGCAAGGACATGGACAGAGGCCAACGGTTAGAAAGTAGCACATGCAAATGGTATATAACTCGGCTGGCCGTCGTGGTATACCAACCTTGGCCCGTAGCATAAACTCTTCCAAAACGACCGTGCCAGGCTCCTGCAGCGTGTCCAAGACAACGGTGAGAGGACTGATGCCGTCGCGCAGACTGAGAAGCTTCTGCAGCAGAAGGACGCTGTACGCAGACTGCGTATAGGATTTCGTCGAGGCCATGGCAAGCAGGCGGATCAATGGCGGAGGCTCACTTCGGCTATGGTCCCCTGAAGCGGTAAGTCACCATAAACACAGAGCTCCGAGGACGTATGTCGGCTTGTCGTGCTGTGTCCGAAGATGCTTGCCCACAGTCAAAAGATTTTCTCGTCTGCGTATTTTTGGGCCTCTACAGGCGTCGAATAGCCAGCTAGTGCTGCCTCAGCGCATTATCCCACTATCTCCAGTCGATCACGTGGGGCCTTCAGCGTATACATGTCTAGTTATTCTGTACGGAGTACATCTGCCGCAATGCACATTGAGGATCTCGATCCCACCTACATCCCACCATGTCTGCAGGCAACGAGCGGTTCAACAGTGAGGCGGCTACATGGAACGAGAAGCCCGACGTAGTGCGCGGCGCTGGTCTCGCCTTTGCGGCCATCCTCGCACTCCGGCCTGATCTCGACGAGGCCAAAGCACACAAGACGGCGGCGACGGACGGGATCGACGTGCTCGAGATTGGCTGCGGCACGGGCCTGCTCGCCCTGCAGATGGCGCCGTACGTGCGCTCCATCGTCGCCGTCGATGCAGCACAGGGCATGATTGATGTTCTGAGGCAGCGACTGGCCGAAACGCCCGACGTTGCCAACATCTCGCCGCTGTGTGCCGTTCTAGAGGACCCAGAAGACTCGGTGCTGCCGCCGGCAGAGGAAGCAGTGGCTGGCTCGGGCTCCTCTGGTTCCTCTGGTCCTCGCCGCAAGTTTGACCTCGTCACGAGCCACCTGGTCCTTCACCACATCCCCGACCATGCAGCCCTGCTGAAGACGGTTCACGGCTGTCTCAAGCCTGGCGGCCAGGTTGCCCTGACCGATTTCGAGGACTTTGGCCCCGATGCCCGGTGCTTCCACCCAGAGGACAGGATGGCCGGCGTTGAGCATCACGGCATCAACGCGGCCTTGTTTGCCCGCCAGATGAGGGACGCCGGGTTCGAGGACGTGGTCGTGAAGCCGGAATGGACCATGGACAAAATGGTCGAGTCCTTCCCGGGCCAGTTTGCAAATGGCAAGCCTGAGAGCGGGGGAGACACACTCACGTTTCCCTTTCTGCTCTGCAGGGGCACCAAAAGGTGACTGTGATTCTAGGTTTGAGCTGTGATGTAGGTCATGACAACAGCATCAACTACAATTCTGCCAGCATTGTCCTGTCCCAGTGGTCTTTTCATCATCAATCGTAACTGCTATTGTAATCCTTCTTCTTAGCAGAGATTGCTCGGCTCTGCCACTGCTTTTCCAGGCTCTGCAATATCCGATATCAGAGCCTTTACGACGAATTTAGAGTTGACGTAAGTTTCCCCCATGTCGTCCTTTTCGCTTTCATCAATCCCAGTCTCGACTTCGACTGCGCCGTTTTTGGTCGTATCAGATTGGGTATCCTTCATCTCGCCGCTGGCTCCATTCTCTTTCGCATCATCCGTCTTCGCCGAGTCAATTTCCTCTAGCAGCCCAGTATCGTTTGGCTGCCCGGCTTCGACGTCACTGCCAGCCGCAACACGCATGTAGTCCGGCTTGTACTCGTCGGGAAGCTGAATGTTCCAGTCGGTCTCAAACGCATCGATGATGTATTTATCAAAATGGCCGTTCTTGCGCATCTCGTAGGCCACAAAAGCCTCTGCCAGCCATGCTTTGTCATGAAAGCCCCCTTGTAAATCGGTCTGGTATCGGGCACAGTCATGCCTGAAGTTGTCATCATTCCTCAGCGACGCAATGTCAGGCCGTGCCTGGTCGCTGTCCGGGTCGATAATGTGCTGGTTGCTGGGGAAGAGAGACATCACCTCCCTTTGCTCCTCTTTGCTCAACACCTCCCACGCCTCAGGGTTGCACAGCAGAGCCTGAAAGAATGCGTCAGTTTCTGTTCAGTATCCTTGCCACTAATGCTCCAAACTCACCCGGATATCGTGATTGCCAAGAGGCGACTTTGCGCTCGACAAGACAAATTGTGTCTGCCATTTTGCAGCCTCCCGCCTGCGCCGTTTGATGGCCGTCGTTTCTGACGGAGACGCCTTGATTGGCCTTGTTTCTATGGCAGCTGGCGCCAATCGCTTTTGTGCCACTCTCCTCCCGGAGCGGGTGATGGTGGCCTGAGGCGTGAGTGCCACTAGGAAAACGGTTAGGTCGATATCTAGCTTGAGGACATGTCGCTGTCGGCATTGCGGAATACTTGCCTCCTCCGTTGAGCTCATCCTCTTCTTGGTCATCTGCCCTCGGCTGCCTAGTTCTGGACGGGGACGGGGGTGTTGTCTCGTTATTTGCAAGGTCAACAAACTTCCGCGATCTGATTGGTGTGCTTGGCCCAGCCACCAGCTTCGAAATTACTGGAGCCTCTGGAGCTTCGGGTGCACTTGTTTCATGTGTTGCTTCCGCCTGGTGGGCAGCAGGTGTTGTATGCGAGTCGGGAGGGGAAGACCGTAGGTTATCATGGCAGCTTGAAGCTCTAGGTGGAGAGGAATGGGCTGGCGATGGTGAACGGGGACAGACATCATCAATAAAATCAATGAACAAGCTAGAAGACGGGGGCGAAGATAGCGGAGAAGAGCAGGCGGATCCAGGAGCTGGCGCAGCATCGCCGGCAACCACAATGATCGGCAATTCCATATTGGAGTTATGAACTTTGGGATATAGTGGGAGGGTTCCCCGCTGCCAAGGCGTGGCCTCGCTGAAATTGCCAAACGGTGGAAAGAGAGGTGAAAGTGAATGGGAAATGAGCATTAGTGAGGGGAATCGGAGGATGCCTGGGCCTTCTCACGCTGGCATGGCCGATAGAAGGGCCGAAAGGGAAGGAAAATGACAAAGCCGCGACGCGGACCAAAGGATGCAGCTAATCCAAGATGCCGAGTCGCCTCTGTCGGCGTGGTCAGGTGGCGAAGCAGTTGTTGAGCACGGCTGGGTCTCAATATTTTGATGGGCTCCGTGCAGATCGGTATCTTATCGGAGCATCTGCCAGGGCGCGAGGCTGATGCCGTCACATTGCAGGCCATTTCCAGGCTATTACAGCGCGTGCCATGAGCCACAGGAAGCCACAGGTGGCTAGGTGTGTTGGCGGGGGGTGATTGGCCAGCCTTGCGTAGAGGAGTGGAGTGAGACCTATATTTTCCGTTGGCAACCACCAAGTAGTCTCAACAGTACAGATTACTACTGGAAGCTACCGGCAAAAGAACAAAAGGGGCAAAGACACCGCATCACCGACTCGACGCTCGCGATTGGCAGCGCGTTCCCAAGCAACCGAATACCGAGAACACCAGGACGCCAGGCAGAGCGAGGATCTGCCGAAGCCGCGTTGGTCTTTTCACCCGAGCGGATCGCAAAAACGAGGCATCTTTTCTTGTAGCCACGTCACCGGTTTCGACGGCTCCTTCTAGACGGCATTGCAGGCACAGAGTACCGAGTCCGAGCCGTGTCTCTTGTCTCTCCTCCCTCTCGCACACACACGCACACACTCTCTCCCTTTCTCTTCTTCTCGCACACACACCCGCCACCATGATCCACTCGACGCAGATCGCCCGGCTCGACGGGCTCATGCTCTGCGCGTCGGTCGACGACGACGCCACCGAGTCGTCGCTCACCGAGGTCAAGTCACAGGTCAAGCTGATCCTGCGGCGGCTCAACCGCAACGCCGAGCCGCAGGCATCGATCGAGGCGGCGGCCGGGCTCGTGATCCACTACCTGATCCAGGACGAGGTGGTGTACTTTTGCATCTGCGACCGGGCGTATCCGCGCAAGCTCGCGTTCACGTACCTGGCCGACATCGCGGCCGAGTTCGCGACCACGTACCCGGCCGCGCAGCGGATCAGCCCGACGCTCCGGCCGTACGCCTTCATGGAGTTTGACACGTTTATCGGCCGGACCAAGCAGACGTACAGCGACGCGCGCGCGTCGCAGAACCTCGACAAGCTCAACGACGAGCTGCGCGACGTCACGCAGGTCATGACCAAGAACATTGAGGACCTGCTCTACCGCGGCGACAGCCTCGAGCGCATGGGCGAGCTCAGCAGCCGCCTGCGCGACGACAGCAAAAAGTACCGCCGCGCGGCCGTCAAGATCAACTGGGACCTCCTGCTCAAGCAGTACGGCCCCTTTGCCGGCCTCTTCTTCTTCATCCTCTTCTTCCTCTGGTGGCGCTTCTTCTGATCGGCTGCCGCGCTCCCGCTCCCTCTCTCTCACTTTAGCACATGGCGTTTTGGGTCGTCGGCAAGCCGGATGGGCTAGACTTGTTTTGAAGCAAAAGGGCCGTGTCAAGGGGCCACTGTTCTGTATCTGTGCAGTTCGTGTACGGGCAATCTGGAAAATATTCGTTTATGCATGTCATCATGACCACTACTGCTGTCAACGTTGCACGCAGGATGTATTCGTCTAGCGGCGGCCCGTAACTGACGATGCCTCGTCCCCAATCCTCCGATGGACTGTGCCGTAAACTGGGTAATGCCCAACGCCGTCAAATATGCAAAAGGGCGTCTAAGCAAGAGGCCCAACAAAGAAGAAGCAAAGAGGCAAAGAGGCAAAGAGGCAAAGAAGCAAAGAAGCAAAGAAGCAAGCAAGCAACGCCGTGCTCGCATAAATCGCACAAAAATCCCAAACACCGGCACCTCGCTGTCGTGGCTACTCTTGGATTCATCATTTCTTACAACGCTCCCCGTTGCTGTCCGTCACATGACCGCGCAGCTCTTGGAGGGCACGGAAATGGCTGGGATCGGGAGCGCCGTGTGATACCACTCCAGATGTTCCTGAAAAGCGCCGAGGCTGAGGAAGCCAAACTCGCCCTGGGCGTACTTGGTGTTGTCGCCCTCGGCGCTGTCGTAGTACATGTACTCGTCGCAGTAGGGACACCAGAGCCGTGCCTCCCAGTCGCCGCCGGTGGGCGGGAGGTGGTTGGCGATGGCCAGCGGTGGAAAGACGATCGTCCGCTCCTTGTCTCTATTGGACAAGGCCATGGCCGTGGCCTGCCAGTGGGGGTAGTCGTCTGGGCCGCGAGGAGATGGTGACGCTGCTGCTGGCGGCCGCTGTGCGTCCTGGGTTGTGAAGGGGAGTCGTGGTTCCGATGCCGACGGCGACAACGGATCCGAATATGCGCTTGCTCGCGTATGTGGCAGGCGGTGGACATCCTCCCAGACGATGTGGCCGTCGCAGAAGTCGCAGATAAAGGCGATATCCTGGTCGCCAAAGCGCTCAAAGGTGCCGACCGCATTGCAGTCGGGCACGAGGTCTTCGAGGCTGAGCCTTGGCTTTGTGCCGTATGGCGACGGCGAGGACGAGGACGACGACGACGAGCCTGTCGTCTCTTCTGCAACGATCGTAGGGGTTGCCTTTTTTGCGTCCATGTCCGGATCCAGTGGCGGCAGTCCGGACAGCTCGATATCGCCGTCGTCTTGACTGCTGGCACGGCTCAGCTGCTCGCGGCCGGCATATCGCTGCTCTTCGCGCTTCTGCATCTGCATCTGCTGGCGCTTCCAGGTGGGAACGCGCTCGAGGGCTGGGCGGCTGCGTGTCCGTGTCCGGCGCTCTTCCTGCTCGCGCAGGCGGCGGTACACCAGAAAGGCGCCCAGACAGCGCGCACCGCTGCCGCCATCCTCGCGCTCGGCGTTGTAGATGCGGCGGGCGGCGCGGCACTGCGCGCGGTGCAGCTGGCGGCCCAGATCGACAGTCTCGCGAGCCCACAGTGGGCTGACAGGCCCGCCAGTACGGAGCCAGTCTTTGAATGTCTGGGCGTGGCGATCGAATTGGGCGCGCAGAGCGCGGAGCTCTCTTATGGATTCGGCTAGAGGAAGCAGCAGCAGCTGTCAGCAAGCAGTGAACAGACAAGTGAACAGACAGGACGGAACAGGACGGAACAGGAGGCGGCGGCAAGCCGCGGCAAGAAACGGAGACCAATCCGGACGGACGTACTCCTCCTGTCGTTCTCGTAGTAGAACTGGCCATTCACGAGCGGCGCCATAGCCTGGAAGTCGCGCTTGGCTTCGGCCAGGGTCTCCTCGAGGGCGCGCACCTGTTCGAACTCGCCACGGCCCCAGCCCCGTTTGTCGGCAAACATGAGGATGCGCAGGGCGTCCTGCAGGGCGGTGGCAATGTGGGCCAGCAGAGAGCCGACGGTGTCGCTTCTGCTGATCGTGTCGGCCATTGCGGGCCGGAAGAGATGTGGTAGGGAAGAGCGAGCGAACGGAGGGGCGAGGCAGAGGAGAGGGGGGGGCGAATGGGCGAGGGCGAGGGCGAGGGAGAAAACCGGAAACAGAGCGGACAGGCTCGAGGATCGGACTCGGGACAGATGCGTGTTCGAAAGCCAGAGGCCCAGCTCGTCTTCCACGTCTGTCTACCGGCTTTGCAAGCGGGCTGACGAAATGGAGAGGACGCTTCGGACCAACATGCTATTTCGGGCTGGGAGGTGCGAGCGCCGTTTGCTGTCGTGGGGCTCTTGGCTGGCCACCTGCTGACCGCGCCGTTGTGCAGGGCCGTTTGTCGTAATGTCGTCGTGTACGAGAACTCGTCGTCGTCGGGGTTCAGTCCAGCCGCCGCTATTGTGGCTGTGCTCTCCGAAATCCTGCGATGGCCGTCGTCGTATTGGACCTATCTTTTTTTTCCCTTTTTCTCCAGCTTGGCACTGTGGCTGAGCCGCCAAGACTTTTTGTTGATTAAGCTTGCAGAGTTGGCGTCTTGGGCGATGGGTTATTTAGTGGGCGAAGTAACAGATATTAAGAGTCGTATCCGACCAGTCCTGGGTCCTGTGGCTTGTTGACGAAACAAGAAGGAGGCAGCCAGCAAGGTTCCTTGGGAGGTCCACTTGCGACGGTGTATCGTTACGAGTCGTCTTACGCGGGTCTTACGAGGAAACAATACGAACTTGTACGGCCAATTCGCCCAGAGCCTGCTGTCGAGCCCTGGGGTCGTATTGGGTCCGTCGCCCCACCGGTAAGATACTTTTCAGTCAGCGCGGCTGAGCACTGCGCCGACACGGCTAGCACGGATATTACGGGCTATCTTGGGGCGCGTTCCCCTGGAGTAGCCTCTGCGAGCCGGGTAAATATAGCACATTTAGCGGGCTTATGGGGGCCTTTTAGGGGCCGCCTGTGCGTTTTCTTGCAGGGGGTATATTCGCATGCGAGAGAGTGGAAAGAAGAAGTGTGTGCGGAAAGTGAGTGCCAGAGGGCCGGTGCGATTGGCTGCCTGGTGTTCGGGCCCCGTACCTGCCCGTTTCAGCCTTACGCGCAGAACCCCGTTTGGGACCGACGAATGGGATTCTGCTGGCCCGACCGAATCGAGCTGTGATCAGCTGCAAGAAACGACAGCTGATGCCGCGGATTGCGCCGTCTGTCTTCTGGCGTGCCCGCCACATCGCGCCCTGCGCCGCGCTGCTGCTGCCGGCCTGCCGCGACCTGCCGTCGTCGCTGGCCGAGCTTCGCTGGATCCGACAGCACGTCGCCGCCAGGACAGAGCCGGATGGCGGCCAGCCGGCCCGGGCGGCCGTGCAGCGTCTCTGTCGGCGACGCGGCCGCGGTGAGCCGCTGCAGTACGTGCTGGGCACGCAGCCGTTTGGGCCGCTGGACCTGCTCTGCCGCCGCGGCGTGCTGATTCCGAGGCCCGAGCCCGAGGCCTACAGCCTCTTCCTGGCCGGCCTGCTGCTGCGCGAGGACGCCGGGCCGGCGTCGACCATCCTGGACGTCTGCACGGGCAGCGGCTGCATCGCCCTGCTGCTGTACGAGCGGCTGCAAGCACAAAAGCAGCGCCTGCGCGTCGTCGGCATCGACGTGTCGCCGGCAGCCGTGGCCCTGGCGCGGGCCAACCGAACACGACACGGGTTTCCCGCTGACAGCGACGGCACCGACGGCACCGACGGCACCGACGGTACCGACGGCAGCTCGGTCTGCTTCCACCGCGCCGACGTGTTTGCCGACGACTGGCTGCATCGGGCCAGCAGCGCAGCGGACGGCCGGGTCGACGTGCTCGTGTGCAACCCGCCCTACGTCTCGCGCGACGGCTTCGCCCACGAGACGGCCCGGTCGGTGCGTCTCTTTGAGCCCAAGCTGGCGCAGGTGCCGCGGGCCACGGGCGAGAGAGAGGACCGCCACGAGGACGTCTTTTACGGCCGGCTGCTGGACCTTGCCGTCCGCCTCGACCCGCGCTTCGTGCTGCTCGAGGTCGGCGGCCTGGACCAGGCCCAGCGTGTGGTCGAGGCCGTCCTGGCCGGCCGAGGCGGGCCCGTGGCCGACGTGGAGATCTGGGCAGACTGCCCGGACCTGGCGGCAGCAGACGGGCGACGCACTGTCGACGTGGCCGGCCGATCGGTGCTGGTTCGCGGCAGCGGCCATGGCCGGTCTGTGTTTGTGCGCAGACGAGTGTAGGGCTTTCTCATTGTATCTATCTTACAGTCGTTCTAGATGTACATGTGGCTAGAACAAAAAGTTGACCAGCTTTCCGTCCCGGACCACAATGGCCTTTTTGGCCTGGCGAATGTCGCGACTGCCGTTTTTGCCCTTGCCTGGATTTCCGCTGCTGCTGCCGGCCAGCTTGGCCTTGCCCTCGTCCGTCTGCAGGAGGGCGGCGACGAGCCAGTCGCGCAGGGCGTCGCCGGCGAGGGCGGCCGGCGGCCGGGGGATGGCGACGGCGCAGCGCAGCTTCCCGTCCATCTGGACGGCGCAGTTCTGCAGCCGTGGCTGCAGCCAGGCGAGCGAGCCGTCGGGTGTGGGAAAGATGGCTGACTCAGCATCCACCCGGCCAAAGAGCGGCCGCTCGGCCGGCGCCAGGAGGCCCCAGCACTCCTCGGCAAACGCGGGCGCGACGGGCGCCAGCATGCGCACGAGGCCGGACAGCGCCTGGTGCAGGACCGCCGGCGATGCTGTGTCTTCGTGGGCGGCCAGGCTGTTGGTCAGGCGCATGAGGTCCGACACGACCGTGTTGAGCGAGTAGACGCGCTCGTACGACGCCGTGACCGAGCCGATCGTCGCCTGCAGGTCGCGCCACACGGCCGCGTCGGCGTCCCAGCGCGCGAGCGCGTCGGCGTCCGGCGTCGTCGTCGTGGCCAGCGCCTGCGCGCGGCGCCAGAGGTCCTTGGTCACGTGTTCGCACGTGATCGCGCTGTCGTCCGCCGCCGCGCTGCTTGCCTTGACCACCACATCGTACAGCCGGGCCAGCCAGCGGGTGATGCCGGCCACCTTGTCGTCGTCCCAGCTCAGCACGTCGGCCACGGGGGCCTGGAAGAGCACGTGGGCACGCGTGGCGTCGGCGCCGTGCGTCCGGATAAAGTCGGTCGGGTCGATGCCGTTGTGCTTGGACTTGCTCATCTTCTCGTACGAGACGGCGACGGCGGCCCCGGTCGACGAGCAGCGGGGCGCGCCCGGGCTGGTGGTCACGTCAACCTGGTCGGGCGGCAGGAAGCGGCCGGTGGCCGGGTCGACAAACGTCTTGCCGTGGACCATGCCCTGGGTGATGAGGCGGGCAAAGGGCTCGTAAGGGGGTGGCGGTGCGCCTGCGCCTGCGGCCAGCGGCGACGCCATCAGGGCCTTGTAGATGAAGCGGGCGTACAGCAGGTGCAGGATGGCGTGCTCGATGCCGCCAATGTAGATGTCGACGGGCAGGCGGGCGGCAGCGGCGGCGGGCGCAAAGGGCGCGTCGGCGTTGTGGGGGTCGACGAAGCGCATGTAGTACCAGCTGGAGTCGACAAAGGTGTCCATGGTGTCGGTCTCTCGACGGGCTGGCCGGCGACACTGCGGACAAGCCACGTTGGCCCAGTCGTCGGCGGCGGCGCCGGCCAGCGGGTTGCCTGGCCGCTTGGCCGAGAAGTGGTCGTCGACGTCGGGCAGCAGCACCGGCAGGTCGGCCACGGGCACCGGAACGGCGCCGCAGTCGTCGCAGTGCACAATCGGGATGGGCGCGCCCCAGTAGCGCTGCCGGCTGACCAGCCAGTCGCGCAGTCGCCAGCGCTCGGCCGGCTCGGCCAGCCCGGCTGCCTGCAGCATCGCCAGCAGCGTGACGGCCGCGTCTTGCGACGACCGCCCGCGAAAGGGGCCGCTCTGCTCGGTCATGACGCCGTGGCCGACGAAGGGGCTGGAGGTGGGCTCGGGCTGCTCGGCCATTTCGGCCATTTCGGCATTCTCGGCTTTTCCTTTCACCTTTCCTTTCTCGGACGTCTCCGCTTTCTCGGACTTGTCCGCAATGACCGTCCGCACGGCCTCGTCGCCCCGGTGCTGCTTCCAGAACGCGTGGTCGCGCTCGTCGTGGCCCGGCACGCCCATCACGGCGCCCTCGCCGTAGTCGCCCAGCACGTACGGCGCCACGAACACGGGCAGCGACGCCTTGGTGGCCGCCGGCGTCTGGTCGTGGAAGGCCAGCGGGTTGATGGCCCGCAGGCCGGCCAGCTCGAAGCCGGCCTTGGAGTCGGCCGCCAGCGCCGGCAGCGTGTCGAGAAAGGCCTGCAGGCCGGCGTCGGTCGCGGCCTGCTCCTGCACCAGCGGGTGTGCCGGCGCCAGCGCGACGTACTGCACGCCCATCAGGGTGTCGATGCGGGTGGTGAAGACGCTGATGGTCTTCCGGCCTTCCGCTCCTCGGCCGCCCATGAGGGGAAACTGCAGGCGCGCGCCCGCGGACCGGCCCAGCCAGTTGCGCTGCATGGTCAGCACGCGCTCGGGCCAGGCGCCGTCGCGCGCCAGCACGTCCAGGTCGTCCAGCAGGGCGTCGCGGAAGGCGGAGATGCGCAGGAACCACTGGCGCAGCTGGCGCTTCTCGACGACGGCGCCCGAGCGCCACGACCGGCCGTGGGCGTCGACCTGCTCGTTGGCCAGCACGGTCTGGTCGACGGGGTCGTAGTTCACCTCGGCCTCGGCCTGGTAGGCGAGGCCCTGCTGGTGCAGCAGCAAGAAGATGTGCTGGGTGTGCTTGTAAAAGTCGGGCTCGCACGTCGACAGTTCCTGGGCGCGTTAGGACAGACGTCAGAAGACCAGACGGCAGGCAGCCCAGCTCACCCTCGACCAGTCAAAGCTGCCGTTCATCACGGCCAGCTGCGCCTTCATGTTGGCAATGTTGGCCCGCGTCCAGGCGGCCGGCTGGATCCCCCGCTGCAGGGCCGCGTTCTCGGCCGGCAGCCCAAACGAGTCGAAGCCCATGGGCAGCAGCACGTCGCAGCCCTGCAGCCGGTGGAAGCGCGCGACCACGTCCGCGATCGTGTATACCCGCAGGTGGCCCAGGTGCAGGTTGCCCGACGGGTACGGAAACATGGGCAGGACGTACTTGGACGGGCCGGGCACAGCTGCTGCCGTTTTTCTGCTTGGCTTGTCCGCCGCCATCACCGCCCATCGGTCCCGCCACTTCTGGTCCAGCGCCAGGAGATCCAGGCCCCGGTCCTCGCTGGCATATCCGCGTGCCAGCAGACGGCGGCCAGCCCGCAGCGACGGCGGCACTGCAGCACCCACCGCTCTCAGCAGCACGCCGCTCCTGCTCGCCGTCGACGACTGGCCCCGCACCGGCAGACAGCGGCCGATGAGTCTCCCATTGGACATAATCATGCTGTCCACATGTTCCAACGTTCTGGTGATGGGAGGAGAACAGTGTCGTCGCGCCTTCCCTCACCAAATTTTGCTCTTATCAGCGATAAGCATGCACGACCGCTATGTAAGATACGACGTACTCCGTAATCTGTACTCCGTACTCCATATGCTCTTAACCGTCCCCCCCCCTAGCACTCGTTCCAGGTGACTTTACCGCACAGACCCCCGACCTCATCTCCCTAGATTAACAATTAAGCTTCCATAGCGGCGTCGACAGGCGCTAGCGACCGCTACAGCATTGGTGGCGCGGATCGAAGAGTTTTTCCGGAAGCATCAATGTAAGGAAGCATTTCCCTTTCCTGCCTGCTCTTCCAACCGCGAACCACTGCGCCTTCATCTCGCCCTGGCCGCCCTCTCTCGCTGCATTCTTTTTTCTTCTTCTTTTCCTTTCCTTTTCCGGCTCGTCCCAGTCTCGTGCATGCCCACATCCTTTGTTCTCTTGCCCTTTCCGCTCTCTCTCGCCCGTTGTCCTTCCCGACGACATTCTCGACCCCTTTCTGAGACGACTCTCGACGACGTTTGACGACCTTCTGACCGGCTGCATTCGACACCCAGCCTCTTGACGACTTTTGCCGCAGCCCTCCTCCTGCGGCCGCCCACGCCCATGGACGCTCCCTGAGGGCTCCCTTTCTCCGACGGAACTCGCAATTCTCTACGCCAACGCAACTCGGCCGTCTGCTCCTCCTCCGTCTCCTCCTTCTCGACCTCTTCTTGACGACACGATGCCGTCGCCGTACATGAGCCTGCCGGCACACGTGCGCGACTCGCTCGAGCTCGCGTCTCTGGCCAGCTCCAGCCAGCTGGACGAGGCCGCCGCCTCTGACAGCGAGGCCGGAGCTGCTTCCTCGCGCCAGAGCCTCTCGTCGTCGGCCTCCTCCCACAAGACGTCGCCTGAGCGCGATGACCGCGGCGCATCGGCCTCGGCCACGGCCCCGACCTCTGGCAACACCGGCAGACGACACCGCAATCTCTCCGTGTCGTCCGGCTTCGACCTGGCCGCCAACCTGTTTCCGCTCTCGTCCTCGGCTGCCGGCATCGGCGGCGGCTACGCACCCATCGGCATGTCCGCGTCGGCCTCGTCGTCTGCCCATGCACGCGGCGGCCTCGGCGGTCTCGGCAGCGGTGGCGGCAGTGGTGGCGGGCTGCTGGGCGCTGGCTCGCTGGAACGCCACAAAACGCTCACCTTCCTAAACGGGCTATCGCTCGTCATCGGCATCATCATCGGCTCCGGCATCTTCTCGTCGCCCAGCCTCGTCAACTCCAACGTCGGCTCGCCCGGTGCCGCCCTCATCGTCTGGGTCATCGCCGGCGTGCTCGCCTGGACCGGCGCCAGCAGCTATGCCGAACTGGGCGGCGCCATCCCCCTCAACGGCGGCTCGCAGGCCTATCTCGCCAAGATCCTCGGCGAGCTCTTCGGCTTCCTCTTCACCTGGGTCGCCGTGCTCGTCCTAAAGCCCGGCGGTGCTGCCATCATCGCCCTCATCATGGGCGAGTATCTCGTCCGTGCCGTCGTCGGCGCCGAGGCCCAGGCCACCAGTCCCTGGATCAACAAGTCGGTCGCCCTTCTCGGCCTCCTCCTCGTCACCTTTATGAACTGCGTCTCCACCCGTCTCGGCACCCGGGTCAACGACGGGCTCATGTTCCTCAAGTTTGTCGCCCTCATCGGCGTCACTGTCACCGGCATCGTTGTCGCTGCCACCGGTTACTCCTACTCTGGCCATCCGGATACCGAGTGGAAGACGCACAAGTGGTTTGCCGACACCAAGCTCGATGCGTCTGCCTGGGCTCTCGCCCTGTATGCCGGCCTCTGGGCCTATGATGGCTGGGACAACACCAACTACGTCGTTGGCGAGTTCCGCAATCCCCGCCGCGATCTTCCTCGCGTCATCCACACCGCCATGCCGCTTGTCATCATCTCGTATGTCCTGGCCAATGTGGCCTACTTCCTCGTCCTGTCGCTGGACGCCATCAACTCCACCAACACTGTGGCTGTCGTGTTTGGCGCAAAGGTCTTTGGCCCGGCCGGTTCTCTTGTCTTTGCCCTCATCGTCAGTGCGTCCTGCTTCGGCGCCCTGAACAGCTCTTCCTTTACAAGCAGTCGCCTCGTCTACGTCGCTGGTCGCGAGGGCTACTTTCCCGCCGTCTTTGGTCGCATCGGCCTTGCTGGCGCTTCTCCTGGCGCCATTGGTGGCGGCCGCATGCAGCAGCCGCCGTCGCGACTGGGCGCATCTCATGGCCGCGGCAGCTGGTTCCGCAGCCGGCTGGAGCGCCTCATTGCCGACGAGGACACCGGACTCTTCTTCACGCCCATCTACGCCCTCGTGCTCAACTGCGTCCTCACCAGCTTCTACGTCATGGTCGGCGAGTTCGGCACCCTGCTGACCTTTTACGGCGTCGCCGGCTACACCTTTTACTTCCTCACCGTCCTCAGTCTCATCATCCTGCGCGTCAAGGAGCCCGACCTGGAGCGGCCCTACAAGGCCTGGATCTCCACGCCCATCATCTTCTGCTGTGTCAGCCTGTTCCTGCTGAGCCGTGCCGTCTTCGCCCAGCCGTTGCAGACGGTCATCGTCATCGCCTTCACCGTCGCCGGCATCCCCGTCTACTTCTGGCGCTTCCGCAAGCAGAACCGCGGCATCAAGCGCGAGCTGAGCCACGGTGACAGCGGCTCGGCTTCGTCACATCCGTGGTGGCAGTTCTGGAAGAACTGGCGGCAGTGAGGACCGTGCATACGAGACGGCCGGCGCGTGTGTCGGAGAGACTGAGACAAGAAGAGGGAGAAGATCAGACGGGAGGAGAGAGCGCTGGCCTTTTTGCTTTTCAGCTGTATTCCTTCGCCGGTATAGTTTGGCTTATACCATAGCGTCCTTTTGTTTATATAGATGCATAATCGATGAGAGACGCCCTGCAACCAATGGCTGCATTCCTCCAGTCCCTATAAGCGGATGATGTCCCGGTTGCTGTTGATGGCGCCGCGGAAGTGATCTGTGACCACGTTGCCGCGGAGGATGGTCTCGAGCACGAGGCCCTCGACGTGTCTGGGCTCGACCCGGCCGTACCACACGCCATAGCCGGCGAGCGGATGTGGCGTGAAGCCGTCGAGAGCGCGCAGCGACGGTGGCAAGTAGATGATGACGTTGCCGGCGAACTTGTGTCCGCCAATGTGGCTGATGAGGCCGACGCGGGCGGTTCGCCGCTTTGCTGTCGTGGTGATCGAGGCCGAGTGACTGCTGCTGCCGTCGTCCAAGGGCCCGTCGAGGGCTTTTGGCTGCTCTGTCGACGGCGATGACGACGGCGATGTCGACCAGGCATCTGCCGTGGCCACGGCCATCTCCTCGTCCGGGATGACGACGGGTCCGTGCAGCGGCGTGACGTCGACGCGGGCCAGCTGGCGCTCAAACTCGGAACGCAGCACGGGGCCGACGAGGCCGCAGCGAGCATCGCGGCCACCGTGGCCGCAGACGAGCACGAGCACGTCGTCGACGCGGTCGCGAACGCCCCAGAGCAGACGGCGGTAGGCCGGCTGGCGCGTCAGGCGGTCGCGGTGCACGGGTGACAGCAGGCCGTCGTGGGCCGGGTGCAGGCGTTCGGGCAGCAGGTAGCCCTTGGCCAGGGCGTCGACGCTGTCAAACGAGACGCGCGGCAGAAAGGGCACGTAGCGAAAGCTGGGCAGCAGGTAGGCCGACGACGTCTGCAGTTCCGGGCGGCCGAGCGGTATCGACGGCGCAAACGAGGCGTTGAGCACGGAGACGTTGTGGAAGGGCTGGCTGTCAGGAACAGACAGACAGATAGATATGATAGACAGACAGAACAGATAGATAGAACAAACAAGGGGGAAAAAGAAAAGGAAAGGAAAAAAAAAAGAAAAAAGAAAACAACAGACACAACAAAAGAACAGAACAAACTCACATCACTGTACTTTCCTCCCCGCCCAAAGAGCTCCTTCAGGTCGGCCGCCAGGTTGTCGCCGCTGTTGTCGTCCTCAATGCGCGACGGCCAGTCATCCTTGCCCGTGCACACAATCACCTGCTCGTTGTAGGCCGAGATGAGCCCGTTCAGCCGGCTCTTGTGGTCGATCGGCAGCTCCGCCGGCAGCTCCGGCATCGCCTCGCACGTGCATGTCGCTTCCGGACACGAGCCCACCACCGGAAACGGCGGCGGCGGCGGCGGTGGCCTCCTCGTCCGCCCGGCTTCCCCTGCTGATCCGCCTCGCGCTGCACCCTCCTCG
This sequence comes from Leptographium lundbergii, assembly GCA_001455505.1. Lineage (NCBI taxonomy): Eukaryota > Fungi > Ascomycota > Sordariomycetes > Ophiostomatales > Ophiostomataceae > Leptographium > Leptographium lundbergii. The sequence continues at coordinate 244,614 of LDEF01000024.1, forward strand.
GATCCTGTCTTTGCGCGACGGCCGACAGAGCCGCGGCCGAATCCACCTCGGGGGCGACTCAAGACATGGACGGCGGCGGCGACGGCGCAAGAGACCCGTGGTGCCGTAGCGAAGAGCGACATGAAGTCGTGAGCGGACGCGTCCTCAATTGCAGAAGAAGAGGAGAGAGGAAAGGAGAGGAGATAAAGGCACGAAACAGAAGGGACAGAAACAGCTCGGAACGGGAAGGAGCTCTCGCTCGGATTGGAAATGACCCGACTGCCATTGGGAGCCGCACTTATCTCCGGCCACCGGACCTCATCTCCGGCATCTGCGAATCTACCGACAAACACACAAGCCGGCCGCCCTTCTACGGAGCACCGCTGCACGGCTCACGGTTTACGCCCGCCTGCGCCGTGAATGATCATGGAAGAGTAAACGCAATCCTATAACAGTCGTGTGGTATACAATCTCCGTCCCTTCACTAGCCTCTCCCTAAACTCCAACGCAAAGCTCGATGCAGTAAGCGGCCGGCCAGGCGCCAGGCTGCCGTCTGTCTGCATGGAGCGAGCAGATCCTAGACATTACATTGCATGTCAAACCCTTCCGACCCGTGTCCCATGTCGTCGTCCCTTTGTGCTCCATCCTGTCTGGCAGACAGACGCGAGCCCTTCTTCGAGCCGTCTGCCTCTATGGCGCCGGGTTGTCGCGCACCACCCGTCGGATTCGCCTCTCGTACTCGACCTTGTCCTTCTTGAAGAGGTTGTACGCCTCCGCCTGGGCGGGCGATTCGGGGTTTGGGTCGTCCAGCAGGTCCTGGATGCCCAGAACGATCTGCTTGACCGTGATCGCCGGCTTCCAAGCCTCGTCTTCGTTCAGGATCGACAGACAGATCGTTCCGGACGGATACACGTTGGGATGGAAGAGTGGAGGCACAAATTTGCCTGACAGTGGGTCAGTCACAGTCTCAGGGGGAGGCCGCGGGCCGATTCACAACTCACACTTTGGCGGTTTTGTTGGGTACTCTGCAACCGCGGCAAGATCAGGCTGTCAGAAAGGTCCAGAAATATGGGGGGGGGGGGAGGGCAAGTAGATGCTCACCATCGGGAAACGTCATCGTCAGCTTGAACATGCCGCCTTCCCACATTGTCTTCTCCTTTCCTGGTATGCCGCACTCCCACACCTTGAGGTCCAAAAGACCCTGTGCGTTACGTGCTGGCTTGGCAAAGAAGCCAAAGGGGTGGTCCTTGCGCCATAGCTTCCTGCAAATAACAAAGCGTCCCGTATGAGCAACTGGTAGATGGCGTCGGTGTCACGCGCGTGACGACGAACGAGGGGACAGGACAACGCACCGTTCCTCCTGGAGCCGGTTCTGGCAGAGCGACATGGTTTCGGTATGCCTCCGCCTGACCAGAGTCTCGACTGTAGTTTGTTCTCCTCGAGCCAAAATGTTCGATCCGCAGGGTGACAGCGAGGCGAGAATGGAGAGGGGGGTCGCAAACGGGGCGAATATTTGATGACGAGCGAATGTGCAGAGAGAGCCGGCCTATTATCGTCGGCGCCGTGACTGTTGCAACGCGCAGGAGTCAGAAACCAGCAGCAGCAGCAGCAGCAGTCGAAACGGTTGACCAAGATGGGAAGCCCGGCGAAAAGACGGGGGGAATGTGGCAAAAAAGACAGAAAGACGGCGCGTATTATAGCGACAACGGCAAGGGGGAGGGCAAGGCAAACTCACTGCAAAACAAAAGTCTGGACGCCAAAGTTCTCAGCTGCCGGTGTCACTGTCTTGTCTGGGAGAATCGTGAATTTGCGGCGATGTCGGGTTGCCTCTATTTTTTTTTTGGTTGCGCCTGGGCCAGGCAAACAAGACAAGGTCATGTGCTCTGGCGACGTCCCGACAGGGTCGCTCTGGTGTGATTAGTGGCTGGGCCAGGCCTCTAGGGGCACCCAATCACTTGCAACTCTTGGCCTGCGGGGTAATAGCCCGATACATGTATGCTTGTGGAGAGGCTCTCTCCGCATGCAAACCAGTGAACGTCGAACGGTATCTCCTTCCCAAGAGTGAACCCAGGCACCGATTCGTCCCAGCAGCATTCGCTCCTGTCGGCCTTTAGAACTGCACATTGCACCGTTGCGCGTGTCTGCTCGACTGCCAAAGCGCATTAGCTGCTGTCCCTTGTGCTGGCGGGCTGGCCAAAAGGACCAGAGCAACGTTTCGTCTGAAGTGCGGCTATTTCCCCCCCTGTGACATTCCGTCATCGGCCAGCCTCTCTTTTCCTCTCTGCCGCTATTGCCATCCGTTCTCCCACCCGTCCTGGCTGCGAACCGAAAGAAGTCGCGAAAGATGGCAGAGAACCAGGCTGCCGATGATGCCGTTGCAGCGACAACACCGGCTGTCGGGACAGCAGCCGCAAAGGCGCCCTCGAGGGTGCCTGCAGCGACGGTAGACGATTACGAAGACATGCCCGACCCAGACGAGGACGACCTCGACGACCTTGACGGTAGGTTTCGCCCAGAGACGCCGGACCGGGCTGGACTAACTAGGCGGCAGACCTGCTCGACGACTTCTCGGCAGCCAAGATTGAGTCCAAGACGCCGGCTGTTCCGCCTCCTCCACCGGGCCGGCCTGCAGAACCGACGGCCGACGACGATCTCGTGCCCAATCTCCAGGACATGCTGCAGGACGACGACTTTGCCAAGCAGCTGCACGCGGGCATGGCCGACCTGCTGGGAGAGATCCAGACATCGGTGAGCGAGCCTGTTTGTCTTGCTGCTGTTGTTGTCGTGCACGCTGACGCGCAGCGATAGCCGGAGATGCAGGCGCAGTTTGAGAGCCTCTTCAAGGAGCTGGGCGAGGCGGCAGCGGGGCCGAGTGCAGACGGCGCAGCAACAGCAGCAGCGCCTGCGCCAGCCGAGAAGGCCGTCCCGACAGCCGCCGTGACAGAGGCGGCAATAGTAGGAGCCGGCGTGGCCACAGCAGCCGCGACAAAATCAAAAACCAAGGCAAAGGCAAAAGCAGCTCCGGCCGCGTCAGACGCGTCCTTCCAGGAGACCATCCGGCGCACAATGGAGCGGATGCAGGCCTCGGGCGAACAGGCGACGGCGGCCGCGACAGCAGACACCAACAGCGCCGACGACCTGCTGTCGGAGTTCATGAAGCAGATGCAGTCGGGCGGACTCGGCAGCGGGGCCAACGAGGACGAGCTGTCCAAGATGCTGGTCGGCATGATGGAGGAGCTGACCAACCGGGAGATTCTGTACGAGCCGATGAAGGAGCTCAACGACAAGTTCCCCGGCTGGATGGAGCAGAACCGGGCAGCCACGGCGCCCGCTGACCTCAAGCGCTACGAGGAGCAGCAGGCAATCGTCAGGGACATTGTCGCGCGGTTCGAGCTGCCCTCGTATTCGGACACCAACCCGGCCGACCGCGAATACATTGTCGACCGCATGCAAAAGGTGAGTGGCGGAGGACACCGAGACCGCGATAGCCCGAAACTGACATGCTGCAGATGCAAGCCGCAGGATCGCCACCACCGGACCTCGTCGGCGACATGCCGGGGGCCCAGGATGCGCTGGCAGCACCGGACGAGAGCTGCAACACCCAATGATATCACACAGCCATCGGAAAGCAAAGCCAAATAAACACAGGCCCGTTATATATTATGATATGTACCTTACCCAAGCCCAAGCCCAAGCCGTGCAATAGAAAGCCGCAAAGTCCAACCCAAACGCCACATGGGAATTGTCTGTATCGTCTCACATCTCTCGTCTCACATCTCAAGCCATGTCCATGTCCTCTGAAGCGGACGCCTGGGTCTTGCCCGACAGCAGCTCCGCAAAGAGGGCATCGTATTCGCCGTCGTCCGACATATTGGCCCAGTGCGGCGATGGTGGCCGTGCTGGCCGTTGTGGGTATTGCTGGCTGTCTGCCGCCAATGGCGGCTGCTCGGTCTCGTCCATGGACGCAATCATGGCCTCTAGCTCGGCCTCTTCCTCCTGGGCCAGGATCTCTGCCATCTGCTCATCGGCGTCGTCGTCGTCGTCCATGTGGTCGTAGCCATCGTCGTCGTCTGCGTACGAGGAGGCCAGACCTGATGGATGCTGTGTCCATTCAGCAGCGTCGTCAAAGTCGTGTTCCGTGAGCATGCTCAATGAGTCTGCCTCCTTGGCCTGTCGAATCTCGCGCTCCAGAGACCACCACTCGAGCTTTTGGATCTGCCGCATGGGTTAGACACGTGCACGAGCAGGCGGGAGGGGACAGACAAGACAATTCTTACCTCCTGTTCGCAATTGCGCCGATCCCAAGACTGGTCGTTGGCCCGCTGCCGTACGTTGCGCAAGAACAGAGACCGTCGACTCTGGCGGATGTCCTCGCGGCTCTGGCGAGGTGGCGCCTTGGCCGGGCGGGATGCAAAGCGAAGGAACGTCTTTGCGCTGTCAGTGGTGCTGCCGTGTGACTGTGGTGCAGCGGTGGACAGCCATGGTGATGTCAATGCTGGCGAGGCGGACGAGGACGGCTGGACGGGGGACGACTGGGTGTCTGCGAGGGAGAAGAGCCTGACGGCTGGCGTTGGAGAGGCGGCGTGGATGGGCGAAGAAGCACGCATCGGCGGCGAGCTGGGGATGGGTGATGATTCCATATTCTGAGCAAAGACTGTCTTCGTCGGAGAGACAACACGGATGGGCGATGACGACAGAGGAGACGGCCGGGTTGGCCGATATGGTGCCATGGAGGACGACATGGAAGAGGCGCTGCCCCCAAAGGTAGACGGGGCCATAACGGCGGCGAACATGACGAGGGCGTGGGCCGATGTAGTGCTGGCAAGAAGTGAGATGGAGGGATGGCGAGATGGAAATGCGTGTGAGACAAAAGGATGGAGCTGGAGATGGATGCTGGCGACAGAATGGGAAGGAATGCACGACTTAACGCGTTTTTGCGACGCGTTGGCGAGAGTGGCGTAGTCACGTGCAGGCACAGATGGTATCTTATCTTACGTCGTAATAAAACGGAGCACATCGGTATCGCATCCGTCAGTGGCCCCGCTTCACCGAAAAAAAAAGACTTGAAAGGCTTAGAGGCGGATGGTCGGCAGCGAGCGACAAAAGTCAAAAGGTCCATCGAGGTGTGTTCCGATGGTCTTGTGTCAATTGCTTGTTCCTGTGCTAGGTCAATTGCATGCGAGATGCAGCCGACGTTTTCCTCCCTCGCCGCCGCTGTCGGCCGGCAGTCGGGAAGGATGATGCCAACATCTGGCGTCCGAGGCTGGGCGTGCGCACGGTGTCGCAACAGCCAGCTGGTGCGATCGGGTAGCAGGGCGTTCCGGCTGTCATCGGGGCTGGGCGCGCGGACGGCAGCGCCGCCACCGCTGCCGAGCTCGACGCTGCCGCGGGCATCACGGCGACGACGACGAGCCATGATCCTGACGGCGAGCGGTGGCGCGGCAGCGACGGGCGTGCTGGCCTTTACGGACGACATCCGGCAGAGCTACGAGACGGCCGAGCGGGCCGGACGGGTGGCAGCGGCGCTGGTGGTGTGCATCAACGAGTGAGTGGCGGTGTTGCCTGTGGACGAATACACGGCCGCTGACAAGACAGCTATCGGACGACGTTGAAGCAGCGCGACAGGCTGGACGACGAGGCGGCCAAGACGACGCTGCTCAAGGCGTGCCACCAGCGGTGTGCCGACCGGACGCTGCGGGTGCTGGAGAGGAGCGGTGGCATCTTTATCAAGCTGGGACAGCATCTGGTGGGTGCCGCGAAACGACTGCGCGAGAAGAAGGGATGTGCTGACCGCTGTAGAGCGCCATGAACTACCTGCTGCCGATCGAGTGGACGAGCACGTTTGTGCCGCTGCAGGACCGCTGCCCGGTGTCGTCGCTGGCCTCGATCGAAGCCATGTATCGAGCCGACACCGGCTCGGAGCTGTGGGAGACCTTTTCCGACTTTGCGCCCGAGCCGGTCGGGGCGGCCTCGCTGGCCCAGGTGCACCTGGCCACGCTGCGGTCGACGGGCCAGCGCGTGGCCGTCAAGCTGCAGCACCCCGGCCTGGCCCAGTGGGTGCCGCTGGACATGTCGCTGACCGCCTTCACCTTTGCCACGCTCAAGCGCTTCTTTCCCGAGTACGACCTCGAGTGGCTCTCGGCCGAGGTGGCCGAGTCGCTGCCGCAGGAGCTTGACTTCCGCCGCGAGGCCCGCAACGCTGCCCGCACCCGCGACCACTTTGCCGCCCTGCAGCCCCGGCTGCCGCTCCTCGTTCCCGCCGTCTTGTGGGCCCGCGAGCGCATCCTCGTCATGGCCTGCGAGCCCGGCCACCGGCTCGACGACCTCGCCTACCTCGACGCCCACCGCATCGACCGCGACGCCGTCTCGGCCGCGCTCGCCCACGTCTTCAACGAGATGATCTTCCGCGAGGGTGTGCCGCTGCACTGCGACCCTCACGGCGGCAACCTGGCCGTCCGCGCAAAGTCACGTGGCTGGTTCGGTCACGTGCTCGGTCGCCCCAACTTTGACATCATCCTCTACGACCACGGCCTCTACCGCGACATCCCCCTGTCCCTGCGCCGCTCCTACGCCCACATGTGGCTCGCCGTCCTCGACGGCGACATGGACAGAATGCAGCGCTACGCCCACGATGTCGCCGGCATCGACGCCGCCCAGTTCCCCCTCTTCGCCTCCGCCATCACCGGCCGCGACATCAGCGTCCTCCGCTCCGCCTCCATCCTCAGCCCGCGCACCGAGGCCGAGAAGGCCCAGATGGGCGGCCAGCTGCAGGAGGGCCTGCTCGCCAGCCTCGTCCAGCTGCTCGGCCGCGTCCCCCGCGTCATCCTGCTCATCCTCAAGACCAACGACCTCACCCGCAGCCTCGACGAGGGCCTTCATACGCGTCGTGGCCCCGTCCAGTCCTTCCTCATCATGGCCCAGTATTGCCTCCGCACCGTCTTCTATGAGCAGCTCGACAACATCCGCGCCGCCCACGGCTCCCTGCTCTGGCCCACAAACAGCTTCCGCCTGCTGGCCGCCTTCCTCTCCTACCTGCATGGCCGCTCCAAGCTCGAGCTGCTGGACCTCTGGCTGACTGCCCGGAGACTGGCTGGTCTTCAGACCGACCTCGGCGTTTTGTGACGGTCGGCAATGGTAGACTGTAGACACTTTATGAATTTCAATTAGCGAAACAAGCAGAATACAAAATCAAGATGCAAAATCAAACAAGACAAAATACAGGTACACTCAATTCTATATCTGCCAGGCGACTCGCAAACGCCATTGTGCGTAAAAATACAGACAGCAGTCTCTCCTTTACATCGTCCCTCCTAGTCCGACCTGTCTCTCTTGTGCCCCAGCACGCCGTCGGTTCCGGTCCGACGCCGCCGCCGATTCAACACCTCTCGCAGCCAGTCCGAGATGGTGAAGCCCCAGTGGCCGGCAACCAGGGCGCCGCTCAGCACGTTAACAATCTTGAGTACAAACACCAGGAAGCCGTCGCGCGACTCCTCAATGTACAGCAGGATCGGCTCGATGTCGTACTTAAAGAAGATGCCCGGAATCGCGCGCTGGTCGATCTCGGCGCTCTGCTCCGTCACCGCGTACTGGTTCGTCACGATCGACCGCGCGCTGCGGCTGCCGGCGTGGCCGACGCTGTAGACCGTCGGCACGACCGACATGAAGTACTGGAAGCGGTAAAAGTGTTCTGCCGCCTCGTTGACCGTCTGGTCGAGCGGGTTGACGAGCGACGGGTAGAACGGGCCAAACGAGAGCTCGTTGACCACGTGCGAAAAGTTAAAGGCTGGCTGTCAGCAACTCTGTTCAGGTTTAGCGTTTCGCGTCCGGCGTCCGCCAACACACTCACAGTTGTGGTCCAGATGCTCGCCCATCTCCATGTAGCCGTGGCCGCGCGCGGTGATGTGGAAGTCGCCCTGCACCCGGTTCAGGTCGAGGCTGCCAAAGATGCGGCAGCTGTCGGGAGCGGCGCCTCGCAGCCGTGGCGTCTTGCCCCAGCGCGCCTTGCGGCGGCCCAGCGCCACGATGTCGTGCACGTGCTCCTCGCCGAAGCCCTCTTCGTGCGGCAGGGCCGTCCAGCCCTCGCCGGTGATCAGCCGGCCATGCGTGTCCCGTCCGAGCCGGTGGTTTCCCCCGTGGTCTACCCACTGCGCCCATGCCGTCGCATCGCGCTGCAGCTTCGCCGCCGCCAGGATCCGGTCGCCTGCTGCGTCTTGCACGTTGATGTGCAGGTCGTCGCACCGCATCTTGACCACAATGTCCATGTTGATCTGCATCGTGTGGCCCACCCCCTTGGCCACGGCAAACGTGTGCTCCTGCGAGCCCGTCCACCACCGCCGCAGCTCCGTCCAGAACAGCAGTAGCGACACCACAATCATCGCCACCGTCCACTTGCCTCCGCCCGCCGTCCGCTGCACATACTGCGGCTTTGCCTTGGCTGTCTGGTTAGCGAGACACGACCGTGGCCGGCCAGACACTGGGAAGCGGGACACCCACGAAACGCATCAAATGCCTGCACAATGCTGCCCGTCTTGGGCCCAAACACGTCCTCGTGCAGCCCGTGCTTCTCGTCGTAGCTGTCGAACCCGTTCATCTTGCAGGCCGGGAAGAGGTTCCCCGTCTTGCCCGTCGCTCGTCTCGCCCGGTGCTCGTGCGTTCGTATAAGCCCTCGCTCTCTTGCTCCCTCGTTCGCTGCCGCCCTCCTACCGCATGCCTCCCTTGTCGATCGTTGCTGGTCCCTGCTTCGATTTGTCGCCGGCTGCTCTCAACACTGCGAGCCTTTGTGCACAAACTCGTTCGGCTCGGTCACGCACGTTCTCGTAACTGGCAGTGTCGCGCACGTTGTTCCAACTGGTCTCTCCGTCAAAGAGTCTCTGTTTGTCCTCGCTCGTGCGAGAGAAGGCTGATTTGGCGGCTGTAAGATGCCTGCGATGCACCACTACTGAAAGGACAACTCAACCACAAAAACGCTACCCCACTGACCAATCCGCGCCTGCCATTCCCAGGGGCCGTGCAGGGGGGTCTACCAATCGTCCCTATCTGCACCGTTTGGGTTTAGCGGCCGAATCACTCGCACTGCACGTTTACGAGTCTGGCCAGTAAGCTTGCTCGATGCACAACACATCTTCATCCAGCTTATACAAAACTATCCTCGGGCGTCTCCCCTAATACCGCTCTATAATCCACTCGCGTTGCTGTTGCTCGCTCAGCCCGTTGAGGAACCGAATCTCGGCATTCTTCACATCCACATATCGCCGCACAACATCCGTTCCAAGAAGAAAACACATCGTTTTGTCCATGATCAAAGCTTCCAGAGCATCTGAAAGACTCGCTGGGAGCATTGTTGTAATCCCAAGCTCGCTGCGCTCGACTTCTGACAAAGTGGCTGGGTCAACGGCACAGTTGTGCAAGGTGAGCTGCTTGCGATGGACGATGCCAGATAGACCCGCAACAAGGACTGCTGTGGCTGCTAGGTAAGGGTTGGCCAAGCCGTCCATGCACTTCAGCTCCCAATGGCTGCCCTCGATTCGGCGCAGAGGTGTCTCGCGGTTCTGTTCTCCCCACGCCACCCAGCGCCCACCTGCCCAGCAGCTGTCGACCATCCGCTCGTAGCTGGCAGGATTGCTGTATGTAAAGGCAACAATGCTTGGTAGGTGCTCGAGAATGCCCGCATAGAAATGTTCGTATACGTTCGTCTCCACGCTACCGCCATCCAGAGAGGAGATGGACAGGTGCATGTGCGCTGCTGTCCCGCAGGCTTTCGCAAACGGCTTGGGGTGGAGAGTATACTTGAGCCCAGCAGCGGTGGCTCGTGCTGCAATGGTTTCCCGCGCGTGCAGCAGAGCGTCGACCGCCTTGACCGGTGACTGTGCAGGCAGCACAAGTTCAAACTGGCCGGGTGCGCTCTCAGTGTGCAGCTGCTCGACTTCGATCCCAGCTGCAGCCAGATCATTCACAATATCACGAAGCAGTCCCGGTATTGTCGGATCCACAAAGAAATGCGATGAGGACCAAGAGTGGCCGTCGTTGTCAATTGTTTCGAAACGTGAAACCCCGTCGTCAGTTCTCTTTAGGAGCAGGAATTCGATTTCAAAGCCAACGAGGTGGGATATACCCTCATTTGTCGCGAGATCTACTACGCGAGCCAGCTGCGAGCGTGGACACAAGGAAACATGAGAGCCGTCCTTCTCGCGGAAGTCGCCGTATATGTTGGCGTGGCCATCAAAGGGTCCTGCTTTCAGGGACGACAAGTCTGGATGGAGGCGGTATTCGCCGGTTGGTGACACTGTTGGTATACACACATCATTTTGGAGCATGCCGAGTGATGCCTTTGCGATGCCAATGTCCAGTGGTCTGCCCTCTTTTATTAGACGGTTGAAACGGCGGAACGGCACCATCCTCATACGAGGCTTGGCAGTGTAGTCAACCCAGGATATGCGCACAAAGTCTGGCGGCGGGCTATCCCGCAGAAATGCCTCCCAGATCTCTAAGTTTAAGCTTTTGGGAATCTGTTCACGGTCCCGGGGCCCAGTCTCGTCGTCTGCCGTGTCGGCTAGTTCGGAGAAGTCAAGGCCTAGTTGATAGAGCTTGTTTGCGTTCCTGAAGAACACATCGCGTGTCAACTCTATCGCGGACTGCCAGCTGAGATCACCCTTGCGCACGTTATCACACAGAACCTGGAGTATCACCGTCAGATCACGTCAAAGGCGAAGAAGAGCCGGAAACCCCCTTGGGACGTACCGTCTCAAGCACTTCTCGGACCTGCGTTACTGCAAGTAGGTACGTTTCCGGGAACCAATGCCCGTCCGTACTCCACATGACCTTCGAACCCGGGCATAGCTCGAAAATCTCGCGAATGACGGCTTCCTGGCCATCTCGACTGAGGAAGGGGAAAACCTCGCCAATATCGGCGTAGACGTTTGCATACATCGCCGCCAAGTAGGCCGTATCGCGCATGTAAGGGTAGCCAGAATGTAGCAGTATGATAGGCACTGTCGGATATGTGCGGATGAACTCTTGCAGATGGGCAGGCGATGACTTGGTGAGGGTGATATCGTTATCGCCCAGCCCAGTGTGGAACTGAATGGGTTTTTGGAAGCCCGGGGCAGAATCGCGGATGAGCACGGCAGTACGATGCGGGAACAGTTCGCTCAGTCCGGCATGCTGCAGGCGACGAAAGTGACGTCGAGACCTGTAGTCTAACGCTATGTTGTATAGGACCGCGCGTGCGGCTTTATGGTCGACGACTCCTGGGATATCGAGGCCAGTGCGGTAGCATATGACCGACTTGAAGCCGACCACCTCTGGGTCGGCGATGGCCTGCTTGATCCTGGTGTCGAATTCCCCAAGCACCGAATTAAACGTAGTATCGAGGTAGCCTGAAGCCAAGTGGCGGTTGATGATCTCGGCAGCCACAACTTCGATGCGCACGATGCGATAGCATTTGCTGCGCGTGAACCGGTTGTGCCATGCATAGTCGAAAGCGTCGGCTTCGTTGTCCAGTCCGTCGTCGAGCAGCACGGTCTCGATACCGTGGAGGCACTGGGCGACCCAGGCGTCGTAGTCCTCGGTGCGCCGATGCTCGATGGCGGCCCCAACTGACTCCCATGTCGAGGCGCAGCCGAGCACGGCGGCCAGCTGCATCACGGCGCGATGATACGCGAACGTCGATGCAGCCGCTTCGAGAGCATCTCCGTGAGCTTCAGATATGATGGACAGCAGCGGATGCCGACCGACAATATCGGGCTTCAGAAGGGGATGTGCGTGGTGGTCGATCACCGGAGTCAAGCGCACGGCCTTTGCGACGCTGGCCAGCTGCCTCTCTGTCACGCCGTTCGTGGACATCTTTCTGGTCGCAGCAGCCATTATGGGGAAACTGGATGATGCCTTCAGCTGAGGGGGTGCTCTAGCAAGGGTCGGCAGAGTCGAGAGAGGACAAGCGTCCGTAGCTCCCTTGTCAGTCAAGTCGTATCCCAGTGCTGGGTACTGTACTGTCCGGCAGTCGTGGCTGTGCAGGTTGCAATGAAACAAGTACGAGTAGGACTAGTGCGAATTGTGCTGACGAAGTATCTTGGAAAGAGTTCCTTGGTACTCCTGTAAGACAGTTCGTACCAATTTGGGAACCAAGTCGCTGAGATTAGCCTATGCATATCGCGTAAGGGACGGCTGTTCTTGAGAACCCGATCCCGCCAGTAACAGAAAGGTATCAATCGTAGCGTCTTGCACTGCCATGGAACAGGATGTTCGTTTTCTATTCTATCATTGAAAAGATCCCGTCGATGTGATGTCTCCATCACAGAGGGAAGGAGGGTTGCCTTACGTCAACTTTCCCTTCCTGCCTAATGCGGATACGGCAATTGCCACATCGAATGGCGATGAATGTTCCAGACACTCTACTATGAGGACGGCGTACCATATGGCGTGTCCTACAAACCCGGTTGGTGCATGGAGGAATAGAGTTTCCCTCTCCATAGCAGGCGCCCAACATAAGGCACTTCTGTCACATGCCGATTGCGCCGTGAGCGTTGCGATGCAATTCAGAAAGAGAAGCCCCACCAGCCATTTGCCTCAAAATGAAGGCCTTGGGATGTCGCGAGTTACGGGCGATCAGGAGTTGAACGCAGGCTGAAACGTCTGGTACATTACGAGATGCACGCTTCTCGGGCGTCGGCAACGAGCGGCGGCCTGCCAAGGGAGGGCTACGTGGAGAACAATAATAGCAACAAAAGAGCAATTTGGCTGCCTGGACCGTCCGGGGGCCTCAGCTCGTCTTACGGAAAGAGAAAGGCGCCCGTGGCACAAGCCGGACCCGTTTCGTATTTGCAGACGTCTCGTGTCATCCCCTGCTTGGTCGGGCTTTGCCCAGCTTTTGCCCAGCTTTGCCAAGCCACGCCCAGAATTTGATTGATGGGCTATCGATGATCCCAACGGGCCGCCAAGACCAGGGTAAAAGTGAGACGGGGGCTGGAATTACGCTTAACAACTGCCTCAGTGCACTATTTCTGTGCTGATCAGTAGCTGCTTTCGCAGGTGCACATCTGTCTCGGCCCGCCACTAGCCAGGAGATGGCATACAGCCTGGAAGAAGTGGTCTTGATACACGGTCGCGTCTGCGGTCATTCGAACAAAAGCAACAAGCCGCCGGCTCATTCGGCTGTTCGCAGGGTGTGGGCCGCCAAGTCGACAGCCGCCAGTGACTTCCGGCGCACACTATGTCGTACATTGGACGATGTCAAAGAAAGGTGAGAAAGGGGAGGGAGGGCTTGGCTGGAAGGAGGCTTGGTTCTTGGCAAACTAGACCAACATTCCCAAATCCCGTACTCGTTCTGTGGTCGTAGGCTTTCGTACCTGGGCATTGAAACTCCTGTTCCGTTCTTATGTGAGGTCGGGGTGGTTGTGGAATAATCATATTGCTCTCTCTTACTCACCCATCCTTCTGTCGTGATGAGTTTTCTACAATAACCGACCCAGTCGCCATCGTATCTACCACTGCCATTCTTCACAACACACACAATGCTATCTTTACTATCAGCAGCCACATTAGCGGCAGTATTGGGCAGCACAGGGGCGCAGGCAGCCTACAGCATAGAGTCCACGGGTAAGATAGTTACGGCAGGCGCGAGGTGCACACACCTTCCTCGTAGCCTCCAGTTAATGCTAATTCTTCATTTTCAAGATGCCATCAAGCAGTCAGCCAAAACACTTGCGGCCGATCTCCTTACCTACTACCATGGCGAAGAGCCAGGCCAGACTCCCGGAATCCTGCCCGGACCCCCGCCGGCCGGCCCATACTACTGGTGGGAAGCAGGAGCAATGTGGGGGACGCTGATAGAGTACTGGCACCTGACCGGAGATGATTCGTACAACGACATCGTCACGAGAGCCATGCAGTTCCAGACTGGTCCCCACGCCGACTACATGCCGCCCAATGTGACCCAGTCGCTGGGAAACGACGATCAGGGCTTCTGGGGCATGTCCGCGATGCTGGCGGCGGAGCTCAACTTTCCGAATCCGCCCGCCGACGAGCCGCAATGGCTGGCCCTGGCGCAAGCCGTGTTCAACACGCAAGCTGCTCCGGGACGCCACGACACCACGTGCGGCGGCGGCCTGCGGTGGCAGATCCCGTTTGCCAACAACGGCTACGACTACAAGAACAGTGAGTGACGGCGTGGCCAAGACAGCTAAGGCGGCGACGTCGGGAGGCTGACCACGATGCAGGCATCGCAAACGGTTGCTTCTTCAATCTGGGTGCACGCCTGGCACGGTACACCGGGAACCAGACGTATGCCGACTGGGCCGAGACGACGTTTGCCTGGATCCGGAGCGTCGGCCTGATGAACGACGAGTACAGCATCTACGACGGAGCCCACGTGGGGACGAACTGCACCGACATCAACAAGGCCGAGTTCTCGTACAACAGCGCCGTGTGGCTCCTGGGAGCCGCCTATATGTGGAACCATGTGAGCAGTGCAAGGACGGAAAGGGGGGACAGGCGCACGCACACAAACACTAACACCCCCAGACCGAAGAGCCCCGATGGCAGGAACACGTCGAAGGCCTGCTCAACAACACGCTCAACTTCTTCTTCCCCGGCGGCGTGGCGTACGAGGTGGCCTGCGAAGACAAGATGACCTGCACAACCGACATGCTGAGCTACAAGGGCTACCTGCACCGCTGGCTGGCGACGGCCGGACAGCTGGCACCGTTTGCCCACGACCGCATCGCGGCAACGCTGCGCACGTCGACACAGGCAGCCGTGGCCCAGTGCACGGGTGGCGACAATGGCCGGACGTGCGGCTTTCAGTGGAAGTCGGGCGTCTTTGACGGCAGCGTCGGCGTCGGCCAGACGATGAACGTGCTGGCAGCTGTGTCGACGCTGCTGATCGACGAAGCCGCTGCACCCGTCACCAACGGCACCGGCGGCACCAGCGAGGGAAAGCCTGACGCCGGCAGCGACAGCGACGACAATCCAACGGTGTATGCGCCCATCACCACGGCCGACCGCGCCGGCGCAGCCATTGCCACCGTCGTTGTCGTCGTCGCCATCATGGGCACGTTTGTCTTCATGAGCTACGGCGGCCCGGCTGGGTCCTGAGATGCTGCTCATTCCTACTCTTGTGTCTCTTGGTTGGCGTTAAAGGAAAATACATGTACACAGCGTTTGAATAATAAGATGATATTTCCAACAAGTCATCTCAACAAAATGAAAGACTTATAATATAAGTTGCTCGTCGTAAACGGTTTTAAGCAACACAGGTCTACTTTATGCTACATAAAAGGAGTACTGTGTCAAGGGTATGTGCAAGTCGTAAATTATAGATTCGGTAGACTGAATCTTGCAAGGTGTAGCATTATTCAAGCTGTTAACAAGGAAATAATACAAGTGTTGGGAGCGGACGTCGGGTGAGGCCTCTGCAACAAACTAACTGAACCTCACAAACCTACTAACTGCCTACGTGCAAGCAGTAGGGTGCCAAAGGATAACTCCCTTGGTCTGGAGAGTAAGGGGGAGGATATTAGTATGTTAGAGAAGGGTGAAGGATGCCATGCGGGATCACTTCTGACATCCTGCAAGGGGAAGCAAAGCGACCCCGCTGACAATGACTATTGTGTATCGGCTTGCTGATTCGACTGTCACTTATACTCTCCTTCGTAAAGGGAGGAGACATCGGTGCTTTATATACACGTCTATGCAAAGTGATGGCAGAAGGCAGGAAGTTCCAGTCTTGATTGGTAAAAAAATGGACCATGCCTTGTTATGTGATGCGTATGCATCCCGCACGAGATTCGTGATCTGGTATCCCGCAAGGGCTTCAGGGGTGCGCACTGCGCATAACTCAGTGTCTCAACCTCTCAACTATTCAGTCATAGCTATCTCGGTATCCCTCAACTCAAAATGCCTAGCCCCATACTGCACCAGTGCACCTTCGCATAAATCTCGATTGGCTTTGACGGCTCTGGGTCGAGCGTAGCTTTCTGTTCTCACTATTTTCAGTGGACTTGAAGACGTGAACTCTAGCGAGAAAAAAAAAAGCGAATCTCCCCCGCTCTTGCCAGTTCGATCCGGATCTGCCCCATTTTCCAAAAGCAGTCTGACAATGTGAGGACACCAAAGTTGGGAGGCGAGCTGTAGAGGCGTCAACGCGTAGTTGCTCGCTCCGTCGGGGTCGCATCCCTTTTGAAGAAGATATTCTATGGCTCCTAATGACTCATGATAAATGAGTGAATCCGCAAGTTGTGCGACATAATATAATGGCATTTCTGCTTGAGATAGAGCGTTCGTGTAATTATCCACGAGATAACGAAAATTATCCATTTCTAAACGGAGTAGAGTAATAAGGGAGTAGACAGGAGCCGTTAGCTCAACGAGCTCGAGTCTGATAAAACAGTAGTCAACATGAAGACGAATTGATAGTATAGTAGTGGGATTGTCATGCTCATTGAGAAATCGCACAAAGCTGGAACCGATGCCAGCAATTAATGCAATGTTGAATAAGATCGTGGCACTAATAACGTTTGGGTCGCCTGAATCGTCGTAATGCGAGAAGACTTTAACCTCCTTGCAACCAGATAAGTATGCCCGAAGACCAATTTCAAAGCTCTTGTAATGGGGCGATGATGGGTTCAGGTATTGTAATATTTTGAACCAGCATTCGCGGTAGTCCTCTGCGCTCATGTCCTCGATGATCACCATGGATGCTGACAAGCTGTATTCTTCGAAGCGACGAGAGATTGTGTATAGGAGGTCTTCAGCATCAAAATGGATATTACTATGCATACCAATTTCGATGCACTGCTTCAGATATTCAGCTCCCACGTTGTTATCGTCAAGGGCAAAATAAGAGCAGTCCTGATTCTTGCAGATTTCGCTGGAGTAAAGAGATTCCTTGACAGTGTAATGTGCGAGTTGAACCTCTATGATTTCGCCCATATCTTCGTCGTCGAAATCGGTGACAATGATCAAGCAGCCAAGGATTTCTCGTAGCTGGTCAAAGTCTATTCTCGAGTCGTTCGATCCAAAAGAGGTTTTCTTGGTATCCCAATGACAAGCAGAAAGAAGGATACCCGCACAAATATGCTCACGTCCAAAAATGTCAAGCATATAACGATCATGGCCGCATATCCACAACAGCGCCTGCCGGGCGATGGGCCGGATGAGTTTGGAGATTCCGGAAAAGATCCTAAAGTAGACATCGTGGAGTGTTTCTGGGAGGTCCTTCAAGGCCTCGTCGACCTGGCTTTTTGAAGCCAGACCTTTGAGGACATGCACCTGACATTCTGCCCAGCGGAACTTACATCGACAAGTCAATCCAGCGATCGATAGCACTGCGATATCGAGCTTTTACTCCAGCGCCTTTAACCAGAGCATCCTCAACATCTACGAGATTGTCGTTATACCATCTCTTCAGACGTCGGTTAGGCGCCAATGCAGACTTGACGTATGCTCTTATGTCCTCGTCGACCTCCGGATTTGACATGGACATGGCGACACACGAGGCGCCGAAGCCTTGCTGGATATCTAGCAACATGCGACTGCTGGCAAGAAGTCACAGCTTTTCAAACCGGACATATTGCGCCAGTGAGCTGATTATTTCCACGAGCTCTTCACGCTCTTCGGACTCGTCCACGCCGTCAATGGGAACGAACGCGACGTCGAATCGGGTTAGGATTTCCTCAAGCGCATCTTCCAGATCTGAGATTCTGGGCGCAATACTCTTAGCGTAAAGGGCTACTATATTGTGAGGTACAAATCCTGCTTGCCGGCCGAGCTGGCAGACAATCTAGCAAATAAATGGTATAGTTTCGTTTTGGTTGTTGGAGAAGAGACAGTAGTAGTACGCCCATCCCTGAGTCGAGGCCTTGCAGAAGGATTTCACCTCTTCGATGAAGAACGAGGTAAGACCTGTTTTGCCCGAGCCTGGGATTCCCGAAAGCCAGAGAAAGCGGTTTGATGCGGTCTGATCAAGCCAGCCTTCCCATTCGGGGAGTCCGAGAACCCACTCCGAAGTATGCTTCTCGTGCAGCTCGTAGGATTGATTATGCTTTGCTGACGGATTGGTCTTTTCTAACCATTTAAATATATTTTGGTGTTCGGCATCTGACATAAAACCGTTACTTTCGCCCCTTGATGGTTGGATCTGCAAGCGAGAGTTGGACAACACGTACTTGTTTGCCTGTCTTCGAGTTTCTGCACAGTGGCCGAGATTGTAGCCAGCTCTTGTCTGTTACAGACGGAATTAGTTTTTAATAAAGCTTTGGTAATCGGTTAGACGTACGCATAATGATTGGCGAGAGATAGGAGCATTGTAGTCTTCTGCTGGGAAAGATTTACTAAGAGCTTGCGAGCCTTAGCTGACTTCAGTGGTCAATTCAACCGATCCTACGTTGGCTGTGTGGCCGTTATGGGAGGAATGAGGTTTCCGAGGCGAGTGAGCCGGTCATGACAAGCAGGCAAATGGTCAGTCAGGCCACGAATGGAAGCGAGTTGTGGGTTCTCTAATTCCTGGACAATTTTTTTCAGCGATGAGACTTCGCTCCCCATCAGCTGTATATCGCTCGGGGCATCCTTGATGTCCTCGACAATCCTGACGCAAATCCCGATAATGCGATCTGCCAACTGGATGACGGCAATAGCAGTATCAGCGTCCATTTTCGCAGCTGGGCCCAGGGCTAAGAGGATATGAGTCAAGACTGAATTTGGATGGCAGCGGGAAGATGTTAAATACGCTGGGTTTTTTTTTGCAGCTTTCTGATCGTTGGACATTGGCCCGAAGGCGTTTTGGCACCGCCTCGCCATAGCCCAACGATGGAGACGGTCTTGGCAGTGGCTCAGCACCAATGTGCAGCTTTGTTTGGCAATGCTACGCAACAGATAGCATGCCTTCACGGCCTGCAAAGACGCTGATTCGATACAGATATGCCGGCGGCTGCTTGCTGGCATAGCCACTCTAGGCGAAGTTGCTGCTGGATTTAAGGCTTCCCATATCCCTGCACGATCCTACTCGGATGGTCCGGTTTTCGTACCGGATTTTCTATTTGGGCAGCTACGTCGTAGAACGTAGAGCGTTACTTGAACGTCTGATCGTGAGGTCGATTTGTGGGCCAGCTGACTGGACGAGTACTCCGTATGGTGTACGGAGTACGCACTGTACTAATAGGGTGCAACGAGGGACTCTCTACGGAGTATTCGAGGGTCCTAACCGGCCTAATGCGACCGGTTTAGGAGCAAAAGGCAAATTTTATAGGGTCTTCAAGCAAGGAGCTCCAATATGCATTTGTTTTGTAAGAGAGAAGTACATGCATACTTGTTGCAAGTGAATACGAGAAATCGCAATAGCCGTTTATCACAGCGAAGGACATGAAACCGGAAAGCAAGAGTTCGATTGGGTGTGTTTCCGGCGTGGTGAACGAGGTGCAAAGTAGGGCATCACCCAGCGTTTCAGAACTGCTGAGCACAGATCGTTTTGTGGATTGCAACGAGCAGCCTGGGGCCAGAATCACCACTGCAAGCACAAAGACGACGACGAACAAACACAGCTGCAGCCATGTCCGGAATACCAGACCTCGACGACCGCGCGCTCTTTCCGCCATTCCTGGACCTGCCCGAGGCTGAGGACGGCGATGCGTCCACGGAGAGGATGACGGCCGGCCGGCCAGCCCTCCTCGCCCAGGTGAAGAACAATATGACCATCAACAAGCCGACGCTCGTGCTGAGCGACCGCGACGGCCACTCGTTTGCGCTCGTCTTTGACGGCCTGGACCGCAATGGCCTGGACCTGGACGGCCTTGGCTTCCGGCCAGGAGCCACCATCCTGGTGCCTGCGGCCAGGAGGACAGTCCCGGCGGCACACGCAGACGACGGCAGCAACAGCCCCAAGACGATCAACAGCAAGGCGGCTAGACGCCCGTTTCTGCGCATTCTCGCCGGCCAGGCAGACTTGGTGCAGGTGGTGCCGGCTGCGTTGGACCAGGTCGTAGCAGCAGCATCGCGACTTCGGCTAAGGCAGCAGCAGCAGCAGCAGCAGCAGCAGGAGACAGGCCAGGACAGGCAGTGCGATGCCTGCGGGACGATGCCAGAGTCCGGACCCGCCGCCAAGCGTCTGCTGAAGTGCACAGGATGCAGCGAGGCGTGGTACTGCAACAAGGTGCGTCAGTCGGGTCTGCCGGGAGCAGAACCCTTTCCCCCGAGAGATGGACGGCTCAAAACGGCTGACCCGCGAATCCGCACTCGCATGCAGGCTTGCCAGACACAGGGCTGGAAACACGGACACAAGGGAGAATGCAAGGCGATCCGGGCTGTTGCTACAGTCTGGGGCAGCTGAGATGAGATTGGACGCATATTTCCCGGTGTTTAGCCTAATCAGATGCGCTCGCATGCTCTCTCCATGGTGGTGGACTACGGCTTGCCGGCTCCGTAACCTAGGTTATTTGAACCTATCTACAAGAAAGGCTAGACATGTGAATTGGGCCTGGTATTTCCAGTTAGCTGCTCTGCGCGACGGAAATGTGTGCTCGTAGACGCTCATTGCATCCTTCCCTCCGAATTGCCGAGTCATTTCCAAAGGTGCAGCAGGCCGCTTGTGCACAGGCCCGTCCAGCCCGTCGCTAGTTTGGAGTGTGAAAAGGAAGAGAGAGAGAAAGGGGAAAAAGGCTGCTGGGGGGACAACATGGTGTCTAGGATGGGAAACGATGCATGTGTCGAGGATGAGTGGTTGTGCATCCTCCGCGTGCACAAAGCTGCCTGACTGCTACCCCATAATACGGAGCACCGTCTCGCCTATGGGAAGGCAGCCAGCTCCTCTGAACTTGGAGGTGGAGCATGTGGAGCAGCCTGGTCAGGTCGTTTTGTTGGGGAACATTCCCTACAGAAACAGGAGGGCAGGCTTTCCCCGCCTGGAAATCCGGCAGAGAGATCTGCTGGAGAATAAGATAATAGTACGGAGTACGGACTACGGAGTACTCGTACATACGAGCGCAAGATGCAAGCGGGCTATGCTGACCGCCCACGTTTGACCGTTGAGTGTCTGCCTAGAGCACCGAGCAATCTCGTGTGCCTGGCCGTTCTGCTCGTTGAGAAAGACAAGACATCCGTAGCATTTCACCGCTTCTTTCGGCCTGGTCGGTCCACTAGGAGGAAGGCACAGAGGAGATGTGTAATTGCCAGATACGAACCCTCCGCAAGATGCTACTATGACATACCGGCTGCTGCGAGAGCTGTCAGATGTCGTGCTGAGGACCGTAATTGGCTGGGGACTCTAGTGGTTCATCACCACACGTCACCCAAGCTTCTTTCCATATAGTGTGACTCCTCGCCCCTCCTCTCTCGCGGTCGTTCCGTTCGCTATTCCTCAAGACGGACGTCCGGAACCTGCAGAACATCTTACGACTCTTGCACATCTTTGTTTTCGGCCCCGTTATACTGCGGGCTTCCTAAACCAGAGTATCTTACTTGTATCTTGCCCGTCATATTCCTTACCTGCTGTCCATTTATCGTCCATCGTCCATCAACCATCATCCATCATCTCCATCCATCTATCCGCCCACCCGTCATCTTCCAACATGACTCGAGTCACCGCACCCATCAGCAAGCTCGCCCGGTCCCTCTCGGCCAACCCTTCTGTCGCCCGTCCGGCCTACCTTGTCAATGCATCGCACAACCATAACGGCGTGAACGGCGCGTCTGCCTGGTCAGAGCAGGGCGAGCGGGAAGATGTAAGGCGAAGTTGCGAGTATGGACTGCAGATACTCGGATTGCGCAGACTAACACCTTTCCCAGACCAGCCGCCGCTTCACCACGACTCATCGCCCGACACCCGCACCTGTGCCATCCCGCAATCGTATCGTCCCGTTGATGCAGACGTTCAACTTCCGCACCTCTGCTCCCGAGGCCGCGCGGCTTGACACCAGCACCATCGACTATGCCGTGATGCCTATAATCGCCGAGCCGGTCAGCTCGTCGTTGCACTCCATCCGCGTCCCGCTTCTCCCAGACAACTTCGCCCCCAACCGTGAGGGCCTCGTGGGTCACGCGCCCGAGGCCATTGACGGAGAACTGGGGACGCCGCAGATCCTGGTCGTGGCTGCGCACCCAGAGCTCGTGACGCCGGCATCGCCGCTGGCCGAGATCGAGAGCATAGGCGTGGACGGCACCGAGCTCAAGTTTGCACATACGCTGGAAGACTCACAGTCCGGCAACTCCGAGAAGGAGCCAGGCATGCTGAAGGACTTGTGGAAGGGCATCGTCGAGGACGTCTTTGGCGAGAAGAAGGCGGCACATTAACGAAGGGACAGACAAGACCCAAGGCACACCGCGTGTCAGGTGTGCTGTACGAGTTGCAGCGAATTGCACTGTTCTCACGTGCCATTCGGGCATGTTTCATCCAAAGAGCTTTTGTTTGGTACGTGGTACAGGATGGCTTAATTGCAGGCAACAAACGACCTGCGGGCGTATGCAGGAGCAGGGCGGCAGGAGTGAGAACCTGCAATGGGGCCCAGATCTCTTTCGACGGGCTCGGGGACCTCGTGTTGTCCAGTACGATTTATTTTAATGCCCATGACCTTATTTGATTCTCGCCAGATGACCCTGTGACAGAGTTGTTTTGACCAGGAGGACCCTGGTGGCTCAAACGCGCTCGAGCAATTTCGTAACGACGGCGAGCGTTTCCGAGGCCTTGCTGGGCGGAGGACGATCTCTGGATCTAGCGCAGCATCCTTGCAGCTTGGAAAGCTCAGCCGGTTGTGCTGTTAATCTACTCGTACTCGCGTAGTGCGGCGTCGGTAGACTTTAGTCGAGAGAAAGAGGAATTGGCCCAGACGATTTTTTATAAATAAGGCGGCAGCGCCCCCGATGCGCCATATTCCTTCCCGGCTTAGTGCCAAACACACACGGCACACGGCGCAGCACTCCGTACTATGTAAGCAGACAGGAGACAGGTCATTTGACTTAACCCGTCCAGACATCCTCTCCTTCCTCTCTCTGCTCTTGTGAAAAGAAGGAGCAGAGCAAGCAGTGCGGCAGCCAGAAGGAGCAAAATCGCGCTCAGAAGCTCAGAAGCTCGGGAGTCCAGATAGGGAGGAACTCTGCAGAATTAGTCAGGGGAAAGTCGTGCCTGCCCCGCCATGCAAAAGGTTAGCAGTGGAGGCAGCGGCACGCCCACAGGGCAAAATGCGGCTCCATTTTTCTCGACGCTCTTCGGCACTTCGTTCTCCAGCATCAGCACAACGACGACGACGACGCCTACGACCACGACCACGACCCCGATCGCAACCGCAGCCACCCGCTCGCGACCCAACACGAGCGCCGGCGAACAGCACTCTTCGCCGTCGCCGCCCAGTCTGCCACAGGTCCCGCTGCCCAGCGCTGCCGAACAGCAGCAGCATCGCCGCCACGTCCTCACAAAAGACCGCCGTCCTTCGCTCAACAAGAAGTCGTCCTTCTCGCGACGCCGGGCCTCCTCGTCGGGCGGTGTCGCCGTCGGCTTCCTCTTCCACCAGACCAGCGGCAGCCTCTCTAACGGCAACAACAACGGCAACAGCAACGGCAATAGCAACGGCAACGGCACCGACAACAACAACCCACATCATCTACTTGTTGACACCGACACCAGCCTTCCTCCACCCATTCCTGCGACCCCTACTGTGCTCTCTGCCACCCCCACCGTGCTCTCTGCGAGCCCGCTTCCCCGACAGCAGCCGCCCCAGGTACCTGGAAAGATGCTGAGCTCATCGTTTGGCGGCACCAATGGCGTCGCCACCGGGCTGGGAATCAACGGAGCGCCGGCCTCGGGCCTGTCTTCCGCCAACGGCCAGCTCGCGTTGCCCACAGCCTTTAGCCAGCCGTCCGAGGCAACTCTGGTGCATCAACACATTCAGGAGATGGCTGCCAAGCGGATTTCCACTCTGGAATACCTACGGAAAGCGTAAGTGACATACATCCACACACACACACACACCTGCTAAGCAATTGCAGCCACGAAGGCCGAGTCTACTGGTTCAACACTCTACGCTTCGACCGTCCAGACTTCAACCGCATGCCGTACTTTGAGGCCCGTCGACTCGCCCGTCGTGCCACTAACTATCTGCTTCTCGGGCTTTCGCTGCCGGCCGTCGTCGATCTCAACTCGTCGTCTGCCCTGGAGCTGTTGCGTAGTCTCAGCGCCCTGCTGGCCGAGTTCGAGGCCTATCAGCAGCTGCACTCCGAGACAGGATCCAGCAGCGCGGCCAGCTCGCTGTCACGGGCCGCCCGGCTACCGCAGATGTTCCGCCGCGCAGCGCCGAGCTCAAAGACCCGGAGGACAAGCAGCAGTGCCGCCTCCGGATCCGGCGACATGAGCAGCATGGGCGGAGGAGGCAGCATGAGCATGGGGGGGTCAGGCAGCGGCGGCAGCGGCAGCGGGTACATCGTCGGCTCGCCCGATGGCTCCTTTATGGGTGGAGACACCATCAACGGCAGCACCCTGACGCTGGTGGCGACCGACGGAGTTCTCGGCGGCGGCTTCGGCGGCGGCTTCGGCGGTGGAGCCGGAAACAGCACAGCTTCGGCCTCGGCAGCCTCGACGGCCTTTGTCACCCACTACGACAACAACGCGGATCTGCTGCCCGGTGAAGAGTACACGTTCCTGCTAACGCCCAGCCTGCCGTTCGACCCCGACTTTTTCGAGACCTTTGTCACGCTGTGCGACGTCCTGATCGACTGCTACACCCGTCTGTTGAGCCTGCTGCCCACGCCTCGTGACTGCTCCGGTCACGTGGCCGAACAGTTTGCAAAGGCCGACGCCCGCATCCGCAAGCTGCTGGTGCAGAATGTCGTCAAGGAGTTTGAGGAGCACAGCCGCGCCGGCGTCAAGACCGAGGTCGCCAACGTCGGCAGGGTCGTCCTCTCCGGCCTGATGTGAGGACGCCGAGCGTGTCTGTGGTGGTGGTGTGCTCATCGTTATAATAACCGGCTTGGATGATACCTCTTTCGTATACACGCTTTGGTATACACTTTCAAAAGCCTCGCAAGGAACACTGGCAAGTGAAGACGGATTCCGATTCACAGCATACATTGGTCGGGCGTTTGATCTCATTGTAATTATATATTTTTTTTCGTGTATAGATATGGCGATCTTCGTTTACATGGAGACTTTGAATGGTTGCACCAAGTCAGCTTGGCCACTTGACCAAACTATGCGCTGTGGTGGAAGTTTGATCAGATAAGAGCGCTATGCGCTGGTCGTCATGATGGAGTTATACTCCAGATCAGTGCTTGACTCTATTTTTAAATCATCATGTAAACTTCGTGCACATCCCCCAGATCCGACACGCCCCCAGAGTAAGCAACAGTGTCCCCCAGGAAAAAACGAATGATCCACCAGATCGTCGACCAGGAACAGCGCACGAGAGGGTCGGAAACGAAAAAAGAAGCACCCCATGGTGGAATCGCTCCTTCAGAGTGTAGAGTGTCTCCAGAGCCTCTCTCGTCTCTCTTCGCGGTCGACGGTCGGCGACTTGACCCCAACCCTCTAGTGACAGAGGGATTTGTTGTGTTTGAAGCCCCCTCGCTCCAAGAATAAGCCCCATCGAGTAATACGCCAAGGAGCATTTCTGCTACCTCGGCGAACAATCGCATTCCTGTTTGTTTCGGACGAAATCACTCCCCGAACCCGAAACACTGCTGCCGCCACTCACGCCCAACTCCCACGTCTCTCCCAGCTCTCACTGACCTCTTTCCTCCCTTCCCTCCCATCAATGCCACTCCCCACTCTCTCCTTTGTGTCCCCTCTATCCCTAACCCTGTCAAGAATGGTACAGTGTTCTCTGGGTTGTCGAGATCGCAATGCTCAAGCCGATGCTTCCCCGCCTCCCTGCTCTCCAAGCTACTCACAAGCCTCCGACAAACAGATCCAGCACACCAAGTCCACAACACCGTCCTATCCCCCAGCACCCAAACCCCGCAACCCACACAACAATGACCGCGGACTCGTATCTTCGTCCATAAGAGGAGTCACTGTCAATGGGCGCAAAAGTAAGAGAGACACGGAAGACAGAACGACACTGCAGAGCTCCGGAGGCCGAACCGAGGAAGTCATCAATAGCAACTTTCCCAGCAAGGAGAGAGGAAACGGGTGGCCGAAACCCGCAATCAACAAGAGCACTCCCTCTCAAACCCAAGGAGCCGAACTAATCAAGACGAATGGGAAAAGGAGGAGGGAAACGAGAGAGCGAGATAATCGAGAGACAAATCTGAAAGGGGTGGAAGGATTGAGGACAGCAACACCTAAAAAAACGAAGAGAAGGATAAATAGAAACAGACAACGAATGTCCCATATGGGTAGGGATAAGCCGCAGATGTCATTACGGCGGCGCGTTTCCGCAGCGCTCCCATTTCCTTTCGGAAACGCAAAGCTGTCCGGGGACTTTCTCCCAAAGCCAATTCGGTTTTGAGACGAACCACAAGTGATCCGTCTCCGTTTGGAGCTTCGACAGCGATTTGGTCGGGCGAGGGGGCTTGAAGAAAAGAAAAAAGAGAATACCTGCTACGAAAAATAAAATTTGCATTTAAGACAGGGCGGGAAAAAAGTTTACAGTGGAGCACGTTCTGCCGTTGGCGGTGAGTCGACAGAGCCTTACGTAAGCAAACGTAAGTATCGTATTACTCATCTCTCCCTAAAGTGTGCCTTGCAGGCAGATGGGAGCAGCCTGGACAGTTGCCTGAAACCTCTTTTTTCCTGTCGTATTCTCATCTTCGCGGCTACGTGTTGGGCTTTGGGGAATTGGTCAGCGCGTCCTCGTCCGTCGGCGAACCACCTTGCGTGACGAACAGTCCCTACTGCAGTCTGAGCTCCCAGCCCCCATTCCGACCGTCTCAGGGCGCTAAAAAAATAATATTACAAAAAGTACGAGCTCACGCATCGACAACGTCACGACCGCCAGAACACCTGTCCGCAACGACGCCGCCGAACAAGCCCGTGTGCGCCGCTGCAACCCAGCCTCCTCTCTGCCTCCCGTCGTCTCCAGATTAAGCAGCAGGGTGCTGGTTGTGGGAGGATCCGGCTTTCTCGTCCTCTCGGCTCGCCCTCCCTCTCCGACTTTTTTCACACTCTCTCACGCTCACGAGCCTGCCTCCTGCCCGCCATGTCTACCCTCTTTGGCGCGGCGGCCGCGACGACCAACAACACCGTCGGCGACCTGAAGAATGACGTGACGGTGCAGAACCCGCCGGAAGACAGCATCACGGATCTGACCTTTAACAGCAACCAGGCCGACCCGAAGAACTTTATGGCCGTGGCCAGCTGGGACAAGAAGGTGCGCATCTACGAGATCAACAGCGGCAACGGCCAGTCCGAGGGCCGCCTGATGTACGAGCACAGCGCCCCGGTATTCAGCTGCCACTTTGCCAAGGACGGCAAGCGCGTCGCCTCTGCCGGTGCCGACAACCAGGCGCGGCTCTGCGACCTCGAGACGGGCAAGAACGAGGTGGTGGCACAGCACGACCAGCCGATCCGCAAGGTCAAGTTCTTTGACGTCGACGGCGGCCAGCAGATGCTGGTCACGGGCTCCTGGGACAAGACCATCAAGTACTGGGACCTGCGGCAGCAGCAGCCCGTGGCGTCTGTCCAGTGCCAGGAACGCGTCTACGCTCTGGACGTGCGCGACAATCTCCTGGTTGTCGGCACGGCTGACCGGTTCATCAACGTGGTCAACCTTAAGGACCCCACAAAGTTCTACAAGACGCTGCAGAGCCCGCTCAAATGGCAGACGCGCGTGGTCAGCTGTGTCAACGACGCGTCTGGCTTCGCCATTGGCAGTATCGAGGGCCGTTGTGCCTTCCAGTATGTCGAGGAAAAGGACACTGGGTACGTTTTCTCTCTGCTGCTTGCAGCTTGCGGCCTGTCGACCGCGTCTTCCGTCTCCCGCCTGCTAACCTGCCCAGGTCCAACTTCTCGTTCCGGTGTCATCGCGACCCGGCCCAGGGCAACGTCACGCAGGTCCACACCGTCAACGACATCGACTTCCACCCGATACACGGCACCTTCTCAACCGTCGGCTCCGATGGCACCTTTCACTTCTGGGACAAGGACGCCAAGCACCGGCTCAAGGGCTACCCGAATGTGGGCGGCAGCATCACGACCGGCCAGTTCAACAAGGACGGCAGCATATTCGCCTATGCCATCTCCTATGACTGGTCCAAGGGCTACCAGGGCAACAGCCCACAATACCCGACCAAGATCATGCTGCATCCGGTCACGGGCGACGAGTGCAAGCCGCGTCCCAGCGTGAAGAAGCGGTAAACATCATCCAGGCTGATGGGCGACAGGATATGGCAGACGTTGGACGCCACAGTACGAAGAGACGGGAAGCAGAAACAATCATAGGGACAATAGGGAGAGCCCGCATCCACTCGGCACGCCTGTTTCTTTCTTGTGGGTAGTGTATTTCAGGTGCAGAGAGCGAGAGGACTGCTTGACCGGAGGATATATGATTGTGGGATAATGGAAGCACAACGCGAGATTTCAGTACAGACGGTACGGATGGAAACCAGCCCCATGGCGCAAGCATCGAGTTGGATGCACGGCCAAGGACTGAGAAGAAGCATGCCCGGGTACACACCTCCTATTTACTCCTGTACAAGTATGTAGCGAGCGAGCTATCTATCACAAGATACATTTTCAACACTCAACCTTTGGTGCGCTAAAGTAGCTCATTGGCTTGCGTGGGGCGCCTTTGGGGGGACTAGAGGGGCAGAGCATAGCGACTCGTGGGAGCTGCTGCATGTGTCTCATCTCGAGCTGTAGGCATTACCGAGCAACGTAATGGTTTGTTGGGCGAGGAAGGCGCGGCAGCCAAGCTTGAGTCTGGGTCGCCGGCTGGCTGTATCTTCATAGCTCAACGGTATTGGCGGGTGTAATCTTAAAAAAAATAAAGCCAAAATAGACAGCGTATTATTATCCAGGAACGGATAATTAATCGTAGTGCAATCGAATCCACTCTCTTCTACTTCAACCTCGCAACTCCTCCAACGCATCGCGGCCATCTCTCCCTCTCTCTCTGTCGCCTGCCCTTCCACTCTGGGAACCTGTACCTCATACACACCGATTACCAAGAACCACAACTATGGCCTCTGTGGACCAGGAATTTCCGCCCGGCGAAGCGGCACCGGAGCTGCTCGACGGCCGTCTTTGGGTGGACGGCTGCTTCGACTTTTTCCACCACGGTTCGTCGCTGCTCTGTTCCCTGCATTTCTGCGATTGCTACGTGGGCATGGCGGTGTCCTAACATATTTCTACAGGCCACGCCGGTGCTATTGTCCAGGCGCGCCAGCTTGGTGACGAGCTCTACATTGGCGTCCACTCAGACGAAGCCATTCTCGAGAATAAGGGGCCGACCGTCATGAACCTAGAGGAGAGGTGAACAACAGTCCAAAGGCGGCGGAACGAGCTCGGGCCCGCAGCTGCTAACACTGCCCTTACAGACTGTCCGCTGTCGATGCGTGTCGCTGGGTGACCAGGTCTGTCCCCAACGCTCCCTACGTCACCCAGCTCGACTGGATCTCGCACTTTGGCTGTCGATATGTGGTCCACGGCGACGATATCACCTCGGACGGCTCCGGCGAGGATTGCTACCGCTTTGTCAAGGCTGCCGAGCGCTTCAAGGTCGTCAAGCGCACGCCCAGCATCTCCACCACAGATCTCGTCGGCCGGATGCTGCTCTGCACCAAGACGCACTTTATCCGCTCCCTACAGGCTGCCCTGACCGGCAAAGAGGGACCGGGCACGGACGCAGAGCGCAAGGCCACCGGCGAGGCCATGGCCGAGCGCATTCGCCTCTATGCCACCGACGAGACGGCGAAGAACCCGGGCGCCGAAGTGTGGGTGTGGAAGGCCGATCCCCGGGCCTCAGCGCCCACCAGCAAGCCAACCAAGCTGGTGGCTGGCAAGGGCCCGCAGATTGGACAGCGCGTGGTGTACGTGGACGGCGGCTTTGACCTGTTCTCCAGCGGCCACATTGCATTTCTACAGCGCGTCCTCAAGGCCGAGGAAGAGCGCGCCCGTGCCGACGGCTGGTACGCGCCCGAGGCAGTAGCAGAGCGGCGTGGCAAGAAGGCCGGAGACTACCCCCCGGCATTTGTGGTGGCGGGCGTACACGACGACGAGGTGATCAACGAGTGGAAGGGCATCAACTACCCCATCATGAACATCTTTGAGCGGGGGCTCTGCGTCTTGCAGTGCAAGGTACGTCGGCTGACGCCAGCCGAGCACTCTCCTTGTTTCTGTAACAGCTGCTAACCGGTTCAGTACGTTGATGCCGTGGTGTTCGGAGCGCCATTCACCCCGGTCCGTGATTATTTGGCAGCGCTGCCATGGGGCATCCCAGATGCCGTGTACCACGGCCCGACGGCGTTTATGCCGCTAACATATGATCCATACACGGAGCCAAAGGCAATGGGCATCTACCAGCAAGTGGGCCCGCACCAGTTTGCCGACGTTAATGCGGAAACGATCGTGGCGCGGATCCTGGCTAGTCGTGACCGGTATGAGGCTCGGCAACGGGCCAAAGGAGCCAAGTCGGACGTGGAGGAGGCACACAAACGGCGCGAGAAGATGGTCGAGGAACAGCGGCAGAAGGAGGAGGCAGCAGCAGCGGCCACGGCGTGAGATTTGATACCGTTTTGACTGGGTTTCAATGCTTGCCCTTTTGGCCTGGTTGGCTGGCGTTTTCCACAAATGTAAAAGCGAAGGGCCATGGCTTGGGTCTTCAACAGAGCCCAATAACGACCAGATTCCCGGAATCGGAACCACCCATAATACATCCTCGGTCGTTCAGATAGGATGCCTAGCATTGGCCCAGAGCAACGGAGTATCGGTGTACGAGGACTCGTATGTAGTGTGGGTTCGAGCGTGGATGTGATAGCACTTGTCGTATAAATTTGCCTGCATGCGGCTGCCAATAGGGGATTGGCTCGTTTATCTGCGGCTATTATCGGTGCGATTGGAGCCATTCTGCGCCTATGCCGGCGGGCTCGGCTTAAAAAGCAAGGTGAACGGTCGATTCGAGCACCAGTTCAGTGTTCCCATGTCCAGTCTCGAGAGGTTCGGAGGGGGTATAAGGGAAAAGGGGCTGCCTGTGTGGACATGGACAGTCGTACAACTTTGTCAGTGTCACACGGCTTGCTCTCGTCATGTCACGGACGCCGCGATCGGGCGCCGACCTCGTCAGCTTGCAAGCCACCAAACATTCTCAGCCTTTCGCAGGCAGCTAACACGAGACGGTTTAAGCCGAGAGCAGCCTATTCTTCCACATATCCATTTCGCACCTTGTCGGCATATGGCTAGCCGGCGTAAAGCCGCTAAAGGCTATCTCCTGCATGATGCCAATAAATCCGTCACGACAAACGCCCTTTCAATGACATCCGACGAGACGTAGAGCGTTGGTTGGCCAATTGGACTCGTTGGGACGGGTGGTGATAGTCCCCTTTCAGTAATTAGCGGCCGTTCTCTTGCCCCCGACTTGGGGACGGGCCCATAGAAGTCTTTGCAGGGAATTCTTTGCAAGGAAGTCCTTTTAGGAGAAAAATCTTTTCCCACTACTCGCCGTCAGTTTGCCTCCACCCAGCCTTGCATATATTTAGTCTCGGGACCGTAGCGGTTTGTCCAGGAACCAGCTCTTGTTTCCAGCCTTTATCTCCTGTGACTCATTAGTAGCCAAACTTGGAGTTGTGCTTATATCAAACTGCAATAAGCTGACTCGCCCCTTCTTGTACCCACCAACCTCGCTATTAGTGATCCTTCCACCCTTATCTGTTCCTTAGAACGCTTCCGTCTCATTCCTCCTCTCGTGCTCGCCCCTTTTGTATATTTACTTCTCATCCTCTCTCCATTCTCTTCGTCCTTTCCGTCCTCCTCATATTCTGCGTCTCCTCCCACCCCTTTTCCCCCCTCTTCTACCTCTTCTCGCCCCCAATTCCACAATGGCACCCTCAGCTACGCCCGTTGCGAGCGTCAGCGTCAAGAATGGCAAGCAGGTCCAGGGCCTCGATGCCTCCAAGCTGACCTACGAGCTGACCTCGAGCCCGCGACCTGTTCCTGCCAGCATCAGCAGCGCCTGTTCCGGCTTCGAGACAATCTGCACCGACCACATGATCACTGTCGCCTGGAACGTCGAGACCGGCTGGGCTGCTCCCCAGCTGCGTCCGTATGGGCCGCTCAACCTGATGCCCACAGCCTCCGTCCTGCACTATGCCACCGAGTGCTTCGAGGGTCTCAAGGCATACCGCGGTGTGGACGGCCGTCTGCGCCTGTTCCGGCCAGACTGCAATGCCCGCCGCATGCTGACGTCGTCCGTCCGCGTCTCGCTGCCCGGTTTTGAGCCAGCCGAGCTCGAGAAGCTGATCTTCGCTCTCATGGCCGTGGACGGATCGCGCTGGCTGCCGGCTGACTGGCCCGCCGGCTCGTTTGTCTACCTCCGTCCCACCATCATCGGCACGCAGGCACAGCTCGGCGTCCAGGCCCCGCGTGAGGCCCTGCTCTTCATCACCGCCAGCTACATGCCGCACCTCGACTCGGCCCCTGGTGGCATGCGCCTCAACACCAGCCCCGAGGACATGGTGCGTGCTTGGGTTGGCGGTTTCGGCTTCGCCAAGCTCGGCGCCAACTATGGTCCCAGCCTGCTTGCCACCAGCGAGGCTCGTGCCAAGGGTTGCCACCAGGTCCTCTGGCTGTACGGCTCCGAGGGCTACTGCACCGAGGCGGGCGCCAGCAACTTCTTCATCATGTGGAAGGCAAAGGACACCGGCCGGCCCCAACTCGTCACCGCGCCGCTCGATGACCGTCTCATTCTCGACGGAGTCACCCGTCGCAGCATCGTCCAGCTGGCCCGCGAACGTCTGGGCAACGAGGTTGAGGTCGTCGAGCGCAAGTACACCATTGCCGAGGTGCAGGAGGCCCACTCCGAGGACCGCTTGCTCGAGGCTTTTGCCGCAGGCACTGCTGTATGTTTCTGTCTTCTCATCTGTCTCTCAGCGAAAGCTTTTCTTTGGTCTTGCTGACTAACTTATCTTCAGTATTTCGTCACTCCTGTGTCGCAGATTCTCCACCGCGATCAGGACATTGCCATCCCCATGGGCGAGGGCACGGGTGGCCATTACACACTGAAGCTGAAGGAGTGGATCGGCAACATCATGTACGGCAAGGATGAGCACGAATGGGGCGTTGTTGTCACCGAAAAGCAGTAGCTAGATGACGAAAAGCAGGTGTCTGCAATCTCTTTTTCTTTAAAGTCTGATATTTTCACGGCTGGCGTTTTGGTACGGTAGCACATATTAAAGATTAGATAGAAACGAACCGATTTGAATGAATGCTGGAATAGAGTCACATCCTTCATGATCAAATTATAACGCCGGTGCAGCAAACTCGCTTGTTCCCTGCAAAATCACACTGCCCACATCTGACTCGTGATTCAATCGTACTTGGATTGTCTGGCCAGCATTGTTTGGGCAAGCTTACACTCCTCTGCAAGCATAAGCTTTCGAAATGTCTGGTTCTAGTTAGACTTTGTTGTGGATAGCACAAGGCGAGGTGTGTTACCTTTTCATTCTCCCTCATCTCTCTGATAGCATCTGCAGCGGCAGCTTCCAAATCCCTCTCAGCGTCCCGGATTATATCACTAAATGTGACACCGCTGAAAGCGCCAACCTCGCTTGGCATCGCGTCGGGCAGTAGTCCGCTGCTATTCAAATCATGACGACCGACACTCCCATCACAGTTATCGAAAATAGCCCGCAGCGCACTATCCACCTCATTGTGCATCCGATCCAATTCTTTCCACGCTTTTTCGAGATCTCCCGCAAGCGTGGTTGCTGATGTTCGCATTTGTGCAATGCGATCAATAACGCGTTCATCCTTCTCTGTTGCGTTCTTGGTATCTCCTCTCTCGCGTGTCAGAATTTTGACCACCCACTCGGACATGGGCTTGTTGAACATGCCATGTTTCTCATCTACGGAGGAGAGGAATCCATTCTCGACATCTTCTATGCCGAGCAATTGTCTCTCAAAGGCGAACTGGGTCTCTGATAAACGCTTCGTTGCATCATCGTGTAGGCTTTTTGCTCTATCGGAATAGCTCTCTGGATATTCAGAAGGGACGTTAGATTAATGCTTACAATAGATGTGCAAATGAGAATAGGACTGTCTATCACCCTGCAATCCTTTTGTAGCTGGGCCCTCAATGTTGTGGAAAGTTGGATCACTTGCTATATGTGCAGTAGGCTGTGTCTCCCTGGAGGCTTTATGTTTGTCGTACTTGTTCGCGCGGGTGTTTTTGCAAATAGAGTCAAAAAACGATGCTGTTGGATTACTGACTGCTCGTTGAAATTCTTTGTCAACCGTCGGCGGCGGCGTCAGCTCGAGTACTTGTCCTGTCCTATTGCTTTTGTGTGCCTCTCTGCCCTCTGCAAGCACTGCCGAGAGGCGTTTTTCAAATATTTCTGACCATTCAGTCATAGCAGTTATAAATGAGATTTGTGGTGAGCTTCTTGAAAAACAAAACTCTAATGTGTTTCTAAAACTACACCAAGGTGGACAAACTAAAATCAGTTGAAGTGTTTAGTCGAACAGGAAATTGCCAGGGAAGGCAGGCGCTAACGCAATAGAACCAGTATCATGTACAACAAGCAGGAGCCATATTTGTGATGCCCAGGGAAGGTACGAGCTGCTATCTGTCGAAATGGCAGGAACACGACCAAGAATAAGAAACGATATTCCTTTCAAGGCCGACATATCCGGTGGGCCATAATGCATCATTGACAAAGCTACATGTGCTTCGACAACTCCGTTTGGGATGATACCATGGTATGGGCCTGCTGTCTCCGAGTAAGCTCAACCACAAAATTACGAAGTCAAACAGTTTCTGTCTAGGCTCTGAGACGTAACGTGGATCGGCAATTTCGGACTTGCTTTGTTGCATTAATGGCAGCCACTTTGACTACTCGCCTCACTACGTGGAAAGGAGGTGCTTCGGGACTATCAAGCCTATTATTTTGTTAGGGTTAAACAGAAATGGAAATGAGAACATTTTCGGCAAAGCACAGTAAATTCACTGACACACTTGGTGGACTGTGTAACAAAGATACTATTCACTTCATTGCCATGCCTGGGGCTTCTTCACTACAACTTGTGCGCCATATAAATTAACGATACAATATATAGATTCCCGTTTTCATGTCCGTATTACTTGCAACTCCTTCCAAATCCTTCATTTATGTTTCAACTAGACGTCGGATGCAGATCACTTGACTCTAGGGTGCTGTGTTTTTGTTGACGTCAAAACCACACTTCTTGAACTGCTCGCTATTCAAAGGTCTGAGAACCTTGAGTTCTCTACACCTCACAATCCGACAGCTTCGACCCTGTGGGAAGTCTTATTCCTATCTCGCCACTAGCTACATCCAGCTTCTCGAGGGAACCGGCCACGCAATTCACGAACGTCATTTCCCAGGTATATATGCTCTTTCCGTCTGGTCTGTCTTCTATGTCCTGGCTCTTGGGACGAATGTCACTCTACATGCAAACACTTACAGTACTGTGCATCAGACTGCAGTGTAGAAGCACATTCAAAATGAAAGAAACACAAAAGAGCATGGAGACCTCGGACCAAAACTGGCAACACCGTGGTTATGCAATCAACAGCGAGTATGCTTACCGCCAGTTGCAAAATTTTCAGCAACAGCTGCATCAAGAGAACATTCAGAGCCCCCAAATACATGCAAGTGCCATTTCTTCCTCGCCAGCACGAACCCTGGCAGGTTATGTCGGCTATGCCTCTGCTGCGTGGACTCCGACATACTCTCGGATGTGGCCTGACACGCCGACCTATTATACCAGCACCACACAGCGTCCGATCCTGTATCCCGTGCCGAGTGTTTCAGTTGGCCGCTTGACGGAGCCGCAGGATTTCCACGAAGGTAACCACCATGTTGTCGGCGAAACCCACAGATACAGTTCCGACTCGAAACCACTGCCACAGGCGGAGGACATGACCTGGCCTAACCGTCTCCTAGACACGAGCTGGCGCATCGACGGGACTGGAATCAGAGAGCATGTCGACAACAGCAGCAACAATATGAACAGAAGGGGCCATATCCTCGATACGTCACCCGTGTTAGTGCCATCATCGACCCCGACACCACCGTGGAAGACTCCTCTGCAGGAGCTCCACGACTTCCACAACCGGGCCAGATTCAGCCGGGCTCCAGTACGGAGAGACTATGTCCCCGGACAAGACAGTCTCGCACAGCTGGGCGGGGCCACTCTTGTGGCGTCAAGAAGAGATGAAATGCAGGGCCAAACGTATCGCAGTCTGGGGCCAGTGGGATCCGGCAGCAGCTCTAGAAGTCTTGGAAGCTTCAGCGCCTTTGGCAGTTTCGTCCACCCGCCTTGTGCTGCCTCGACAGCCGGAAGCCTTGGACAAGGCTCGTCGCAGGGGAGACAGCAACAACAGCAAACAGAGCCCGAAGTGAGGGAGGAGACGAGACGTCACGCCGGACCGGAACCGAGTGCTGGTGCTGCCCGTATTGCCGGCGCTGCCTCATCTGCCTCAGCTGCCACTGCATCCAGTGCATCCACCACGTTCAGTTCTGGCGTAACACTGCCCTGGCCGTCTGCACCTGGGTTCCTGCCACCGCTGACTGGTTATGAGTTTGAGCTCCAACACGAAACCAACCTGCGCGAGCTCCAGAGACAGAAGAGGTGGGCGAGCCTGCAGCTGAGCTCGTGCAACGAAAACGTGCGTTTCCACCACACGCAAACAACGGGCTGCATCGTGGCCGTCAACGGGCGCATCATCGGGCCCTACAACCCAGACAGCCTCCGCTGCTACGGGACAAACCCAGAGGTTGCAGGGCTGCGCGTGACCATGACTGTGCACGATGTAGGCGAACAGGACTCACAGGCTGCAGCAGACGGCACCGACAGCGACAACTCTCCTCTCTTCGATGAGCCGACGCTCGTGCTGCGATACCAGATCGTCGTGCCGCAACGCCGGGGAATTCCTGCCGGGGCCTCTGGATACTGTGGCCATTCTAGCCCTCGAGCACCGCCACCGTCTGGCTCAAATACTGGCACCTCCGTCTCGACGTCCACGGCAGCTTCGTCTGCGGGAACTACCCATCAGCAGGGCCATCAACAGGGCCGCCGTCGCCATTTCGCAACCACGGCGATCCCTCTGCGGGGTGGCATCGCCGGTCGGCCGGGATACCGCCCGCTTGAGGCGGCCGAGGCGGTCGGCCGCATTCGCTCTTGGGGCGGGCAACCGTCTCGCGGCGTGTTTGGAAACGCCTGGTTGGTGCGACTGGCTATCGAACCGGGTCACGTGCAACACACGATCGACAATCGGGCCATGGAACAGTTGTCCGGCTGCGGGCTGGGCGAGAAAGGAAGCATGGGAAGAGCTGGCTGGTTCTCGGGTGGGCAGCATCAAAATGTGGCGTCGGCCAGCCCGACCGCCCTCGACTGCATGGTCGCCGTCAACCAGAGCATGAAGACGTTGAGCCAGCGGGACGGCACGCTGTCAATCATGCTTTCAAATCACTCGACGCAGAAGCGCATGGCGCGGCAGTGTCCAGATCTGGTGGCAATGTGGGTGCTGGCACAAGAGAACCTGTAAGGCTCTAGGGAATGTGGAAGTGAGGAAATGGGTGTGCTTGAATCCTTGTCATTGAGGACTGTGTGGAGATGTGTTCGATCGAGACATTTTGTTCATGCTTTCGTGTTTCCATCCATCGGTACGCCTATACTACCAATGTGAAGATCGGAATCCTCCGCTACCAAGCCCATAGTTCAGTAATCATCAATTTAAACCCATACAACGAGGATGTCAAACGAGGAATGCTGTCTTTAGCACCTCCAAGTATTTTACAATCTTACACAGTATTCCGTACAGTGCAAACACAGCCACAATGTGATCCAGACTGGCTGAGGCTACATACACGCAAGCGGCCCGCAACAGGGAGGGTGTGTAAGAGAAGTATGGTGAATAACTCTGGCGTTTGCAATCTAGGCCGGGGACACAGGATCAACTGGTCGGAGAGATTAGTGGGCAGAGGCGGTAGAGCCGAAACTCCACCCATTGTACAGATTACAGCGTCTTGTTACAGTCCGGTCAGCAAACAGGTTTGGTCCTATTACTAGCAACTCTTATAAGAGGGCAGCAATGAAAGTAGTGATGCGAGTAGCGATACGACTGGCGGTACAAATAGTAATGTCAATTTACAAACAGCAATGTCTCTCTCTCAATAAAACATGACTCTCACGTGCTCGATCCAGGGTCCAAAGTCTGGGTCTTCTGGATCTTGGGCACAGCCCCAAAGCGAGCATTGCCTTGGTCCCAAATCTAAACCACCGTTAGTTGTCTGGTTCTCGAGTTGAGCCATCGTGTAAATTACTCACAGCATAAATTGACTTGAGGAACACATCCCCGAGAATGTCAAATGGGTTGCTCCCACGAGATTGGACGCCTCCATACCAGTGAGTATCATCTGCCTGGGTGAAGATGAGGTCCTCTTTTTGAATGACAAATTGATTATCGCCAACAGCAATAGTGACATCTGGAAGCTGGTCTACCGTCGTCGTTTTGGGGATCAGATAGCCCTGCTGATTCTCATCGTATTTGGAGTTCGGGATGGTTTTGTACAGCGCCTCACAAACCTCATCGGACACCAGCGCAAGAGTGGTGCCAGTGTCGGCAATGGCTGTGTTGTTTGAGACTGTAATAGAATTGCCGTTGATGGACACAGAAGTTGACGGGAACATCCAGAAACCCTGGCTGTTGTCAATGCTGGTCCAGGAAATCTCTGCACCAGAAGCCGTGACAAGATCCTGATCAATGTAGCCGAATGTGTAGAAAGAGTCCTGGTTGTCACGGGCGCCATAAAAGCACGAGGTGAACAGCTGGGCTTCCTTGGGCACAACGCTTTCGGATATCATATTGGCAACAGGAGTGGGCTGTGGGTCGGATGTATTACCCGACTTGATCGTGTTAATCGATGGCCAAGCCAAGCCAAGAAGTCCATCCCCGGTACCTTGCGCAAACTGTGCCGCCAAAGTCTTTGCTAGTTCCACAGACTGGTTCTTTATGGCAAGGCCACCAATGGTAACCACGTCGGTGCCCACGTCACCCGACGCAGAGCTCCCATCACCATACTCGATTTGCCAAGTTAGGCCGCTGGATTTCTTGAACGTGGTCGACTTTGACGAAGAAAAGACTGTGTGACCCTTTTGTAAGGACGCCGACAGCTCCGTAGAGAAGACCCAGAGATCTGACGAGCCAGTGTCGAAGTCAAGCATGAGCTTCTGCGGAGGTGTGCCGATTTCGACTTCACACAGGTACATGGAATCATTCTGCTGGTCTTCTGCAGTCACTTCGCCGGTCTGTGTGGCCCCGTCTCCTGTAGTCGAGTGCTTCATGAATACCTTCTTCAAGTGAGCAGGGCCACCAACTGCTTTGTGTCCTTTCGTGGTTTCTTTAGTGAATTTGGTTATAGGAAGCCCACGCTGGTGAATGCGTTTACCGTAATGATAAGGGCCAGGCTTGGTCGGCTGAATGCCGTACTTGTTCATGAGATGGACATAGGACTTTGTGCCTTGTGCTTTGTAGTTTTTGTTGAGAATGACGCGGACCTTTTTCAGGCCAAGGTTTGCCTTCACCTCCTGCTGGACTTGGAAGATGGCCTGCATGTTGAGGGTGTTGTGTTGTACGAGATGCAATGTTGTATAAGGTGTAGTGCAGTATGAGGGTTGTGTTGTATGAGGAATTGTGTTGTGTCAGGTATTGCGTTGTATGAAGTATTGTGCTTCCGACCAGGCAAGACGGTGGCAATGGATTAAGTACTCGCACAGCCGAGAAATGTGATGTCTACTACGTCACGACATAAACAATCGAGATGCCGGGGAGGCAAGGGGAGGCAAGAGCACCCCCACTAATAGGGCGATCAGTCCAGAAAAGGAAGGTGAAGTGCCAATTGCAGGCAGGTGCAGTCGAGCACACTGTCGAAGCTGCTGTTTCAGATATCTTGATAGTACCGTACCCTTTCGGTGGAGTGATCAACCATTTGCTCCGTACTCCATACATACGAGTACGGAGTATACGGAGTGTGTCCAAGTTACGCCTACATAATGTAATATATCTTCTACTGTATCTTATCAGCATATTGATGTGCTAATACATACTCCATATTGAAAAGAGGCGCATCATAGGACCAGTAAATTCGGAGGTCTTTTGTTCAGCCACGTATAACTCGGCTAGGACGCGTGGTTTCCTGTTTCCATGTATTGTCTGGGGCGTTCCTCACTTTTGTTCTCGCCAGATCTTCTCTCCCCCGAAGGAGTGATTTGTGTGGGAGG
Source organism: Leptographium lundbergii (assembly GCA_001455505.1). Lineage (NCBI taxonomy): Eukaryota > Fungi > Ascomycota > Sordariomycetes > Ophiostomatales > Ophiostomataceae > Leptographium > Leptographium lundbergii. Next base: position 284,962 of record LDEF01000024.1, read on the forward strand.
GCGTTGGTCGGAAAGGACGATTGAGGGGCAGGATATCACCGGCGGGGTCTCCTCAGCCGTCGGGAGCAACTCGGTCATCAGGCTGGATCTCAAAGGTTATGTAGTCATCTAGGTGAGACCTAGTATGCCAACGCCTCTCACCTCAAGAGTTGGGAAAGCGTCGGGATCTGGGGGCAGTCTGTTTGTCGTGAAAAGCTTTATTTAGGTCGTGTAGTCGGGACAAGAGGTTGTAGCCTCGTGCTTAGAGGTCAGTAGGCTTAGAATCCGGTATGTGTTCATCGTTTTCTTCTGGTCGGCGTTTCGGTTACGACGTGGCTATTTTGGGTGGGGGGGGTTGCTCATTCTGGTCGGTACTTTGGACCGGTCTCGTCTCTGACTTTCTCGCTTCGCCAGGACGGTCAGATCCGGGTGTATCCGCCAAAAGGGTGCATCAAGGGGTCAGTTGACGGGGTCGTATTTGCCTATCACTGCCTAAAATGTATCTCTGCCTCCGAAGGAGGAGGGAGTATCTCCATGCAGCAGTACTTACATCGCTGGCTTTTTCCGCCGATTTAGAATCGACCAATAGAATTACGTTAATCTCTCCGCCCGGTGATGCCCTGCTTTCGGCGTACGTCGTAGGTTGCAAGCATCGAGATATCACCACCTGGGCCTCCACCGCTGTTGCAGGTCGCTTGCGTGGATGCCTATCTCCGTGATTTATTCGCTTAGAACCCCCCAAAACTAGTATTTTGAGCAACACGTTTTTATTTTTACAAGTTATATTCACGTGTTATCAGAGATACTTGAATACAACTGGTGGCCCAGTAACAAAGCGAACTTAATCGCCTTACCGCGAAGTCGTTCCCCATCCGACATAGATACCATAGGCCTCGCAACGAATCATTTGAGAAGATTCGCTCACAGATGAGTGTGTACCTACAGTGTGAATACTCTAAATGTACAGCGCAATTATCATATTTCTTTAATTATGCTCTCCCAATCTCACTAGCCAACCGAAATCTTGATTTTCCCATACAGAAATCCTCGAACACCGTTACTCAACCAGCATTCTTCACCGTTAAGCACCGATGCAGCCTTGACTTCTTCCTGCACAGCTAGCCCACTGTTTAGACAGGAGAAAGGTAACGATCAGTTGTGAAGATGAAAATACGCCGTTTGACCCCAAAAACTTACTGCTCAATAGCCCATCTGCGTGTGGTCCCATCCAGACCACCACTACCAGCTTCCTGACCGTATATTGGGGGAACTGGGGGTGTGACCCAGCGGCCATGACGCCAGAAGTATACCGTACTGATGCTGCCGTCCATGATCATCCCAGAATTTGCATTGATCAAAAGCACTTCCTTCTTTTCAGCGCCGGTTATTCCCGCCCGTTGACGAGCGCCATCATACATCTGCCGTCGTGTTGTCTTGTAGTGCGTATATGCAGAAGCTGCAATGCCGTCCACATCAACCGTCACCTCGTACGGCTGGTGTCCCATCTCCGAGCGCAACGACCACAACAGCGGAGACGACAACTCTGTCTCTCCCTCACCGTCACAGGAACTAGCCATAAAGCCGGGTGGTGGAAGCCGTGGTGGGACGAGCCCGACGAGGGCCGTTTCTTGTGCCGCAAATACACTGCAGAGCAACCTGCCATTCCTGTTGAGGACGACACGGCACCGCAGCGGCCCATCGCCACTATTTAGTGTATGTCCTTGAATCGATCTCTTAAGGACGCGCTCCAGCCTTTGCAAGCCATCATCCCCGGCGATGGCTGCTACGGCATCTTCCCATTCCCAATGCTCAGCAGCTCGGAGAAGGCGGTCCCGGTGAAAGTCCAACATGTAAAAGGGCGACGACCGCCTTGTATTCCATCCGGTATAGGCAAATGCCGGCTTTTGAGGTAGGTCTTTCAAGGCATTATCATACCGCACAGAGCTGAACAGCTCAAAAACACCCTCATCAGGCATTGGAATCGCTCTGGTTCTGTCGGCCCCTATCAAAGAGAGACGGTTCATTGATCAGCACCGTACGATCTCTGGAAGGTTGATGCTGCTGTCCGCTGACGAATCATAAGCTTATGGCCTGAGGCATTTGCAACACTAGTCGCCCAGCCAATCCGCGGGACACAATAATTTTTTTTCTGTGTAGCTCCTTCTCCAGCAAGCTTTTTTGTGGATGCCGACCGACATCATCAGCGGGCAAAATCCGCGGGTAGCGAAAAGAACGAGCCACAAAATTTCCGATCCAGCCTCTGCTATTCCTGCAACACATCAATAGCTTTACACCCACACTATACAGGGCACTCTCTCGACCGGTTTGGAGCCAATTCTTTAAGCGCATCATATATTTAAACGTTTATTCCATCCTTTTCTACCCGCCCGACGTTGGACTCCGTCGATAATGGCTGCAAAACAGCCCCCCTTCGTCCCAGCGCCTCCGATGGCACCGGCGACAACTGCGACTGCTGTGGGCGTTTCCGGCGACTCGACATTCTGGGACCGCGTGACAAAGTGGGCCTCCGAAAACAAGACGGTCGTCTACACTGCTGCCGGTGTTGCTGTTGTTGTCACCGGCGCGGGGGTAGTATACTATTTGAATGCTCGAGTGCGTGCTCTCCATATTTGCCGGCTGGCGATGCTTGCTTGATGGCGGGCGAAGTCTGGGTCCCGAGCTAACACTAACTCCCGAACTGCAGCCATCCGAAGGCCAGGGGGCTCACAAGCTGAGTAAGAAGGAGAGGCGGAAACGGAAAGAGGCCGAGCGGAAAGCAGCAGCCGCAGCAGACAAAGCCACAACATCCGGGAGCGATGCCGGCTCCTCCAAGCAGTCTGCGACCGCGTCAGTTGCGGCCGAGGAGGAGCTACCCGAGATCACCGAGACCACCGTTCAGGCAATGGACACCGAGGAGCGCAAGAAGATGGCACTGAGGTTGAAGGAGGCCGGTAACAAGGCTTACGGAGCGAAGAACCTCGAGGGGGCTATCGATCTTTACTCCCAGGCCATCCTATGCAAGCAGGACCCGGTATACTACTCGAACCGTGCAGCCTGCTATAGCGCATTGAGCGAGTGGGAAAAGGTTGTTGAAGATACTACGGCGGCCATCAATATCGACTCCGAGTACATCAGAGCGCTGAACCGGCGCGCGAATGCCTATGACCACCTAGGCAAATACCGTGAATCACTTCTCGACTACACAGCCAGCTGTATAATCGACGGATTCAAGAACGAAGCCAGCGCCCAGGCTGTGGAGAGACTTCTGAAGAAGTTCGCCGAGACAAAGGCGAAAGAGCTGATGGAGACTCGACCAGCAAAGCTGCCCAGCCCCACCTTTGTTGGCAACTACCTGCAGAGCTTCCGAGCCAAGCCGCGTCCCGAAGGCCTCGATGATGCCGCTGACCTGGACGAGAGCACCGGCAAGGGCCAGCTGCGATTGGGCCTGCAGTCGCTGGAGAAGAAGACGGCCGACGGGTATGAGGAGGCTTCCGTGGCGTTCGAAAAGGCGCTGGAGCTTGGGGAACTGGGCGAGTATGAGGCTCTGGCCTACAACTTGCGCGGTACCTTCCTCTGCCTGCTTGGCAAGCACGAAGCGGCCTTGGCAGCTCTGACCACAAGCATCGAGTTGGACGAGACCATGACGCAGAGTTACATCAAGCGCGCCAGCATGAACCTTGAGCTTGGTAAGTTCCCACGCCCAGGAGAGGCCCTGAATGTAGTAGTAGCTGACAGCATGTGTATAGGGGCACCTTCAATGGCGGAGGAGGATTTCGCCAAAGCTTTGAGCCAGAACGACTCAGACCCAGACATCTACTACCACCGAGCCCAGCTCCACTTTATCAAGTCGGAGTTTGGTGAGGCAGCCAAGGACTACCAGAAGTCGATTGACCTTGATCGCGACTTCATCTTCTCCCACATCCAATTGGGAGTGACGCAGTACAAGCTCGGATCGATCGCCTCGTCTATGGCAACATTCCGGCGCTGCGAGAAGAACTTCGCCAAGGTTCCGGACGTGTATAACTATCACGGCGAACTGCTCCTAGACCAGGGCCGGTACCAGGATGCAATCGAAAAATTCGATAAAGCTATCGAGATGGAGAAGGAGACGAAGCCCATGAACATGAACGTGCTGCCTCTTATCAACAAGTCACTCGCTCTGTTCCAATGGAAGCAAGACTTCTCCGAGGCCGAGAAGCTGTGCTCAAAGGCCCTGATCAGTAAGTGTTCTCTGCACGGCCTACGTATATGCAGCTCGCTAACCGCGCGTGACTTTGTAGTCGACCCGGAGTGTGACATTGCCGTAGCCACAATGGCACAGCTCCTCCTGCAGCAGGGCAAGGTGACGGAGGCACTTAAGTACTTTGAGCGGGCATCAGACCTGGCTCGGACGGAAGGCGAACTCGTCAATGCTCTGTCGTATGCCGAAGCGACACGAACGCAAATCCATGTGCAAGAGAAGTATCCCGCCCTAGCTGCCAAGCTGCAGGGCATGGGTGGAACTGTCTTGCGTTAGGAGAAGTAGGTAGTGATCTGTGCTCTACTCGTCTGCCAAATCGAAAAAAACCCAACCCCAGACTGGACCAATTCTGGAACACTACTAGGAACCTCTCAAGACACGACTCTGGACGGACGACCCATCAGTAGTGGTTGCAAGGGACGCAAGAACGATGATGATTACGATAGATGAGAGCGAAGAAAAAGGCTTGTCAAGAGGACCGGGAATGGGAAGGTGAAAGGAGGATCAAGGTCGGATGGTCGTTTGTATAATGTGGGCAGGCAAGCCTTTTTACTTCTATCTTTCCCCTGCTGTCCCTTGTTGCGTCTGTGCCGTTTTGGCACTAGGTATAGGTCCAGCGATAGGACAGGAACTTCTCGTACACGAGCACTCCCCACACTGTATATGAGCACTCTCTATTATTTCATCTCTCGCGTTGCCGCATCGGCTTGCGATTCACACTGCGAAGTCAGAAGGTCCACCTTGGTGACACCGCGCTTAAGGAAGGGCAATGTTGAATTCATATATCAGAGAAGTAAGTACGAGAAGTTAGGAATGAAACGACTGGCAACACCCAAAGAAGCCAAATCGGAATGGCGCAAACTTATTTCCAACAGGCTTCGCCGCGCCTTTCGAAAACATCTCTGCATAAAAGAAAGGAGAAGAAAGATCATGGTAGTGAACGACCAGAATGCAAGACGCATAACAAAACAATTAGAATATCAACCGTTATTAGTAGTAAGACCCCACCGGTTGCAAAACAGAATTTTAGTCGCCACACAACAATAGCTGCCGGAAGGGGGGATATAGAGTGGCTTTCTCTTCGGTATGGGATATAAATAGCGAGTGGACAAAAGAGGTATGGAAAGAGGAGGAACGGCGAGAGAGTGGTGTGCAGCTCTACTTGTTGTTCTTGTTCAGGGCGACACCCAGACCAACACCAAGCGCAATGGCGATGATGATGAGTACGACCACCAACAGGCAGAACCACTTGAGCTTGCGCCGGTTGCGAGCGGACTTGGTGGCCTTTTCGACCTGCTTGTTGGCACTCTCCAGGTTGCCGACGGCGTTCTGTGTCTGCTCCTCGACCTGGCTGAAGACGGGGTCCTGCTGGATGACGAGAGTGTCGAGGTCATTGAACAGGCCGTTCAGCTCCGTGATGGACTGCTCAATGCGCTGCAGCTCGTTGTGTCGTGCGCGCACAGCCCCGAGCACAGCCGTGGCCTGGCCAGACCGGTTTGTCCGGAGCTAGGAGCACGTTAGTCACAAGATGTTCCAAAGCAGACCAATAGTGGGCGCAGTCATGGGCGGGGCTTACTGCAGTCTGGAAGATGCCTTCGCTGCCCCAGTCGGCATCGGCGGCCTGCGCGACTTCTGTCTCGGTAGCTTCCGGGTTGACGATGCGGTACTGGCGGGCGATCTGCTCGCGGTAGGTCTCGCGGTACTGCTTCTCCTCGTTCATGTAGCCCTGAAGCTCCTTCTTGAAGTCGTTGTTGAGCGTCTCGAATTGGCGCTTCTTGAGCGCATGCAGGCTGTCGGTCGTACGCTCACAGTCGCGCTGCAGCAGCCGCAGCTGGTTGCGGATCTGTGTGTTTTTAAGCTGCGTCTGCGCCACCAGCTGCTCCAACTGCTGTGCTGCGCCCGGCTCGTTGCCGCCCAGCGCGCGCTGGTGCAGGCCGGCAATCGACTGCACGCTCGTCGTCAGGGACCGGATCTCGCCGCGCACGCTTGACACCTGCGCCAGGTATTCCTGCTGCGTCATGACGGGTGCACCAGCGTTCGCTGGCTGCCCATACGGCTGCATTTCATGTTGCTCTGGCTAGAGAGAGGGCAAGAAAACGATGTGTCAGTCGTGGGAAAAAACGGAGCACGTCGGCGCGCAACGGCCGGAGCAGCCGATGCCAAAACATACCTGTCCGTAGCCATTGCCAGTCTCGGCGCCTGGCGCCTGCTCATACGGGTTTCCCTGGTACTGGCTGTACTGATTTTGAGCCTCGTACGGGCTCTGGGCCTGGTAGGTGTTGTTGTTGTAGGACATGGCGAGGACTAGGGGTTGGAGCAGCGAAGCGGTCGATGGTCGTAGGCTCGGGAGCCGGAGGAGAAAAACAAGGTGGAATCACCGGCGGCCCGTGTTGTCAATCGCGACAAACTCGGTGTGGGTTGGTGGCGAAGGCGGAGAATCGAAACGGTAAAAAGAAACGACAAAGACCGACGTGTGGTGCCCGAAAAAGATGACAACACGAGATGGAGATGCTTTGCTCGCCGATATGTCCCGCGTCGTCCGGTCACGTAAATTGGCAAAGGAGGGAGATGAAAACAGAAGGATTTTCTTAGGACGTAAAAAGGAAATTACCAGCACGAGTAAGCTTCTCGTATACTCGTAAGGGGTAAAGCCGAAAAATCCAGTGAGATAATCGCTAGGAAACACGGACAAGGACCACTAATTAGGGACTCCAGCTAGCAAAACGGTTAAAGCTCAATCTAAGATTTTCAGGCGACAAAAGCGCTGCGACCGGGGATACCACTGGTTCTTCTACTCGTGTGCGCCTGCAGAAAACGGACGGGGAAACAAACTGCATTTACGACCTCAGCTCACTGTACGGTCCCGAACGTGGCTGAGGCTCGCGTCAACATGTACTAGTACTTTCACAGTAAGAACCTGCCATAAAAATAATCCTTTGGCTAAATTAGAAGGATGCGCCGCGCCTCCAAAGAGGATACAAAGGAGCGGCATGTTCCAGACAGGCCTTTTCGCTGCCGTCTACGATTTTGCTCCGTAAAAAAGCTAGGCACCCAGTCTCAGTTGCATGTTGCAGTCCTGCAGAAATGGGAATAAGGTACCTACGGAGTAGGCTGTCATTCGCCGTCCTGGCGAGGTATTTATCCTGGGCCATCGTCTGAGAGCTGACGAAGTGCGGCCACCTCGATTAGCTGTGGCGGATAAACTAACGATTTTAGCGCTCCTTCCTGTCAGTTCTCCCCCATCAACTGTGAGGCTGAGGCGATAGTGACAGTATGGCGAAGCCACAAATCATATGTCAGCCATCAACAGCCTCACACCGCAGTTCCACTCCGATCACTTATTGACCCGACAACTCGCGTGTAAATCCATGACCGTTTTTTATTCTGCAGCCTGGCGCTTGCAGCAGTATATAGGGGAGTATCCACATTTTCTCGATGTGACTGTCACCCATCATGATTCATTCGATTGCCGGACCCATAATTCGCCAGATCCAGATTCTTCCTGGTCACACGCAAATTCTAACATCTAACACAGTCCGCCACAACTTGGTGCCAGTCTCCCGGAGACGACGTGGGTCGGCTTGGCACACAGCCTCTGGAAGCTATCGACTTTCAGTCCCTTTCCCCTGAATAGCCGGCATCGTCAAGGGTCCCGAGGTCATGAGTTGCCCGACTCCCATTATTGCCTTCCATCGCGGCGCGGCCCTCTCCGGTCTTTTTATCATTCCACCCCGTCTCCCCGTCCTCATAGGTAGTCCTTCTTCCGGCTTGTCCGCGTGAACTGGTTCAGGTGCCACTCGACATGGCCATCCTTGCTCTCAAGCGTGCCGTTGCGAACCTCAAAGAGCTTCATTGACATCCGTGGTCCCACCTCCGACAGCTCTACTTTGTCGTACGCAGTCTTCACATAGACATAGTGCCGTAGCTCAATGACGTCCTCGATATTCTTGAACACCACAACCCTGTTTGATAGCTTCGTTTTGCTGGTGATGGGATCGCGAGGCGGGAACAGGTGTTTGAGCACCTTGCAGATCCGGCTGCCCAGGCGGCTCGTGAATCCTTCAAAGATGAGATGCGGGTACGCCTCGGATACGCTTCCACGAATGCTGCCAGGAATGTCGCCGCGCATGAGGACGTTGTGGAGCGAAAACGAGACTGTCGGGCCATGAGGCAGATGCGAGATGCTAAGGCAGTTGTCAGCGAGGTCCTAGCACATGAGCTATATCGGCGGGAATAGCATGAACATACACAAGTCCTGTAGGGGTACCACGATGCTCAGAAAGCAACACAATGTCCGTCAGTCCAGCCGCCTTTGCGGATCGTACACAGTCGTCCAGAATCATGTTGCCGCGGTTCAGTCGAATGGACGTTGGTAATAGCAGCCGCATTTCTTTGCTGAAAGCCGTCAAGCGTGTAGACGAGGACCGCGATGTCGTCACCAGCACTCGGGGGTCGACAAGGCCGCTCAGCTGCGCATATTCGTCATCGAGATCCAGTTGCTCGTTCGCGTCCAGATCTGGACGTGACTCGTCATAGGCGAAATCTTTTCGGAGGGCCTTGTCATTCGCAATGCTCTTTTCAAGCGGCCGACCCTGAGCAATGGCGTTCCGCAGTTTTGCGCGCTTTTCGTTGATTTCGGCTTCCTTCAGGACCATAGCCTTGCGGTAGAGATAATCTCTCCGCTGGCGGACAGTTTTGCGCTGAGTAACAGTTAGCTATGCGGCGTTCTCGATTGTTTATCCCGTGTCTATACGTACAAGCATCGTGAATAATAACACTATAAACGAGAGGATATGGAAGATGCAGAAAAGGTGAAGTTTGCCTGCGCAACAAATACGGAACATAGTGCAGATGAAGCAAAAAAAAAGTTGGTCTTATCGAAATCTTATCAGAGTTTGAGGTCACATGATCTATTCAAACGGAATGAAGAGAATCGCGCCCCGCACAAACTAAAGCACTGCTCCGATATAATAAAGTTCTGCAAGGTTAGAAGGCGAATTACCTCCATATCGCACAACCTATCATTTGCTTTCTTCCTTTTCCTCTTTTCTCGCTCCTTCATCTAGTCAGCTGCTTGCACGCGTCTCCCTCTACAATCCGCAGGAGGCAAGGTTGCTTGCGGATGTTCCACAAACGCTCATTTTCGTGACGAAGATCCAGCCACAAAGCAAGGAGAAGCAGCTTGTTGCATCTCGTCGAAAGGGGGGGTCCTGCCTTTCCCAAACAGCCCTCCGAAGAGACCCCCTGTGCTCCGCCATGGAAGGCGCATTTACGCATGTGGGAAACCACCTGATATCCGACTCGGCAGCTGCCATCAAGGCTGGCGACAACGACGACCTTTCCACCATCGACCCGGATGAGAATCTCTTGTATGGCAAGTTTGGTGGCCGGGTTGGTCTAGGTGGGGCAACTCGCCGACGCCATGACGATGACGATAACGGTACCGAGGTCTACGATGACGAGGACGACGAGAGTCTGGCCAGCGTGCCAGTCGACGGCGTCCAGGACCTGAAGCTCGGGGCTGAAGAAGAAGAGAAGGAGCTTCCAGCCCATGCCTGCGCGTGAGTTCTGGACCTGTAGCCGCCTTGGATATGTGGTTTTCCTCCCTGTATTGTGGACGGTAATGCTGACGCGCATCTCTCCAAAAGGTATTGTGGAATTCACTCTCCGGCCTCCGTGGTCAAGTGTCTGGCTTGCAACAAATGGTTCTGCAGCGCGCGCGGAAACGCAACGTCCTCCCACATTGTCAACCATCTCGTCCGTGCCCGCCACAAGGAAGTACAGCTGCACCCCCAGTCGTCACTGGGCGACACCGTCCTCGAGTGCTACAACTGCGGTACCAAGAATGTGTTCCTGCTTGGGTTCATTCCGGCCAAATCCGACACCGTCGTCGTTCTTCTCTGCCGTCAGCCTTGTGCGGCCAGCACGTCCTCCAAGGACATGAGTTGGGACATCTCGCGCTGGCAGCCGCTTATCGAGGACAGATCTTTCCTGCCCTGGCTCGTCGCTACGCCTACGGACGCCGAGCAGCTTCGAGCCCGGCATCTGACGCCTCCGATGATTGCCCGGCTCGAGGAGATGTGGAAGGACAATGCCAACGCCACGGTCCAGGACCTTGAACGGGCGGCCAGTGTGGACGATGACCCGCAGCCGGTCCTGCTGAAATACGACGACCCGTACCATTACCAGAACATATTTGGCCCGCTGGTGAAGATGGAATCCGACTACGACAAGAAGCTGAAGGAGGCCCAGTCAGAGGACAACCTGGTGATCCGGTGGGACTACGGCCTGAACAACAAGCACCTGGCCATCTTCATCCTGCCCAAGATCGAGTCGGGTGACGTCAAGCTTGCCGTCGGCGACGAGATGCGGCTGAAGTACAAGGGCGAGCTGCGCCCTCCCTGGGAGGGCGTCGGATACGTGATCAAGATCCCCAACAATCAGTCCGACGAAGTGAAACTGGAGCTCCGTAAGACGGGGAACGACAAGTCGGTACCTACCGAATGCACCCACAACTTCTCTGCCGACTATGTGTGGAAGGCCACATCCTACGATCGCATGCAGATCGCCATGAAGACGTTTGCTGTCGATGAGATGAGCGTGTCTGGGTACATCTTCCACAAGCTGTTGGGCCACGAAGTCGCCGTCGCCCCGATGAAGACGTCTCTGCCTAAGAAGTTCACGGCGCCACAGCTGCCTGAGCTGAACGGCAGCCAGATCAGCGCTATCAAGGCTGTTCTGTCCACGCCTCTGAGCCTGATACAGGGTCCCCCAGGAACCGGCAAGACGGTGACTTCGGCGACCATCATCTACCACCTGGCCAAGATGAACAACAGCCAAGTGCTCGTGTGTGCGCCGTCCAACGTTGCTGTCGACCAGCTCTGCGAACGGGTCCACCGGACCGGCTTGAAGGTTGTCCGATTGACGGCAAAGTCTCGCGAGGACGTGGAGTCGTCCGTCAGCTTTCTGGCGCTTCACGAGCAGGTCCGGATGAACGACACCAACGTGGAGCTGACGCGCCTGCAGCTGCTGAAGAACGAGGTCGGCGAGCTGGCGAGCTTGGACGAGAAGAAGTTCAAGCAGCTGACGAAGGCGGCCGAGAAAGAGATCCTCAACAATGCCGACGTGGTCTGCTGCACCTGCGTGGGTGCAGGCGACCCCCGGCTCGCCAAGATGAAGTTCCGCAACGTGCTTATCGACGAGTCGACGCAGTCGGCAGAGCCGGAGTGCATGATTCCTCTGGTTTTGGGCTGCAAGCAGGTGGTTCTTGTCGGCGACCACAAGCAGCTCGGCCCAGTGATCATGAACAAGAAGGCAGCCAAGGCGGGCCTGAACCAGTCGCTCTTTGAGCGCCTGGTCAAGCTTGGCTTCGCGCCCATCCGGCTGAACGTGCAGTACCGAATGCACCCCCATCTTGCAGCATTCCCGTCAAACATGTTCTACGAGGGATCGCTACAGAACGGTGTCACGATCCAGGAGCGTCTGCGGAAAGACGTGGACTTTCCGTGGCCGGTAGTGGACACACCTATGATGTTCTGGTCGAATCTGGGCAACGAAGAGATCTCGGCATCGGGCACCTCGTATCTGAACCGAACAGAGGCGTCCAACGTCGAGAAGGTGGTGACCCGCTTCTTCAAAGCCGGCGTGAAGCCCGCAGACATCGGCGTGATCACTCCGTATGAGGGCCAACGCAGCTACATTGTCACGACGATGCAGAACACGGGCACATTCAAGAAGGAGAGCTACAAGGAGGTAGAGGTGGCTTCAGTCGACGCTTTCCAGGGCCGCGAGAAGGACTACATTGTGCTGTCATGTGTGCGGTCCAACGAGAACCAAGGCATTGGTTTCCTGTCGGACCCGCGCCGACTGAACGTGGCTCTGACGCGAGCCAAGTACGGCATTGTTATTCTGGGCAACCCCAAGGTCCTGGCGAAGCACGAGCTCTGGTATCACCTGCTCGTGCATTTCAAGGACCACAAGTGCCTCGTCGAAGGCCCGCTCAGCAACCTCCAGCCGTCGCTGCACCAGTTTAGCAGACCCAAGCACAGCTACCGGCCGCCACGAGCGGTAGGCAACGACAACGTCCACAATGGACGCTTCGGACAAGGACAAGGCCAGGGCAACAACGGGATGATGCGCGACTTTGAGACCGGTTCGATCATGTCGTACATCCCCGACGATGTTTCCTCGATTCACAGCTCGGCCCTGGGGGGAGCCGGCCTAGGCTCGGCATACCCAGCGATGTTTTCCAGCTTCAGTCCCGACCAGTGGCCTGGCCTGCCGGGAGCCAGTCTCGGCGGGCGCGCCGGCGGCAAGGGCCGAAACAGGGGCATCGCTGAGAGCATTGCTGGCGAGAGTGTGGCCAACTCCGAGTTCACGGATGTGACGGCGAGCTCGAGCGTCATCGGGGGCAAGGGTGTCGGTCAGGGAGGAGCCAGCCTGGGTGCAGGGCTGCACGACGCAGTCAGCAGCGGGAGGTTGGCGTCCTACAGCCAGAGCGACCGTCTGAAGCAGTACGTGGAGAGCAGCGGACGCATAGCAGCCGGCAACGGATACCGACGATACGACGACGACCAGCAGAGCATCAGCACCGGCTTTGCCAGCCAAATTGGAGGATCAGGCTATGACTGAGGCGCAGAAGGCGACGGCACGATACAGGCACCAAAGCATAAAGCAGGCCCCACCAGCAGCGTGCAGACGCGCCGGGTGAACCACTGGCTGTCGTCAGTGGCTGTCACCGGCAGCACTGCGGCCAATAGAGCATCCGCCAGCAACTTGGCCAGACCGGAAGCCATACTCTTTTCTCAGAGACGCCGCCTCCTCTTCTACCGAGCTTGTGCGGCAGAGATGTGCAGCTTGATGCGTCACCAAAGCTACTGCGCAAAGTGCATCACGGTCCACGGCTCTGCCTGGAGAGGCAGCCGTGTTTCTTGGCTGCGGCTGTCTCGAAGAGACGGCTGTTGTTGGCAAGCTAGCCGTTGCAACGGCGTGGCACGATGGACTAGGATGTACCGCCGAAGATGAGGGGCTGCCCACGGCTTATGAGAGTCATATGATCTGTCTCCTGACAGAGGAAGACACGCTGTTTTCCAAAATATTGCAATGTTTTTGTTATTGGTGATTTGTGGCGATGCAGGACGGGCCATTGCTGGGTGCGATTAGTCAGCAACAATGGCCCTGGGTTGGCTAGCTAGCCGAATGGCTTTCTGATCATCTGGGAGGGAAGCACAGACGTTTATCCAACGGCGAGTAATAGCGCCTGGGCTTTCTGGCGGCTGTTGTCGCCCAAACAGACTGTTCTTTGTTTGCTTGATTTAGAAACGTGTTCTAAGTTCCTATAAACAAGCCACACTCTTTTTGCTAGATACTGCGTACTTTTAGTGAGCTAACCGGTAAATCAGAGACGCCGTCTAATCGAGGATTGCTCTTACATACGGGGTAGGTGAAACGAGGATTGAGGGGCTCACGGTCGTTCTTTCCGATTGTATCTTCAATATCAGCCCCTTCATCTCAGTCCTGTCAGCTTACGAAATATTGTCCTCGTTGCTATCCCAATATCGTCCAACATCATGTCGAGCAAAGATGAGCCAGAATCGGCTGCGGTTGCAGCGGCGGTGACGAAAGAGGCACCGGCAACAGACGACATCAACCCGCCGGATTTTGACGGCGCTGTGCGGACCGACAACGCGCTGCCGTCGCGGGACACGCTGCATCGCATCGCCGACCTGCCGGTGCTGGACCGCGAGGGCAAGCCGCACCCGTTCAGGAGCCTGTACGCGGCGCCCGGGCGGGTGCTGATCGTGTTTGTGCGGCACTTTTTCTGCGGGGTTCGTGATCCCGCCCTCGTGCACTCGTTGCCTGTATCCGGCTGACATGGACATGCCTGCAACCCGAACAGAACTGCCAAGAATACTTGCGCGTGCTCTCGGCAGGCATCACGGCGGACGCGCTGGCCGGGGCAGCAGGCGGAGCTGCGCGCCTTGTCGTGGTCGGGTGCGGCGAGCCGCCGCTGATCGACATGTACGCCGAGGCGGCAGCGTGCACGTTTCCGATCTACGCAGACCCGACGCGACAGCTGTACGGCGAGCTGGGCATGGTCTCGACGCTGGCGCTGGGCGAGAAGCCGGCGTACATGGGGGGCACGTCGATGTGGGCGTCGATTGTGCGGTCGATCGGACAGGGCCTGCGGCAGATCCCACAGGGCCTCGCGTTCAAGGGCGGCAACCAGCGGCAGGTCGGGGGCGAGTTCTTGTTCGAGTCGGCAGCGGACGTGGAGGTCACATGGTGCCACCGGATGAAGACGACGCGGGACCACGCGGACGTGGCGGAGCTGAAAAAGGTGCTGGGCCTGGCATAGATGCGGATGAGGGGGGCAGCTGCAGCGATGAGGCTAGTCATACATGAGGACGCAAGAGCAGAGGAGCGAGCTAGGCCGTTTTTATTTCCACCTTTATAAACTACGAGCACACGGAGTATACGGTACTCCATTTCCACCAAGTACGGAGTATTCCGTACAAGAAGATGCATGCTACATTGCAGTTGGCCCGTCTTTTATCTTCAGATAGCACAGGCGATTCCCACTGAGCCGGCACTGTAACCCGTATTAATAGCTGGCTAGCTTTAAGATACATTCAACATGTATCTTACAGTTAAAATGTAGGTATTGCCGGATTGTGGGGATATTTGGGGGGAATGTTACTTCTTACTACTCCGTATGTCAAGCTCATGGGATCGGGAAGCTAATTCTTGTGCACTGGTACGCCGTACGGCTACATAGTATGATACAGGCATGGGTATCGAGCAGCATGCGTGTGATTGAGAACGCTTACTACTACGAGTTGTTTGTATGCTGCAGCAAAGGCGGCCATTATCTGGTGACCATGTCAAATGGTCCGGCAAATGCCGACTAATGTATCTTGAATACGTCATACGTGCAACTGTGTCGGTAGTGATGGCGATTCTGCAAATATTTGCCAGCTGTCGTATAAATCCTCGAGGATCTTACAGCGGCGACATCTGAAGCGGTTCCCGTACTTCCTCGTATATTGTCTTGCAAATAAAATATATCGCGGTGGTGTTTCAATCACCAATCAAATGATACAATCTGCGATACCGAAACAAGGCCACTTCTTTTATTTTGATGATGTCGTCGTTATTGGGCCGCATGAAGAACCGTGTAGAGGGGCTTCCGTCTTTCAGGAAAGATCGAAATATTCTACGTAGTGTACACTTCCTCATTGTCGTCAGGTGTCAATATGTTTCGAGTTCC